>JAABKJ010007545.1:46225985-46731547 GCA_011634705.1 Andricus grossulariae | reverse complement strand
TGGAATTTCAGTAATAGTAGTTGGAGATTTGCATCAACTTCCGGAATGAATTTACATTTTTTGAACTAACTGAAATTATGAGAGAACAGGATGACAAATTATTTACACAAGCATTGAAAAATTAGCTACTGAAAAAATAGCGACTAATGATAAATCTTTGCTTTCATTAGGGATTGCAAAAGAAGAAGATGTGCCCAATGATGCAATAAGGTTATTTTCAAAAAATAAATTAGTTGATATTCATAATGCCAAAAACAATAATACATTATTATTCAATGTATAAGATCAGCCGAGGATGTTATTTCCAGAAAGTTGGAGTTCATCAATAAAAGGTTGTTCGTAAATAGGTCTCGAAAACGCAAACAAGTACGCCATGTAGATTACTGTTTTATTTTTAATGTCGTAACAAAAAATTCATCAAATAAACAAACTAAAACATTTTTTTGTATAAACAAGATGAATAACTTTATTTAAAAATTCAGAAACGATATTGGTAGGGTATAGTAGGTGATGTGAAGTTCTTTAAGTATGTAATCGATATGTCTCAAAGGCGCGAACAAGTATAGCAGATAAAGTAGTGTTGCGTTTTAAATATCAAAAAAGGTTTGCTTATATGAACAGAAGAAACCATTACTTTAAAACTTAATAAATCGGTACTCGTAGGTCATGAAAGGTTCAACAATCGTCCGAACGATGTGTATTTGAGACGAGATCTAATACATCAGATAAAGTATCAGACCTGCAAAGCAATTGACCAAACATTGCTTATCCTCACGAAATTACTTTTATCAACTTATTTGTTCATAACAAATTGAATAAATTTTTAGGTTTCCAGAGTTCTACTGAAAAAAACATCTGTGAATATTGATGTCATTGATTCTCGATCTTTTTGAATGATTCTAAATATCCGATAACGAACTGTATTCTTCACAAGTCCAAAATTTTTGTTGTCGTGATCTTGTTTATGGAATAAAAAAATATCAGAAACCTGTTTTAAAACAACCGAATGTAAACGATGTATGCAGAATTGTATAAATTTTCATTTATGACGTAATTTCAAATATAATGAAAATAATGTGGTTTGAAAATTAATTTGTCCAAAGACACTTTTATTTGCCATAATCAGCCGCGCCGCGCTTTAGAAGACCTAGCATTTGAATTTTTTGTTTGAAAATCAGTGGCAAATCCACTTCAATAATTCAAGGGCTTGTAGACCACACTTATATCTTCCTCCGACAAAAAATGAAAAACCCAAAGTCCCATATCTCATATTTCATTCAGACACGAAAATTCCCGTGAGCAGTTGACGTGGACTCCACCAGCTGAAAATTTCAGAAAAAAAACGCAACTGTCTAGCATTACTCTGAGAGAAGATAGTTATACACAATGATAACTTATAATATTATTATAGAGAAGGCTTTTCAATGGGATCTTCAATATCAGCTGCTGCAGCCAATATTGTAATGGAAGAAATTGAAAACAAAATTTCAAAATCACTTAAATCCACAATCACATTCTATTTCCGTTATATTGATGACACATTAATTTGCCTACCGAAAAATAAAATTAACGATTTTCTGAATAAGTTTGATACTACTCACACTACACTTAAATTTACCATGGAACTGGCTAAAGATGGTGAAATTTTTGTGGATCTAGCATTAAAAATCAAAAACAACAGAATTATAACCAACTAGTATCGCAAACCAGTTTGGTCAGGTAGATTTTTAAACTTCGACTCTTGTCACCCAATCTATCACAAAATTAGAATTATTTATCGTTTAGTCCATGTAGCTGTAAAACTGACTGATGTTTGAATCGAAAAGTCATAGGCTAAAGTAAACACTAGTGCCTAATTTTGTAATTACACGATATGTGTGAAATAGAATCCAAAACTCCATTAGTACTAAAAGGTCAACATAGAACTCAATACTGTCACTAATGGGTAATTTTGGGTTAATTATTTGGATTAGTGCATGAATACTAAAAAAATTCGATTTTTCAATGATAGTGAGAGGACGCTTTCCTAATAGTTAGTGGTATTTTATTCCATAGACGTGCCCTTCTAACCATGAACGAGCTTTGAAGTTTACATGTTCTATGCATTGATATTTTTGAAGCTAAGTTCCTCTCACTAAGTCTGGCATGATTGGGATGATTTTTATCAACAAAAGTGAAACGTACACTTAAATACTGAGAAGCTGCATTCCTAGATATTAAAAAGAGAAAATTGCTCATGAAAAATTATCTTCTTTTAGCCCGTTAATGCCCGTTCTAGGCTCCCATTCTGCTCGTCCATTATGTCATCGTAAGTAATACATCCGTAATGATAGAATGGCAGAATCAAACTCTTACTCAGGAAAATTCCAGTTAAGGTGGGTAAGGAGCCTTTATTTTTATTTAATCGCTGTAGAATTCTGTAAGTGTTTCAAAAAATAGGGATTGCATGCTCTTTTGAGACGAAGTATGGTGGAGCAGGTATCATAAATCCTTGACCGAATCTTGAAGAACAATAGTAACATTCAATTCTGAAGAAGGTCCGGAAAGGTACAATTTGAAGTCATCAGCGTATTTAAGGTACTTATAAAATTTTAGATCACTTCCAAGATGAGAGGTATGCAAATTAAAAAGCGTAGGTGCGTGTGTGGACCCCTGCGGGAACGCACTCCTAACTACCACCCATTCAGACATTTCAGCATCACTACTCCTTACACTTTGTAAACGATTACTTAAATAGGAGGCAAACCACCTTATTGCTGGATTAGACATTTTGAATTATTTAAGTCTTTGCAAACGTAAGCTTTGGTTCACTGCGTTAAAGGTTTCAGAAAAGTCGAATAGTACCACAACCGTAATCTCCTTTTTATCTATCGCCAGCCTAACATCAGTAGTTATTTTGAGACGCGCTGTGAGTTTAATGTGTTTGACTCTTCAGCCTGATTTCATATGGTATACTAATTTATTGGTATATAGATAATTTGTTAATTGTCCGTGAACGATGCCTTTAAGTGGCATAGATAATGCATTAATGATGAAAATTGGCCGGAAGTCTTCAGTCGAAGTAGTACTCTCAAACCCAAAGCGAGGCATGCAGTCAATCTTCTTCAGACTCTCGACCACTCCTGGCTCTTTAGTTATTACAAATTGAGTAACTTGACAACTTGCCTGGACATCGATAACCTTTCATCCTCCTGTGTTCAAGACTGGCTTTCGAACTCCTATCCTTTTAAGCTTCAATGATCCAAGTTCTGAACTCTTTATTCAGACAAATTGCAATTAAAGTATTATTTTTGAAGTGAAAATCTTTTAATTTTAGGATGACTTCTCCAGGTTGCACCTTATCGACTTTTTTCCTGAATGCCGCTTCAATTGCCTTAGCCTGGTATTCATCGAGTTTGGTTTTTGGAAAACTCTCGGCGACTATGGCCACTTACAAGTGATTCTGAAGCACCTGGCTATAAGCAACTGTTTGACCTCTACGCTCATTCAAAACAATATGGCTGCCAGGGGCGCCGAAAGTTTGAATTTCTACTGCGCAATGTATAAATAAAGGGATACTCAGTTAACTGACAACATTTTTTGAAAAGATCACGCTGTGAAATTCTACTATTAGGTAAGCAGTCTAGGTTCAAAAAAACGCATAATTTAATTAGCTTTTGCTGTTTTAAGATTAGAATGACATCCTTACAACAAAATTGTGAATTCTCAAGAAATTTCAAATAATTTTCCCACAATTTGCCGCCCTCCCACTCATTCCAAGAATTTGGCGCCCTGGGCAGTTGCCCATAAGTGCCCATGCTAAAATCCGCCCTGGCTAAAATTTATAAAAGTAATTTTTATTCCAAAAATTTGTCTCCATGGAAAAGTTATGCTCGAAGTAGTTTTTCAGTTTCTGGGTATTTAATTTTCGAGTATTGTTAATATTGTTTTTAATTTGGAATTTATAAAGAAATTATGAAAGAAGTAAAAGATGTTATTTCATTCATTTTGTTAGTGCATTTGCTCCAAATATTATGGTTTACTATCAATTTTTGAAGTTTTCTTTCATATAGTGTTGAAGCAATTACATAGTAAAGTACTCATTCAAACTGTTAGAATAATGTTTAATATTATTCATATTTTTTACATTTGTCGACTAGTAATGGTATATAAATTTCCATCAAAAAACAATTACTGAAACGATTAATTGATTTATACTTTCAGTTGGTGATTTTGGAAATGGCAAATATGTTTATCTCCTATCTTGCAGCAGAAGTAAAATACTTGTTACCAAAATAATGACATTTTTGAGAATATTAATAATATATATTTTTTAATGATACCACTTGGTCTAGTAAAACATGCATGAGTAAAGAAACATTATTAAAAAAACAATGAAACTGAAAATAAAAACTCTGATTTTTAATCATCTGACATGTTTCCCTGTGTCGCGTCAGTAGGAATTTAAGATTCGATTCTTTCATGTTGTAACTCGCTTTTCTTGACCTCCACGGCAGAGCCTGAAGTTAGGGTATTTCGATTTTCCGCCGAGCAGCTTCACCCTGAGTCGCGTACATGTACATTGCACGTGACATAGCACTTGACCGTGTAAACCGCGTCGCATCCCAACACTGTCAATTTCACCTATTTCTGATTTGGCATAGTTATTTGTTCATTTATGTTAAATCGTTTATTCCTCTTTTATTTTAAATACTATCAAATCCCCAAACGCAGCACTAGTTTCAGGTATAAGATAATTTTCAATTGCAATTTTAAAAATAATTCAATTTTTATAATAAAAATCTCTTACATTTAAAATGTTGGATTGGTCATAAGGCGTTCTCTTTATTAATTAAGTCTCACTTCTTATCTAATTTGTTCCTCACCTTACAGCACGCAAATTCTTCCAGGGACCCCTCTTCAGATTTCCCAAAGTGGGACGCTGATGTTTCAGTTTAAGAGAGTATTAGATTAACCTTTGCTACACTCTATAGGTTTCGGAAACTGAAGCACAAGTTCGTTAGCTAGCTATGTCATGACGTGATATCACACAAAATGACACATGACGTGGAATAACATGCCACATGACTTGACGTCACACATGAGATGACATGAAATGACACATGACATGGCCCATAATACGACATGATATGACACATTACACATGACATGACATGACATGGCATAACATGACTCATGACACGTAAGACGACATGACACGCAGGTAGCACGCCACGAGATAGGAGGATAAGAGAGGGAAGTGGCATTTTTCCCATGTTGGTAGGCGCTGTGAAAAAAATACTGTGGTATGGAAGTCTCAGATCCGGCGCCACTATTAGAGTGTTAAATGAGTCTAGAAACATGGAATGTAAAATGCGTAGAATTATTAAAAATATATTTCGAAACGGAAACTGAAAGCAGTGACTCTAATTTTTCGCGGACATCATTCAATCATTTCGAAGAGAGAAATACTATTTAAATCAACCCTATTTCCGAGTGACCAAAATCCGCTAGAAAAAAAATCGCCAAGATCCAGAAATCAAAATTGGAAATATAGCAAATTCGAACATTTTTGATTTTGTTAACCTATTAGCATAGAAATACACTAGAAAAAATCGATAACCTCTAGGAGATGAAATTAGAATTGCAAAATATTTCCAAAATTTAGAATTTAGTATGTACTAGAATTGTTGTCAATTTTTTTCTAGTTTATTTTTGTGCTTAAAAATTTCACAAATGCATGAAAAAATTAAAACAGCACAAATAACGAAAATAATTGCATTGAATATCAAATTACAAATTCTGAAAATTTGAAAGAAATGTTTGAACTACAAGTTATAAAGATAATTTTATTCAACACCAAAATGAAAGTTGACTGTATTTCCAATTTCGATTCCTGGATTTTAGCGATCTTTTTGTCCATTTTCCTCTTTAGTAAGTTTTCAGGTACTCGAAAAAGTTCTTCTGGTTACAAAAGTTTTAATTTTTCTTTCCGAAAACAGGAATAAATTAAACATGAATTCTCCCTTAGGAAACATTTGAGAAATATACGCAAAAGTTGGAAAGACGTTTTTGACCTTTAGGTATCTAAAAAAATTGAAACGTCAGCTAGGTTCGTGCGTTATCCGCTTGTTATGAGTAGACGGAACGACTGCGCTCAGTCTGCATCGCAATGTCGGAGTTTCGGCAGCTAGCGTCAATTTCGCCTCGAAAACTATGCACTACTGCTGTGAACCTTTGTGGCAAAATAAACTGGAAGTAAAGCAAAATTCCTGTCTTGCCTTGACTGAGTGAACCGTCGCATTCGCTATTAGCTGGGAGCATTTACGACCCACTTGCACAACCCGACTCCTTTACAACGATTTTTGTATGCGGAGACGTATGGTTTAAGGCGGTTGGTCGAAAAGTTAGAAATGGGGTCAGGGGCCTACGAGTCGTAAATACCGCCAGTCGGGATCGTTTCGAATTTGAAGACATCCCGACCTCTTTTCTCATTCTTCCACCCATCCCCCTAAAAACCGTTGGGAAGAGATCGGGGTGCCCTCGAATCATAAATATCCCAGTCGGAACTTTTTCGAATTCAAAGGCACCCCGAAATCTCTTCTACCCGCCCCAAGCCTATGCTACCCACATAAAAAACTGTTAGAAGTGTGTGGAGGGGAGGGGGGTGCCTACAAGTTGTGAAGGGCCCCCAGTCGTGATTGTTTCAAATTCGAAGGCAGTCCGATACACACCAGTGTTTCCAAAAACGCGGAAGAAAATCGACATTTGCGAGAGTGAAAGAGCACGATATCTCGAAAACGGTATGAGAGCGACGCTTCT
Source organism: Andricus grossulariae (assembly GCA_011634705.1). Taxonomy (NCBI): domain Eukaryota; kingdom Metazoa; phylum Arthropoda; class Insecta; order Hymenoptera; family Cynipidae; genus Andricus; species Andricus grossulariae. The sequence goes on along the minus strand of JAABKJ010007545.1, from coordinate 46,724,746 downwards.
TTCGGCCAGATCCTTATTCAGCATAAAAAAATACATACCACCGTATGTGATTTTAAACAAAATCAAAGGTGATCTACCTTTTATGCAGTCTACTCATTTTTATATTAGTCCAATTATTAGTGAAAGCCATGTGGTAATAATCTGAATACTAACTGACTTTGCGATTACGTTTGTCCTATATTTATTTCGGACCATTAGCAAGCTTTTGGCGTTCGTTGAAAAAATTCTCTCATAAAATTTGTTGTATAATATGTTACAGTTGAAGCTCAGGCTCGTGTGGATGCAGCTGCACCAGTATACGAAGGTAGTATATATTGTATATTATAGTAGTATGTAGTAGTAGTAGCCAATACATTTTTCTCGCTGAACGGCTTTGCCCCTGGAGGCTTTTGAAACAAGTTTCGAATTTTAACTTAAAATTACATAGAGTGCAGTTCCACCGATGAGGCTGAAGCGGCGTTGAGTGACTTTGGCGTGGCTTATAGGCAATGACGAAGCTTTTCAGAAAGCGTGAAAGTAGTGCTGCCAACTTGATTCTTGTCGGTGATAAGAGAGAATTCTAGTTTGCCTTGATCGCGACAAATTTTGAAGTTGGCAACACTACTTTGACGCTTCCTGAGAAACTTTGTATAAGCCGCGCCACTGCCTATAAGCCATGCCGAAGCCACGAAATGCCACGCCGCTTAAGCCTCATCGGTGGAACTGCACTCATATTCTCAATTCTTATATAGCAAATTCAAACGCGCATTTTTTTTAGACGAAAAATGTGGCAGCTTTTTCGTTTTCAAAGTAAACCCGAAAAAACGATTCTAAGAAAACTTACAGGAAACCTTATTTGCGATATTTTGAGACAGCTAGAGTGACTCATATATGATCATTTTTGTTTAAATAAAAGTTATTAATTTTTTACCTGATACATTGCATGAATCATGCATCTTGAAGCTCATGGGCAGTTAGACAAAGTTTTTTGCAGAAAAAATAATTCCAAATAAATCATCATTAAAATATTATGAAAGTTTCATTTCCGCTGCGCGGTCCATTATTCGTACGTATGTAGCAACTCGATGTGTTCACGTAAAGACAAATTGCTTTTAATTTTTTTTTCAATAGGAATAGTAGTTTTTGTTTCAAACGTAGAAAATGCAATAAGATAATCAAAAGTTCAAATTTACAGCTAAACAACGCAAACGACGATGCAATGAGCGATAGCAAAATTTATTGTCTGAAATAAACCTACAAAATTGCTTTCTACCATTTTTCAATAGCAGCACCCATAGTTTAGCGGGGAGTTGAATTTTTTACCAGTTTTCGTCAATTCTCGTCGTTTTGAGACCGCCTGAAACAAAAAAAATAGTTTTCACGAAAATTTCTGCCTGTCGGTCGGTCGGTCTATTGTCTGACGAGGCGATAAATTTAGAGGGAATTTTCTAATTCAAATTCTATTTCACCCTACCTTGTGACCCAAAAACGCAGGTGAAGTTCGATAGTCAGCCTTCTACTGCCAATATTTATGGTTTCAGCCATAGAAAATCAAACTAAGAAACGTAATAATTCAACTTTCCCATGAAACCATGCAAGCTACAATGAATATACAAGATAACAAAATTCTCTGTTTTGATAAGTTTTACAAAATTGCTCTTGACCTTTTTACATTCTCATCAGCGAACGTATTAGATTTGTGTTTTCAATGAGAAAATAAATTACCAGAGTTATAGCATTTACAAAATTAAAAAAAAAAATAAAACGAAAATTTAAAGCGAAACAACGCACGACATGAAGAAAGACTAGAGGAGAAAAACATCGTTTCTTGAAGCAACCAAACTCGACGCAACCGGAATGTGTACGTCATCCACTTCTGCTTTTTCTGTCCTAGAAGGTAAGCAAGAGCGGGAAATTTACGCGAAATAACATCGTACAACACTGTGACTTGGAGTTAGGTCTGTAGCGGCGAATGACCTTACGCGGCAGATGGGCCAGTTGAAGATGAAGGTTTCATCACTAAATACTTTTTCAGAGCTACCAATATTTGTAGTATGTTATGAGAAACAGTGTTCCTCGGCTCGTGTCGAGAATTCAATCACGTAAATGATCTTGGTCTTCAGGTCTTGGAGGAAAATATCAGGCTTCGTAGCGCTGATACGTTGAGTGGTGAAAAATGAGAAATTACAGTAGATCTTACACTGATCAATCTCCACAACGAACTCGAGTTCTCCCTGGGCATATGGCAAGATGGGCAATAGATCAACACCATAGAAGTACTTAAGATGGTAATATAACACTTTCAGATCCGCATTGTGTCTCTATATGTACCCGTAGCGTGCATACTTTGAGCATCCACTGCGAACATGTCTAAGTGTTTCTAAAACTTGCTTGCACACTCGGCATTTGGTATCGCCTACAGGTACATTCATCATGCGCCCGCGGTTAACTAAGGTGTCTATAACACTGTCTTGACAGGCAAAAATAAATTCCTCAGTCTCTGATCTCAATCCAGAAGGCTTGAGAAACATGTTGGACAGACCTATCGAGAGCTCTTTTCTACGTATGATGCCGTAGAATTTACGATGAAGGGGCTTGTCAGAATGTTCTCTTAGTAGAAGCGTCTGTTCTGCTTCCTGTACACGAATTTTGAGCACCAAAGTTGTTAGTGATGCTAGGCCTTGTGTAGTGTCGCTGGAATCAAATGGGAGGCCAAGCTCCTCTGCGACACTATCTGCGGCACGGTATAAAAACGCCGCAACATTGACGACTTCATGCAGATGTACGAGTCGCATGAGAGAATCTGCACTATTTAGAACTGAGCAGGCTGCAGCCAGAACCGTTCTTCGATGAAGAACTCCAAGCTTAGCAAGCCTCTACCCCCTTTATCTCGAGGTAGGTATATTCGAGGTACGGAAGATCTAGGATGATGACTTCGATGGATTATCATCATCTTGCGTGTGCTTCGGTCAAGTTGCTTCAACTCATCGACCTTCCATTTAACTGCACCAAACGTGTAAAGCAGTATACGAACGGCCAGAATATTGGTCGCCTGGATAGGTGTATTTCATACAAATATCAATGAAAACGGCTGAAATTCGTTTTGCTGCGCCCTTAATGATTCTTCTAATAAATAATGTTGACGTGATTTCGAAAAATGGTTCATGACATTTAATAACAAATTAATAATTAAAAAATATGGCTTGTTAACAAATAGTTGGTAATAGGTCTACAAACAATTAAATATTCACAACAACACTCGCCCTCGTTTTTAAATATGCCAGAAGAAAATATTTTCTTCAGAATGTATCATTTTATACGCATATGACGATATTGAATTCGGAACTTTTCGTTTTTCCTAATCATGGAAAACTCTTTCGAGTTCAACAGAAATTGATTCTATTTCAGTGCTTGTTATGCATAATTAACATGATCGTTCATGATATAATAATTTACCGAACAATTCCTGTATGAACACTGACAAGATGAAATGAGCCGACAAAAATATTAAGAACAAGCTCGCATATTTTTAAAATTACCATTTTCATCATACATCCTGCCAATTGAATAATAAATACACTGGGATCATTCCTTTGTAGATTGGAATATGATACTTCTACTATCTGTAGTATTTCAAAGTAATACATAAAATAAAGAGTGACGCTAAAATAGGCTATTTTTTAGCTTATTTTTTGGACCTCGCTAGCGACCTGGGGACAAAATATTAAAATATATTACAGGTACCAAATTACACGTCATTGGGAAGAAAGTGAGCATCGCTTTTCGTTTTTTAAAATTTCAAAAAAATTATCCCTATTCAGGGGTTGACAAGACCCAACAAAAATTACAAAATAGAAAATACCCCTTATTATAAAATCATTTTTCGTTGTATTTTTTCTATGAAATGAACTTTGCAAAAGTAAAATCACGTATTTTCGTGATTGACAAAGGGTTGATGTGGGTTCAAAATTCACCCCAAAGTTCTCAAATGGGGTAAAATGATGCCTGAAACGTGAAGAAAAATAAAAATTTTCTGAAATTAGAAAAAAAATATTTTCATATGTTTGAAACCCTCAAATATATAACATAACAATATTATATATGTCTCGATGAGAAAACGACCCCTACGGAGGGTAAAAACACCCCAAAACAGAAGGAGATAATGAAAAATCTTTAAAATACAAAAAATCTTGTTTTTAATATTTTTCTTACAAAAGACTCCAGATAACTCATCCTCATAATCCTAAAACTTTTTATCGAAATTCATCCCTCTGAAGGGGGTGAAATTATTCCCTGAAAATAGTAAAATTTAGAGACTGTTTGTAAAAGCAATATTTGCAACATATAATTTTAACCCAAAACGTAAAAAGGGTAGTTCAATAGATTCCTACTTGGCAGGTAGTTGAGAGGATCATAGTATTCTGATCTTGCGTTAATTGACTGTAACTCTAATCTTGCCTTAAGTGTCTAGAACTCAGACTGATCTTGCCTTAAGTGGCTGGATCACCACTAGATCTTGCCTTAATTGGCTAGATCACCACTAGATCTGGCCCTGAGTGGCTGGATCACCACTAGATCTTGCCTTGAGTGGCTAGAACTCTGATCTTGCCTCAAGTGTCTGGAAGTCGAATCTTGCCTTAAGTTAATGAAACTCAGACTGATCTTGCCTTAAGTGGCTGGAACTCAGACTGATCTTGCCTTGAGGGAATGGATCACCACTAGATCTTGCCGTAAGTCGCTAGAACTCTGATCTTGCCTTAAGTGGTTATAACTATGATCTTGCTTTAAGAGGCTGGATCTCTAATCTTGACTTAAGTGACTGGAACTCAGACTGATCTTGGCTTAAGTGGCTGGAACTCAGACTGATATTGCCTTAATAGGATGGATCACCGCTAGATCTTGCTTTAAGTGGCTGGATCGCCACGAGATCTTGCCTTAAATGGCTAAGGAGCTAAGATCTTGCCTCAAGTGCCTGGAACTGACTGGTCTTGCCTTAACTTGGCTAGAACTCTTATCTTTCCTCGACTGGCTAGAACTCTTATCTTGCCTTAAGTGGCTTGAACACGTATCTTGCCTTAAGTGGCTGGAGAACTAAGATCTTGCATCAAGTGGCTGAAACTCTGATCTTGCGTGAAGTGGCTCGAACTCAGATCTTGTCTTAGGTGGCTAAATTTTCAATAGCTGGTCTGACTGATCTTTCCTTAAGTGGCTGGGTCACCACTAAATCTTTCCTTAAGTGGCAAGAACTCTTATCTTGCCTTAAGTGGCTGGAACGCATGTCTTGTCTTGAGTAGCTGGATCTACAAAGGCTCTTGCCTTAAGTGGCTGGAGAACTCAGACCTTGCTTAGGTGGCTGGATTTTCAATAGCTCTTGTCTTAAGTGGCTGGAGAGCTAAGAGTTCGTAAAAACGATTCTAATAACCATTTCTTAAATATCCCCAACTGTATGATAGTTTCTCGCTATTATTCTCATTTCTAGGGATGGAAATATACCGCGAGAATCTGAAAACGTGGAATATCGCAGAATAGACTTGCGAATGGTTTTCGTGGGTGTTGAATATCATTTCGACAACCATTTCTGCATCATTCTCTACTGTGTGGATGGTTCCTTGTTTCTCCCACTCTTGGGTATATTTGAAAAAGGCGTTTTGAAGACAATATTATAAAAGTGTTATTTAGAAAATAATTTTTTATAACTAGTAATGTTTTATTGCTAATGAAGTAATGTTTATCAAACTTTTATAATGATAATTTTGTTCTGACAAAACACTCTTTCTTATTTTAACAATAATTCTTCGAACATTCCCTAGAGTGGGGGGAACGAGGAACCATCCACACAGTAGAGAATAATGCAGAAATGGTTGTCGAAATGATACTTAACCCCCACCAAAACCATTTGCAATTCTATTCTGCAATATTTCACCTTTTCAGATTCTCGCTGTCCATGTCCAACCTTAAAAAGGAGAATGATAGCGAGAGACCATCCATACAGTTGAGGATTTCGAAGAAATGGTCATTTGAATCGTTTTTACCACCCACGAAAACTCTTTACAATGTTTTTCAGTGAATTTTCAGATTTTTAGCCACTTAACCTTTAATTCGACCCCTAATTTAGGGGTTGATGGTAACCTAGTAATTTTTTCCCTAATCTTCGTTAAATTTACTAAAATTAAAAAAAAAGTTTGTATTGATATCATGATTTCCCTCTCAGATTCAGCAAAAAAAGGAAAAGGTCATCGATTTTTCAAATATGCTTAACTTGACCCCTTACTTCAACCCATCCAATGAGCAATGCAGGCATTCTTACATATTTCCCTTTAATCCACGTAACATGAAATTTATTTTCAAAGAAAAATTTGTTGATTTATTTCTATTCTTTCTCGTTATATAAGATTTTAAACCAGAAAAATGCAATTTGACATATGGTGCGTCGCCTCTCAAAATAATTTTCTTCCAAAACAAAAGCAATGGCTTTGTTTTTGTATGGATTCGAACAAATCTGCAGGCGATATGCATGAAAATTCGAGAAAAAAAAATTTCCAATACATTTTTGGAAAACCCTAGTAACCAAGCTGCATGTCTATTGATTCTCAATCATTTGTAGACTTTTAAGATTCCAATGCGCTATTTTTTCGCGTTGTAGCGATTAAGAATCCCAGAATTTGTCATTTTCGACCAATCGTAAAATAAAATACATAAATAAATAATGAATAATATATAATAAATATAATACATTATATATATATATATTTTTTTTTTATTTACCACGGTCCTCATGGGTGCCGGTGTCATTTTGTAGATGGAGACCCAAGGATGACAGCTTTCTGCATCCATCTCGCAAGTGCTTCGGCATATTTTGCACGCAGGTATGGCATTGAGGTTACGAACCAGCGACAGTTTCGCACCCCCAAGAGCACCGATCACATGGATAATTAATTGAACCGAATATTTTGGTTACAGTCATTGCAGCTCCCTTTTAAGTTCTTGAAATCTCTCCTCCTTTTCCTTTTCCTTGGAACTGATGTTGTTTTGTCCGAAGGCGAGAATTTGATCACGAATATGTTTCGTTTCTCGAAGTCTTGGAGAACGACCTCCATGGCTCCATGGCTTTGTAAAGGAACTTGGGGGCTTAAGATGTATAATCACGGAATAGACGAATTGGTATTCAATCTTTTATGCATATGCATGATCTTACGTGTGGTGATATCAAGGACTGTAAGCTCGTTCTTCGTACATTGAACCACCCCAAACAAGAAGAGTAGAATCTGCTTTGGAGAGACTCCTTAACTGATGTTACTTCCTGAGTGCGGCTTTGAGATACGCACAGGTATGTATAGGTCTCGCCAATGTTAAGATGTCTAATGACACTTATACTTACCAGATCAGGATCCTTGGGAACGCCAGTAGTCTTTTCTTTCTTCGGATACATTTTGGCATACTTGTCGAACCCAAAGTCCATCCCAATCTCTCCTGTGTACTTTTCGATGATATTTATAGCAGTTTGAAGTTTGATTTTACCAGAGGCATAGATCTTCAGGTCATCCACTTTAAATACATGATTGAACTTATGCTCGCAATAATTAGTGTCGCCACAGAGGTATCCAGAAGAAATTCATAGTGCAATATATAGAGTCAGTAGTGTGATGCAAAAAACCAAGGGATTCATGGTATCGCCCTGAAGGACGCTTCTCTGGAAGGTGACGTTGTTCGTTGTCACACGATAATTTCCAGATCAGATAGTAAATCTAGTTTTCCAAAGGGGCCTCAATCTCTTTATGCATCTCACTATATGTGGATGCACCTTCAAGCTTTCTAACAGACAGATGATAAGTCTGTGAGACGTTGAATCGAAAGCTTTTCCGTAGTTAATATAGGCCATTGACAGGACGCGTTGATGGGCTGCAGCATCTTCACAGATACACCTGTTGATTAGCACGTTCTCTCGACAGCCTGCTACACCTATTTTCGAGCCACGTTGTTCGCATATCTCACGCCACACAAGCTCAGTTCTTCGAACAACCCTGTTGTTTAGGACAGCTGTAAAGATCTTATACAGTGCGTTGAAACAAGTTATTGGCCTGTAAACCTCTTGGCTGGACCAGTTGCATTTTTCCGGTAGGAGTATAGTGCGTCCTCTGAGTGCTTTCTGCACCTCTTCGGCAGTGATTGTTGGACATTTCTCCAGAGATTTTATGAGGTTATTGTAAAACTCCTTGAAGCGGATGATATTATCAGTATCTTCATTCAACTCCAGTGTTTTCGGGATCTTGTAAACCTCTCTCCAAAAAGTCTCTGTTTTGCAGAGCTTGGGTGGTTTTTTGACAGATACAGGGTGATCACTAAAGAGGCGCGATGAGTCAGCGAGAAACTGTTGATTCTCTGTGACCCATCTCTCCCTCTTCTGTATTATCCTCCTTGCGTCAGATAACACCCGTATTTTGTCAGCAATATGCTGCTAGATTATCAGCAGCTCTGACTTGTTTAGTGTATTTTCGAAAAAATTCAGTTCTTGGCGAACATTCGAATTCTTTCGGTGAACGGTCTACCATATGTTATTTAGCCAATCACACACTGAATACGGGACGTATTCTGTCTTCTTCATCCAATCCTCTTGTTCAGTTGGTGCAAGCGTCTTTTGTTCTTTTGATCCATCGTCGGTTTTAGCCTTGGATTTAAATCAGCCAATGCTCTCGCAGCACCATAAACTGAACAATTGATGGTCCAGAGGTCAGACTGCTCCGAGATATCCTCACGAATGGAGGCATCCATTTCTGCCAGATCTTGGAACTTAGGGGGAACCTGCATGTCAATGTTCCTTTTGTCCTGATACCGTTGCCGTCTCTCAGAAAGTGTCTGCTTTCTGCGGCTGGTCCTAATGTCGCTTCCTCATCTTCGTCTGCAGCTTGTTCAAGCAGCGGTTAGGAAAGCGCTCCGCGTACATATCTATTTCTCACGAGGTATGCACGTTGATTTCGCAAAGACTGTTGCGAAACGTACTGAACCTCTGGGTGTTTCTAGAACCACAGAGTGTGCATACGGGCCATAAAGCCTCTGTGAGCAGGAACAATGCTGGAATAGGCCCTTCGGTTCGATTCCCGAGGAATCAGAACTGAAACAAATGATCAAAAAACATGTTTATGAAGTTTATGAAATTGATCATCTTGTGTGACAGTACCATAACTCCCCACTCTCGTTGTGTGTAGCAAGGGCCATATGTTATCGCGCTTAGGCCCAGCATTCAGTTCCATCCCGTCATTTGCGACCTACATTACTGATTTCTGAAATTCGCAAAACAGAAGGAGGCCCGCGAACAGGCTGAAGAGGCAGATGCCTATCTTGACGCTGACAGCACAGGACCCAACAAAGCACGAAACGCCGAAGAGCAAGGATTCAACGGTCTCCAAAGAAAACAAACAGTGCGTAAAGAAGAACAAGCATAAGACGTTACCAATTTTGTGCGGACTAATTGTTTTGTCTACAAAACTTACAGCATTCATGGTTGTTATAAATTTTGTATCCAAACTATAGTAATCCCTAGGCTCGCGACGAAACACACGCTCATTATGCTCCAAATTTGAAAGCTGCAAATAGGGCCCCACCAAAACGATGCAGAATTTATTTTCAGATTTCGTCAAAATGTCAAAGAACTTAAATATGCTGTAGAGAGCGAGCATAATAGTCCGATGGAACGGAAGATAGCGATTAGTATCGAAGAAAATAAGTGCACTTAGAGGTATTTGCTGCACCCAAGAAGCGAAATAGGGTTACAGGTTGAAGCTCAAAAGCCATCCCACTTTAACGAAACACAAAATTATGCTGTTAAGGCGGAAATGTGGTTGAAGGAAGCGCAGTCAGCGCGGATAACATTCACCAACTTCTGTTCCTCCATAATGACACAACCCAACCTACCATCTCGGCAATTCGTATTAAAGCCAGCTAATCCTAAACCATTAAAACTACCACAGTTTAACGGAATAAGGAGGAGCTTTATTTAGACCAACTAGAAATGAGACCGGAAGAATACAGTCAATACGACGAAGAAGGAAAGATGGATAATAATACAGACTATTAATCGATTCTACGGCAGCGAATTACCTAATGAAAGAAAGCTTGCTGACGAATGACAGCAAAACAGTTTCCCTTGAAAAGAATTTTATGATGGGAAATGACCTGGCATCAGTCTTAAATGGCAACTTTTTTCAATTCCCTGAAAAAAAAAAACAATTTTTTCATATCGTTCCAAATCACTTCATGTTACTAGAAGACGGCATTATAGGCTTACTCTTTTTCGGCAAGTATGATAAAAAAGTGATCACATCTAAATTTTAAATCTTAGAAAAATACAAAATATCACTTCATGACGACGGAATTTATGCCGATGCAAATTCCATGAAAATTGAAAGGGAATGATCAAAGTACTCCAATTCAATTATTTAGGAGTACCACAACTGGTTGAAACCCATATGTACGAAGAAATTGTAAGTATTAAATAAAATCTCCGAGGAAGCGATTCGCGAGACTAAGCTTGACAAGTATCCAAGAATAGCAAATCTCCTATCCAAAGGTCGACTAGACCACTCAGAACAGACTCCGGCTGACCCAATTTGGAGAATAATCTCATAATATACAGCTTTGTATGCGCTTGATAACGACCCTATAACCTGCATCAGCCTTACAGAACACGAGATCGTTCTGAAATCAGGGAAAAGCGTAAATATTAAATCTTATAGACCGCCCGAACGCCAAAATGCCTAACCGCTTCTGGTAATTGATGATATTCTGGACTGCTTACGGAAAAGAAAGATTCTTTTTGGCATTGTTTTTGAGTTGAGGCTTCCATCAAATAGCAATGAATCCTTCCTTGACCAAGTATACGGCTTTCTCTACCAACGAGGGACACTTTAAATACACTCGAATGCCTCTCGGTCTAAAGAACACACTAGCCGCATTCCAGGAAATGAAGGACCATGCTTTGGGAGGACTAGTAGGGAAACGTTGTTTTGTTTACTTAGACGATACAGTGGTCTTTGGATCAACTATACAGGAGCAAAACGATAATTGAAAGGTCCTATTGGATCATTTACGCGAAACAGGATTGAAGCTCCAGCCTGATAAATGTGAGTACTCAAGTCTTGAGTTAGAATATCTCGAACACCTTATCAGAGCAGATCGTGTCAAAGCAAACGCAGTGAAGATCTAAGCCGTCAAAGACTTCAAGTAACCTAAATACGTGAGGGTGGTTCAATTCTTCTTAGGTCCTTCAGATTATTATATTATTCTCACATATTATTAAACCACTCACAGAACTCACAAACAAAAGTTAAATTTTCAAATGGGCCAATAGGCATCAACAAGCTTATTTGAATGTTCTTCTTTTTTGTAGGCGTTTTAGCTAAAAGCGCCAGCAGTTGTCTGCCACACTGCGGCAACGTCATACTTTTTCTTGATTTTCTCAGAATAGAATAATTCTTGTCGATAAAATATTTTTCCATGCTTTATCAGCATTTCCATATGTAGGAAGTAAGTTTTCCTTTTGGTTAAAAATTCGGTTTTTCATTAGCACCAGAAACCGATTTTCAAACCCACGGAAATTCCAACCTCGAAATTCTTTCGCGATTTACTAGAATTTCGTTAATATTTTCAGTACAAGAATTTTTTCCTGCGATCATAAACTCAATTCCTCAAGGGTAAGTTTTAATTTTTTAATATAACTGACACGTAAAAAAATCTCCGATTGTTTTTAAATATTAAATGGAATATTAAAAATTGAAAACTTATTATCGAAGCTTGGATAAGAATTTGTGAACAATACTTTATGTGATTATATATTATTTACGTACTTACTAATTTTTCATGATAGTTTTATGACATCACAGCGAGTCCACATATATATATATAAGCCTCTATATATATACACGTAAAACACTTTTTGAAACTGTACTTTCACTTAATATAGTGCAACGTGCGTACAAAACAACTGAACGGCACGGCGGGCTAGCGACAATGTTGAATGGGTCATCTCCGTCACCGTTCAAAATCAATTTAGCGTCGTTGCATTGCTATGATAACCAACACGGCCGCGGAGCTGGTATGCGTAATTTGAATGAAAATGGGACTCTGGCTAGACCACGAGTGGCAGGCTAGGTTAACTCCCATGGGCAAAAACGGCAAAGTCACGAACTAGGGCGCGCAGTGCGAGAGGCATTAAGTGGTACAGAAATAGTTCACTGCCCGACACAGATGGCGTTCGCACAGTTCAGGTTTCAGGGTGCGGGTTGCAGAGGGAGCAATGGCTATATATATTGCCGCCATATTGCTCATAGAGAAGTTATTACCCAGTTTCTGAACTTTTGTATAATGCAACACCTTCATTCGACTTCGGCTTATCTTAATTCAGTTTTAAGAGGGGAAATTTCCTCTGATACGGAGAATAATAGTAATGCTAATATATATTTATAATAACAGTAATAGTTAGAAATGATTAATACAAAATTTTATAATTTCGATCTTTCAAATTCGGTGTTCACCCTAGAGTTATACTACGCCATATACATCCTCCATGCATTTATTTTGAATAAATGCAAAATAAGGCAAGTGAATAATGTTAAGTAACGATTTAAATTAAAATTAACTATCATTTATCATTTTACGTAATTTATTTGCTTCATTTTGCATTTATCATATCCTTTTTCCTTAAAATAATAAAATACTAGCGCACACAATAGCAATATATACATACACGTGCACTAACACATGGACGCTGACTTAGTTTCGCCGCCCGACACAGATGGCGCTAAAAAGAGCACCATTTTCAATCCACATAGTTGACCTAGACTGATGAGTGGGTTGGATCATGATCATAGAGGTCCCGTCCTCGCGGAGTCTCGTATCCCCAATTTTCCAGCGGTTGCGCACGCAACCGCACCTGTATCACAGAGCCATGCATGTGACCTATATAACTCCTTCACTCAGGAATTCGCCAGTCACTCAGTAGTGTATCTATTTTCTCTTTCGCTCGCTTTTGGGTGTATTTTGTAGATATGAAATGATAATTTTATGCTGAACCGTTTCAACTGTCAGCGAGAATAAATATTGCATCCGTAACCTTGGCAAAGCAATTTTACACAAAGAAAAAGACAGAAATAACTTTTTTTTAGTCCATAAATGATTGAAAATAATTTTGATGGGTCTTACATATGGCACCCACCAGAATATAAAATATTTTAAAATCAATAATTGGGTGGAGAGCATTTGAGAAAATACAATAATATTTCAATAAATTATTGTAAACTAAAACATTCTGACTAAAAAAAAACTTTTTTTGTACTGAAACTTTTCTACTTTCAATGTTATTTTTTACGATTTCATCCAAAAGTGCATTCATTGACTATGAAGAAAGCTAGCAATAATTTTTAATCTATCTGAAGACAGGCAGTTACAGAATCAGTATTTTCTATGACTTCGGGTACAGTAAATTCGAATTTTTTTGCCAAATATATGAATGAATAGCCTATCACTTTGAATTTTCAATTTCCTTCGATTGTTAAAAAAGATACATTTTTAAAACGTTCATTAATTTCTTCTCGAAAATGATTGAATGTATTGACAAATGTTCAGAAGAAAATTGATGTTCTCAAGATCTCCAATCTCATTATTATACAATTGACAATGGGAATATTTCCGTTGATTTTACTAATCATTTTTAACAATGCTCATTTTTGAACTTGAGCCCATCTGTAGTGTTTTTTGAGTGACACTCTGAAATCAAAGAAGTAATTAATTTTTTAAAACAGTACTTAAGAATGTATCATAAATTATTTTGAAATAACAAAAGGTTTTAAAATTTTTTAAAGAATTCACCGAATTACTACAGTGAAACAAGGTTAGAAGTTAAAAAAGATGAGTTCTGAATTTTGTGATCTTCTGAGTCGACTTTAAAAAAATGTATTTCACAGACTTGCATTTTTCCGTCCTAGTTAGATATCGTCTGTCGAAGAAGCATATTCTAATTCTTCATCTACGAGGCCTGTATAAAAAAAATGTTAAACATCATAAAATATTTCAGATTATATTGAATGTAATTGAGATAAACATCGATAACCGAAAAACATATAAATTATTCACCGAAAATACGTAACTTGTCCAAAAAACTTTGTTTGGATGAACGAATTATACATTTTTTCGGACCGGAGCTGTTTATAAGCTACTTCAGAAACGTTCGACAGATGAGTTATCAACCTCAACAACATCATCGCCGTAAGAAACAAATTCAAATAGAGGAAACAAAACTACGATGATCGTTGAGCAACTATATGGGAATTGAAAATGGGTCCTTAATTTATTACGGCAGTTTTGCATGCTCACAATTCTCCCCGCCCCAGAATTCGCTTCGTCCCTCTTCTTTCGAACAAAAGAATTGATGTATCTTTTTAAATTGTAGAATATCTCAAACTCGTAATGAATTCCAAATAAACAGGCTAACTTTTCAATGCTTCAAACTATAATTACTCGGAGTTTAACTTTGAGATTGATATTTAATGTTTTTGGGACTTTCGGTAGAATATACTGCAAAAGGCTTACACTTTTTTTATTGATCTTTTGTGATTTTTTAAATCAAAAGTCCTAATTTTCTTTTTACAGATCCAAAGCATCCAGGAACTATTTTCTTCACGTATCGCAAACGCAAGCTTATTGGGCATAAGAATCATAATGGAATACTGACCAATATTTGGTTGGGAAGAGGAAATTCAGACACATCTCGAATAGATCCCGACAAAATTGACTATTTTTTGGAATATAAAGCAGGCGTAGGATATTTTATTGTGACCGAGGTACAAGGTGCAAGCGGCAATATAATTGCACGAATTAACTATCCAGAAGAATACAACACTGGAGGATGTAAGAATTTATAAAGCTGAAAAGAGGGCCAAATTTTGGCTTAATATGAGTAGGGCTATAATAAGCGGTTTTTTGGCCGGTGCGAATTAATCATTTCGTGCCCTCCCCTATCCATAAAAAAATATTTGACAAATTTTAAAGTATGACATGGCAGACCTCGAACTCGTTTAAGAAATTCAAAATAGTCCCAATAGTCGCATATATTTTGAAAAATAGTAAACGAATAGTGTCATGAAATTCTTTAAATATTGAATCCTGAAAACTTTTAAATTGGTTAAAATCCTTTCAGAAAACCTTGAAATTTGTTGTCAAGATTCTCTCAAAAATCCTGAAAAACTTGTCAAGCTTTGGGCTACTGTAACCTAAAAAATATCTAAATTTTCACTAGTGAATGCTGGTTGAAGTAATGAATTTTGCCCACAAAGTTTGGTCCAAAAATTGTCCAAATTTGTATCTAGGGCGGAAAGACCACAGAACACTTCAACAATCGTGAGAAATAATTCTTCGTAGAAATTCAAAAGAACATTTAGTCCATCACGAGAGTAGTACAGACAAACTGTTCTGTTCCGTAGTGATGGGACATCGACATCGAAAAAGATCGAAACATCGACGTTTCGCTTGCGATGTCGATGTTTTTGACATCGATGTTTCAACTTCGATGTTTTCGATACATCGATGTTTTTTCTTTACTCAGGCCCAGCCGTAGGCTGTCGAAAAAGATCGACAACGTCGCGGGCAAATTGTTTGAGAAATTTGAGGGTCCTTCTAGAATCAAGCGCCGACTATCACCTGTAGTTTTCACGCTGGTAGATAAGAAAGGCAGGTTTATCGGCAAAGAACACCTTAGGAACCTGAAACCTTTCGTCGCGTCGGGGTAGTTCGCGACTCGGATTTTAGAACCCTTTTTCTTTCAGGTTTGGTACAATTACTGGGAGGATTATACCCATGGAATACCCGATTACGCGAAACCCGGTTACGTCAGAAAACGCCACGGATTCCTGGATATGACGTACCGGGAATTTAAGGCCTGAGGCGGCTGCGGGTCCACCATCGGAGGGTGTCGCGTTCCCCATAGACGAACGGGACCCGACCCCATACACCAGTCAGGCCGACCCCCTGGTGTCGCAAGCACCATCAATGCGACCAACGGAGTCCCCGGCTACTATTGGAGATCCCCCTCCAATAATGTCCACACTCCCGATGGACGAGGACTCCGTCGAACCGGAAGAATCAGTAGCCACCGAAGCGCCCTCGTGAGAGGAATCCTTACGGGTGACTCCTCCTGGCTCGCTCGCGGCCCACTTCCAACGTGTCCCATTCTCCGCTCGCCCCTTTGTGGCCCAGCGCCAGTTTGTTGAGCGTCGAGAGTGGCTCATGGAGGGAGCGCCGAAGCCAAAACCTTATCCTGGCCCCATGCCGTGGCGGTGCTTTGTGTGCCGTGAGCCCGGGCACAAGCGCCAACAGTTTCCCGAAGTAAACTCAGGCCTCATTCTCTGCTACGGTTGTGGTAAGAGGGGGTTCACTAAGGCGACGTGCCCGAATTGCAGTCGCCTCTGGCGTACCGATCTGGCGTTGGTTGGTGGGGTTGACCGGCGCCCGGGACAGGAGGTTCTGAGTGATCCGCGGGAGATCGAGGAGGAAGTGAACCGGATTCATCTGGCGCAGAGGCGCAATGGTATGCTCTAGCGGGGAGGAAAGCAAGACGATAAAAAAATTAACGCATACCTTATATATATTTTTTTCCTGTTCAAAATCTTTTTTGTTTATCATCATAAAAAAAAAAGAAATTTTCTGTTCCTTTTTTTTCGAATAAATTCTTCTCTTTAAACCATTGTGTCGATTGAGGACAGATGGAAAGAGTTAACTAGAGCGCCCCTCCGTGAGATTATTTCTTTGCTAATGTCTAGCGAGATCGTTCTATCGATCCCGTAAATTCGAGTAGAAAACTTTCTTTATGCGTCACGCGATTAGGATCGTTGGGTAATCGCCGAGCCGCGGTAGGACGGCTCTTCCCGTGTCCCGTCTCACATTCCGTGTTTTGTCTACACCCGTCCCCTAACAATTATCGTTTTCTCCTGATTTAGTCTTGCCGGTAAGGCACAGTCGACATATAGGAATAAAAATTTTTTTATTATTGTTTTGTCATCGCACCGGAGAGTTGTTTAAAGTGACGGACGAGGAGGGACTGGGCGCGAACGTACCCTGAAGAAATGCGGTAGATAAGTTTATGAAAATTTTATATATTATTTGTGTTTCTTTCCAATCGTTCCGCAGACTCTAGCGATCAGCTCGCGGATAGAACTCACTATATGGAATCCAAGAGCAATGTATTTTTCCCAAACTGATTTCCTCTTCACATATCCTTAGTAAATAACCCTTGTGATTGATGAATTTACACGGAAAATACCGAAACGGTTAAAACCGGCCTGTTGTCGGAAGAGCACTTGAAGGAGTGGTTAATCGTTGGAAGGACCTAGTGAGGGGGAAGATCGAGGGTTAAGGCATCGTCAACTAAGTTTGAAAAAGGACTCCGTCAGGATTTAAACGACCCTTAGCAACCGGCTAAGGTGGGGGGAGTTGTGACAGGGTAAAAATTACCTGTCATCTTCTCCTTTCGCTAATAGTTTGGAACGAGAATCACTCCACAGGGGCACTTCCGACACGACACTGAAACATTTTTTCATGCGCTTCTTTTTTTTCGTTTCCTTTTATATATATTTATCCTGCGTTATCGAGAGCACCGGACAAGAGCGAGATTGACAGCTGAGTATCGACAACAACAACAAGCAAGTTGGAATCCACCGGTTAGTCCTACTCACAAGACAGAAAGAGAGGGAAGTAGTACGCAAGCAACCTGTCCTTTTCCGGCCCACCGATCCAGCGATACGACAAGACAGAATGAGAGGGTAGTGTCACACAAACAACTGTCCTTTTCTGGCCCATCGATTCAACGACTATCGTGAGGAAGAGGGAGACTAAGAGAAATCGAATGCCAACTATCTTCCTCTATCTGAAGTTCGACATGAAAGGCACCACCATTGCGTCCCTTTTATCGTTCTCAAGTCCATACCGGAAGTTTGGGTTTCTCTTTCCTTTTGTGATTTCCTCCATTTGTGAGGTGAAAACCGAGAAGTAGAGCTTCTCGATTTTTACGCCACGTGTTAGTTCGGTCGTGAGTGCCGCATTTGGATATTTAGGAATTTCGCGTTTTTTTTTTAGCCGGTAAACGCGTAATAATCTTCTTTTGTGTAATTTGTTCAATTCGTACCTCGTGTTCGGTACATAGTGTGTAAAGCTTAACGAATTTTGGGAACCAACCACGAGTTCACTTTAAAATGGTGAGATTGGGGAACTCGTTTATTCCTTCAAAGAATTTTAGGTTATGGTAAGGCTTCAGCCACGTGGCTCCGCTAGGTAAAAATATATTTTTTTCTTTGGTGGTGCCGGAGTGCCGAAAGATTTAAGCTAGTTTGGAAAAATTACGATTTTATTACGTTATTATGTTAACATGATTTTGACTATGGTTGGCCGAATAATCGGAGTTTAGAGTTCAACTCAAGATGGATCAAGAATTGTCGTAGACCGGAATTTCAAAACATTATTAGGAAAGTTTCGGGATAACTTCGATATCTTGTAACCTGTAAAAAATTATTGTATTGTGTATTGGAAATATTGAAAATGTTGGACATTGAAAATTTATTGGAAAACTGCTTCGAGTAATAAAAGTTCGATCTTACTTCTCTGGTGAATCATGTGTTGATTTTTATAGATATTTGTAGGTTAGGAGAACCCTTCCCCTTTCAGTATATTTTAATTTCAGGTCTAAATAATGGTATTTTAGCTAGGGACCTAATATGCTAATAGAACAAAAATCAATTTTTTTCGAGAATTTTTGTTGAATATAACATGATTATGAAACCTTAAAGTTTTAGCCAATTCTGATTCCTTTCAGGCCTTATGCCAAGATAGTCACTTGAGCCTATCTTGCCTGGTTTTCTTTCCCATTTTTTCAGATTAACTAGGCACTGGACATGAGGACTGAGTTGAGGCAGGCCAAAACTTCTCTTTTAGTAAGGATATTTTCAACGGGCTAGAAATATCTTTACAGTGTCGATTATAATGCAGAATCTTTCTGAACTCTTTTATAGTATATGCGTTTGTTTTTTTAAACACCTAATTCATGTTGGTTCAAAAAGAAAATTTGCATGCGTGATTTTCATAGAAGAATTTGATAAAACATTGTAAGTTTTGCTAGAATGTTTTCGAGGGATCTTGATATGATATTGAACAATTGTAAGAAAGGAATCTTATGTGCTATGACCATTATTTTATTTTTGAAAGATTTATATTACTTCTAATTTCAATATTCTGTTATATTTTGATTTACTGATTGGTTGAGCGTCATCTAATTTTCAAGAAAATTAGAAAAATGTTGACTAAAATTGTTTGGCTGAAGGCCCATGATGAATTTAAAACTTTTTGGTCACTAATTTAATGAATCTACGCGACTAGCTCATAAGCGGAACATGGAAGAGGGGCGAAGTCAGAAGTGATTTCACACGACAAATAGACCAATTCACTCAGCTTTCAAAGTTTTCTGTTTTTAAACCTAACTCAAGTTGAATACGTTTCGAGCCCTAAGTTCGCTATGAATCAAACTAAATCAAACAGTTCAAATTATGCGCGAAGCCTGCGATTCATGCAAACATATAAAAAAATCAGACGGCAGAAATGCATCGAATATTCGCACACGGCATGACAGCTATATACATCGGTAACGTGGCTATTTTCTATTAATTAAGTATATCCGTCGCGCAAAAACCCGATCACTGATCACGGGTTCTGGTCAATTTAGTAGTACGAAAAATTCAAATTATTCCGATTGACTGTAGCTAACAGTTAGTACGAGTTTCGATCACTCTGAAATTCATTATATTATCCCCGACGTTACATGGCGACGGTAGGTCATGGTCACGCGCTATGCTCCAAGAATTAATTATTCCGGAAAATTACGAATCTTACACGTCAATCGTGATCCGATAATTAATTGTTATACGAACACTACGTTCACGGGTCAAAGAACGAGAAGAAAGACCGCGAGTCCGACCATTACTAATTTCTGCCGATGCAAACGAATCCGCGTTTATTCACCAGGCTTCGTATACCGAAAAACATTTTAACTCTCCCAAAGCAACTTTGACTATTAAAACACCGGTAAGGAATATGGAACCGTACCTGTGATTCGGCGTTTGCCCCGGTGCGACCCTCGTCTGGTCATTTTGGGACTTCATCCAGCGGATACTTCAATAAATTTATTTTTGCTCAGAACTGAGAACTAGTGCTCGTGTCCGATTCAAGAAACAGAATGAATGTTCAGCACTCACTCACGCCTTCTTTGCTAAGAACCGGAAAAGCCTTGGTGCGCATGACATTATTCGTCGGCGCGACATTAGTGCGAATCTTATACTACGGATGGCCGCAGCTGTATGATTTTCAGCCCTTCGAAATTTCCGACTAGACGTCGACCGCAGCGCCACTCGTTTCGCCTGCCGAGCAGATGAATTCGTCACTTGCTTCGCTCGCTCCGGTTTGTTTACTATCGGACCTCTGGAACCTGGACGTCTTCCCCCTGGCTCAAGCGTGTCCGGGACTCTCCTCCAGACACGAGCCAGAGTTCCTCTTGCTTCGTGATGCACGTGTCGGTTTCCCCCCCAGCTCCTCCGGCCCATTCTGTAGTGTCGTGTGTGTGTCGGGCTAGTCGCAGGGCCACGTGGTGATGTGTTAAGTGCGTTGGCTCGTTTAAACGAGCCACGTGGTGTAATTCATATGAAAAAAAAAGAATAACACAAGAAAAATAGTGTGATCAGTGTTGGGATTCATATAATTTCCAAGCCCAGAGTCTGACGATTCCTGTTACCGATGATCATCTAATAATCTAACCTCCAAACTCAGGTGTCAGTTTACTTTAATATTCTGGACTCTACCTGGATTGTTTAGCTGCACGAGCATAGTCCGCTCCCGCCAAACAATTCTCACTGTGCGGAAACTATAATCACAATGTATATGTTTTTAACTCTATTAAGATATCATATGCGATACTTTCGTTTTTAAGTTTGCAAGCAATGTTATGAGGATTCTTCGTTTGACGATACATTCTGTATTGAGGATGGTACAATAATATGTTTTTTAGACGTGAAAGATGACGGTGTACACTGTACAGTTGTATTTGATATGTTGTACATATGGCATTCTGTTTTGTCTATAAACTTGATTTATTGCTTCCTTAGAGATAATACATTTTAATTAAAAATTCCTGCCTTTATTTAGTGCGCAGAAAATTACAAAACAAACAGACTGAAGCAAGAAGGCAACAATGATGCTATCTGTTTTTCGCTTTAGGCAAGGTTTCATTACAATGGAATGCATTTTTTTTGGTCTTATACCATTTTTGTTGAAAAGAAATATAGTAATTTAAATTCAAAAGAAACATGACTAGATTTCATATAATTCCGCTGAAATTTTAAATATTTTTAATGAATTTCAAAGAATTTATTCACAAGAATTTTATGATTGTCATACGATTTCATATATTTCAAAGAATTTCCAAAGGTTTTAAAAAGAATTTAATATGCTTGAAGTTTTGAATGTTCATTTGAACGAAAAAATTGTTATTGATAGATTTTTAAAGTAGAAAAAGTTAAAAAGTTGTGGTTCATTGCATCGAAAGCAATACTGTTATAAATTAAACTTACGATACATATTTTTATTTGTAGTGGAAACAATATTTCAAAGTCATATAAAATTTGGAAAATGCATTTCGTTAATTTGGAATGTTCAAAACATCGGGAGGGAGATTCCAAAGACAATTTAAAGATTTTAGGGTATTTAAAAAAATTCTAAGTAATTTTCAAGAACTTTAAAAAATTGCAAGGGATTTTAAAAAAATTATAAAGGGCTTGAAATATTTTAAGGCATTATAAAAGATTTCGAAGAATTTTCAATTGATTTCACTAAATTCGATTTGGATTTTTCAGAGGATTTTAAATATTTTAGAATATTTTGTTACAAGATTTAAGGTTTGTCACGTACGAACTAATCAAAATTAATTTTTAGTTTCCTGAAAATATTCCGAAAGTAAAGTGCTGCCTAAATTTCCGTAGACTATTGAAAAGCAAATAAGAATTTATGATGTCGAAATTGTACGTGGGGGCAGGCTTCCCCAGAACTGAAGGAAGGGCGAGAGACTCGTCTTTCCTATATTTATTTTTATGTGGGTTGGTACCCTTACTCTCGGACTGAGAGTTGTTGTCCCGAATATTACAAATGTAAGATCAGAAGAAGGATTGGCAAGTGCGCTTAATTCAAAATGATTTCGTACTTCAATATTTTAAAATAATGTTCAAATTTATTTTGCACACAAACAAAAAGAATTATGCACGGTGAAAAGAACAATAATCAGAAGGGGCACGTTCTACAATGGGTAGAACGTGTCGACAGGTAATAGGAAGGAAATACAATTAGTAACGATACAGATCACCAGCATACTCGTTCTCTTTTTATCCTAGGCTTATCACTACCGCTCTTTGTCGAGAGAGAAAAATAATCAATCTAAGAAGGAACGAAGATTGGTTCCGGTCTTCTATCTTTCTAGAGAGCGGGCAAACAAAACAAAAGAAAATGAAAAGATAAGCTAAAATCCTTTTCTGATTCCGTGGATCAATTATTATCAATTTATCCACTCTAGTCCCTTTTCCTGGTCACTCCCGAGAGCCAAAAAACACGCGAACGCCTGTCACTTCTCTGAATCCACTTTTCGGAGTAGAAAATATTTCTATTCCTTATAAAAGAGAATTGCAGCCCTGCGAGAAGATCACTCTGTCTCGTTTTGAGACTCGAGACATGGTGAAATTTTCTAGGCTGAACTAATTTTGTTTTAAACAGGCCGGATAGGACACGAATAACAACGTCACGCCCGTTACCGGTCCGAGAAAAGTATAGTCCCGAATAAACCGGGATAGGACGCGACAAAGGTACGTTCCCGTTACGGCCCTGCCTCCCGTCGAACAGAGATTAATTTTAACGTCCGGATTACGAACCCTATTGTAGAATGTGACGTGTTACGACTTTGAGAATTTTCCCTTCAAAGTTCCGGCGGGGTTCTGATCGCGACGTCCGGAAGGGCGAAAACTAGAGTTGATCTGTGTCACTTCAGATCAATCAGAAGACTGCGTATGGTTTTTTCGTCCGATGCACCTCGACAGTTCGTAGTTTGGTAGGGATTTTTGCAGGGATGCGGAATTTTGGTTCGGAAGGGAGGGATATGTCGCATGATTTCCAGCTTTTATTTCCAGGTGTGCAAAATTCTTATTGCTAAATGCTTTCGTTTCAATTTTGCACCTGCGAGGCAGGAACCTCAGCAACACTTTACGGAAGTGAAGTGCATTGAAGACCTTTTTTATATTTCTAAAAATAACTTTTAATTTCAATTTGCATCGAAATTGATGCAGGTTGGAACTTTCAATTTAAATATAAATATATAATAATTCCAATCTTTTAATAATAAAAGAAAAGAACGAGAATTTTAGCGTTACATATTTTTGCTGAGTGAGCACGTGGTGTTTGTTTTGGTATTTCCACGTGCTCGTACTGTCAGACTACGGTGGAAGTATATAGAGTCGAAAGCGAGAGGGACTTATGGAAGAATAGCGTAGAGAGAGGAAGGAAGGAAGAGAGAAGTCTAGCGGCCGAGGTGCATTGAACTATAGCATATACCTCGGTTATATGCGAGGGTGACATGCTTATGGCGAGAATAGGCGGAGGGAGAGATGCGACGAAACCGAGTGTTGAGTCCAGAATGTCGCGGTCTAGTGGACATGAGTCGGGGCGGGACAGCAATATTTCAAGGCGTTGGCGAGAGAGAGAGAACAGCGTGTCTCGCGTACACGTGCATGGTTGATTGGAATTGCGAGAAAATAGAAACCATCGTTGCTTCCTAATTTCCTAAAACGCTATTCGTTTTATTTTTTATTTTTGGAATTGTAGCCCCCTAATAGCGTTGCCCCTTCTTCCCTATAGGATTATTTCTAGATTATAAATTTATATTTATTCCTCTTCCGTAATCCACCCTTACATCATTCGGTGGTTCGGGGGAGGGTCTAATTCTAACTGCTTAAATTTAAACAACAAAAAAAAGAAAAGGGGAACAGGGGAACCTAATCATTAATAAATAGCCGAAGAATAATTTTAATTTTTGATTAGAATTATTCTCACGCGTCGTTGATTTTTTTACATTTCATAAGTCAGCTCATTGCTAACCCCCGAGAGTATGGAATGCTTCGTAAGCGTTCCGATTACAGTTCTCAGGTTACGAGCGAACAATGCGGCCTTGCAACTTTCATAGAGTTTAAATTAATGTGGCTCGAAATAATATTTCGAAGCACATTAAATTATTTCGAAACAGGCTGGAATTCGCCCGTAACAAACCACACCGGAATTTACCATTTCGTCCCCGAAATTTGAGGTGGCTTATGAACGGGGAGAACCTAATTTCCTTTTATATTTACAGGCTATGTGTATATCAAGCGTAGTGAGAGAGAGAGGTGGATTTATAAGAAGGAAGCCAAAACCCTAAAAAAAATTGTATATATTTTCCTTTTTCTTTCGTTTTAGCTGACTATTTCCTTGTTTCCTGAAGGGGGGCGGGTATAACTTGATCATGTGCGTTGCCTTAGTGTTTCTTATTGTGCCTGTGCGTAGGTGGTCCCTCTCATTAAGTGAAGGGAATAATTACAGGCGGCTACTGCCCTGCTGGACAATGGTGTCGCGGGTCTCATTAGTCTGCCTCCAACGATCACGCGCGTAATTGTTGGAGTGTCGTTTTTGTTTCCAGGTCTCGTGGTTCGCGACTCGAGTTCCAGCGTATGATTGCAAGAGTTAGGGGGGGGGGGATTGTCAGTTCTTCTTCATTCCCTGATTCTCGCAATCTCGGGACTGTAGTGAAACAAAGAAAAGGGGAGAAGAACGATTTACTTCTTTATTATTCTTCTTTCCCCCTTTTTTTTATTGAAAGTTTAGCCACTGCGAGAGAAATGCATTCTACCCAGCGTTCGAGGGAGGAGGCTGAGATTGTCATGGAGGTGGATTCCGACCTTCAGATGCCCGCGGATGGTGCAAAAGTGTAAGTGCGGAATAATAATTCTATTTGAAAATTCATCTCTTTTCTTGGTAGAAATTTAATCTCTTTGGTCAAAATTTCATTTCTTTGGTAGAAAATTAGTTTTTATATTGAAAATTAAAATTAAATGTATTCAAATGAAAATTTAACTATTCTATTTTATGTTGATTTTGTATAGACATTTAAAATTTTTGTAGAAAATTCATTTGTTTGGTTGAGGATTTATTTTGTTTGGTTAACAAATTTTTCTTAACTGAAAATAAAACTATTCTATTTTTCGTTGAAAATTTATTCATTGGCAACAATATTTATTATTAGGTTGAGAATTCAATAATTTTGTTAAAAATTTATTTTTTGTGGTTAAAATTTCGTTTTTTATTCATTTGAAAATTCAACTACTTTGCCAAAAATATTGTTTTGGTTGAAAATTAAATTACTTACTATGTGTACGATAATTAGTCGATTGCAAGGAAAACGTCCGAAATCTGATAATAATTTCAAATTGTCTTATTAAAAAGTCCCCAAGTTCATATTTCAATCGTACGGTTCTAAAGTATAATTTCCAAATATAAGCCCTGATTCTTAATATATTTTATATTGAATGTCTTTTTGGCATGAAACTTCAATATTTTGGATCAAATTTTTCTTTCTTTATTGACGAAAAAAATTCCTTCTTGGTTGGAAATTTAATTCTTTGGTTGAAAATTAGTTTTTGTATTGAAAATTAAAATTAAACGTATTAAAAATGAAAATGTACTTATTCTATTTTATGTTGATTTTTATAGACATCTAATATTTATTTGTTTAACGATTCATTGAAATTGGTATGTCGAAATACATACAATCGTGTATATTTCATGGAAAGACTGTTTTTCATTGAAAAACTAATATTAAGTATAGAAAATATGGAGATAGAAAGAAAGAAAACTTACATCATTCTTCAAAACATTTGATCTAATGAGAGAAAGAAAACTTACATCATTCTTCAAAATATTTGATCTAATGATTGATAAATTCCTGATTACGGATATCCTGTTTTTTTAATCCTGTTCAATATTTGTTCAAACAATTTTTTTCCCACAGTTTCATTATTTATTACCCCCCAAAAAATTTATAAAATCATTTTTAGCATCTACGGGAAAGAGTAAAACCTTTTTGTTTCAGGAGCGATATGAGGATCCCTACCTGGAGTGTATAACTCGGCTGGAGGACGAAGGAGTCCGCCAAGGCGGTCAGGGGCCAAGGAGGTCCTCTCTCTAGTTTGGGTCCTGAAGCATTTTAGGGATCGGTTCGTGAAACTCCGGGTGCATGCCATTTTACTTTGGTGAGTTATTAGGCAGGGTTAGTGCTGATCATGTATATGTGTATATCTTCACCTCCCCTTTTTCTTTTTCAGCGATAGTCGAGAGAGGTGGTACAGGCGTGGGTTCCCCTCCCCAAGACGGGCTATCTTCTTGACCCCGCCACCCAGGAGGGTGGCGCGTCGTCCTCGGCGTGATGTCCTCATAGATCAAGAAAGGGAAATAAAAATAACCATCATAAAAAAAAGGTAAAAAAAACATGTAACCCTGATCCTTTACCTTTCCCTTGATAATAAATAGTTTTGTACAGAAAGGAATCCAGTTTTCTTTTTTTCTCCTTTCCTTTTTATTGAAAATTCGTCGTTTTTATTTGAAAATTTTATTATTTGATTCAACGTTGAATTATTTTATTGAAATCTCAACAATTTGTTAAAAGTCATACTTCTTGATTGAAAATTCGGACGTGTTTTAAAACGTCGTCTTTTAGGTTTAAAAATTCAATTACCTTATTGTAATGTTCGTTTTTATATTATTACCAATTCATTATCATTTCCCTTCTCTTTTTTTTTTTTTTTGATATTTAAATTACAATTGCTTGTTTTGATTTGGAGATAGGTGACGGTGTGTTTTCCGGTGCTTTGGTCCAGTGAGGGTATTAGCTGGTTACCCGATTGGGCCGAAATCGAGAGAAAACAAGAAAAAAAAGAACAAAAAAAAGAGGGGGGGTAGTCACTAGGACTAAAAATTTATTAGGAGGAACCTCCTCCTTCCAAGAATTTCTACCTGTCGCTCTCTCGATCGATTTTTAGATCGATCTACATACTCATTTCGGTTGATGGAAAGTCTAACAAGGGGCTGGTATCAGCTATTAGGAATCTCACTCTCACACATGCACATACTTATGCTAAACCTAGGGTTACGGAGGCCCGGTTCTAGAATGGTTGTAACGTCTGTGTAGGAAGTCGAATCGCTGGCCTTGATGTTTTTGAACTGATGTGCGCCGTGGGCTGCGTCGCATACTGCAGGCGTTTCTTTACAGGCACAACTGCTCGTGCTTTTTGAAGATTCTCGATCGACCAGAGGTGGCTCGATTTCAATATGAGCTTCTTTAGTGTTTTACGAGGGCCTCTCCACTTTGGAATTGATTTGGTTGTGGTTGGAATCCGTTGGGTTCTTCTCACGACTTAATCTAGCAAGGCCACGTCTGGCCAGAAAGTGAAGCTGTATCACCAGATCCCTATGACAAGTAGGGCTAGCCCCAAGTAAGAACCTTGGATCAGTGTTAAGTGTTGATCTTTGACTCGATGTTGTATGATCATCTCGTTAATCTGCTGTTCCAAGTCGTCCAAGGATTTCTCGTTGATCGAGAAGGTTTCGTCTTTGATGGTAAGGTCCAGGCCTTCAAAAGCAATAAAGAGGAGCAGGGGAATCAGGAACCAGAAAGGCATCATCTTACCTAAAAATAACATGAGTTAGGTCTTTTCATCAGGGATGAAAGGAAGTCCAAGAGAGGATAAACCTTATTTACGGGAGAGAACACAGAAGGTGATCAAATACCTTAACAGCTTAGGAAGAAATCAACCCTAAGAAGGCATATTCTGTCTTTAGATTCTTTCTTGAGGTTCGTTGGGTATTAGCCATTTCTGATAGTGGTGGTTCTATTTCCTGCTGTTACTTCGTATTCGGGAATGGATCTATAGGGGGTGTTGAGGTTCCCCAGGTCTATAAAGTTGTTGTTGGTGTTCCTGTTGAAACCTAATTCAGCGAACCCTCCTAGAAAATCCTCGCCGTATATGTCGACTGAATTTTATTTTTACTTTCTAAGCCTGCGTAGTATCCTTAATCCAGGATTTTGATCTCTGGTTCCATGATGGCCGCATCGCCATCAGATATGTCGCCGTTCATGAGTTCTGCGGAGGGGGGGGGGCGACTTCGCGTTCTGGGTACTCGACTGCGTAATTGCGATAGTTCTCTTCCAAGACTCTTCTTTGTTGGAGGGCTTCTTCCAGTTCTAGATCGATTGTCACGATAGGTACAGTTTGGTTCGCTCTTGCAACCGCAGGTGCCGGATTTGTGGATCGGATCGTCGGCCGAACTACGTACACGGGGACTACCCTTTCAACGGGGTGAGCTAGACCAATATGCATTGCTGCTCTAAGAGTTTCAGCGGTCGTCTTGTGCTTTCCATCGGACCTCCTCCCTCTTTTACGAGGCCGTAAAAGGGAAACCTAAAGGGAAACCTAATTATTAATAAATAGCCGGAGAATAATTTTAATTTTTGATTCGAATTATTCTCACGCGTCGTTGATTTTTTTACCGTTCATAAGTCAGCTCATTGCTAACTCCCGAGCGTATGGAATGCTTCGTAAGCGTTCCGATAACAGCTCTCAGGTTACGAGCGAACAATGAGGCCTTGCAAATCTCGAGTTTTAATTCAATTTGGCTCGAAATAATATTTCGAAGCACATTAAATTATTTCAACGCAGGCTGGAATTCACCCGTAACAAGGTATTATTCAAGAGCTTGAAATCTTTTAAATTAATTTAAAAAGATTTTAAAGAAATCGGCATATTTTATGGAATTTTCAAAATATTCCCAAGAATTTTTAAATTCTTTGAAAAATATGTCAAGGTATTTCGAAATATTGTAAAAGATTTGAAGTATTTCAGTGTATTTTAAAGGATCCAAAAGCATTTTCAACAGCTTTAAAAATTTTCATTCAATAATTTTAACCCTTAGCTGGCACCCATATTTAAACGTAACATAGCTGGCACAATGGGGTCGAATTGACCCTTGACATAAAAATTCTTACTGCAAAGGGCCACATCTTTATATTAACACGTGAAAAATTCATAAGTATTTTCTGATACTCCCTTCAAAAGGTGCTTTGGTTTATTTTGCTTAAAATTTAATATTTACTATAAAAAAAATGTTAAAGACGAGCAAACAAAATTTAAAAAAAAAGTTTGAAACTTGAAAATTCGAAATTTGAAAAATAAGCAACATTTTCATGCCACAAAATGGTCTTGAATTGAGGTGAAATCGGTTTGGGTTCAACCTGACCTCTGGGTGTCAGCTGAGGGTTACGGATATAAAAAATGATTTTTAAATATTTGAGGGTATTTTAAAATATCCCATGGATTTTTCAGTAATTTTAAGTAAATATATATTTTAAGGTATTTTTAAAAGAATTTAAAAAAATATTTCAAAGGATTTTGAAATATTTTTAATGTACTATGAAACTATTATCAAATATTGTAAAGGATTTTAAATACTTCAAGGTATCATGAGATATTCTAAAGATTTAAAAAAAATTTATTTCTATATTCTAATGTGATTCAAAGAATTTAAAATATCTTAAGGGTTTTTAGTATTGTGTGGTATTTAAAAAAAAGCAAGGAATTTTCAAAAGCTTTAAAAAGTTCCAAACGATTTTACAAGATTTCAAATAATAATATATATTTTAGGGAAATATTTTAATGCATTTTGTGGAAGATTCCAACAAAATTTTTTAATTATTCACGTAAGCAATTTGAATTAATTTTTTTAAAGGATTGGGAATACTTCAGAGTATCGGTATTCAGAAAGAACACCAGGCATTTTTCAAGAGCTTTGAAACACTTGAAGTGATTGTAAAAGATTTCAAAGAAGAAGAATTTCAATGATTGTTTAAATAATTTTCAGTAATTTAACATGGTGTCTACTGTATGAGAATTCAAGAAAATCCTGAAATTGTTCGGGGATTGAAAAAATGCTAGGAAATCCAGAAATTGTCCCTGATATTTTATTTCATATACAGGAAGTGAATTATATTTTTTTCTGAAATATAAATGTTTATTGTCACTTTGTGCTAATTAGGCTATTTCTTCATACATAAAATTTAAATTCTTGAAAATTCTTTAAAAAAAATAAAAATTAAGTTTTTTTAATTTAGTTTAATGTGATTTAAAGGATTTTAAATATTTTTATAATAATTAAAAATATCACAATGTATTTCCAAAGCTTTAAAAATGTTCCGAATGATTTTAAAAGGTTTCAAAAAAATATATATTTGTTGGAAATAATTGAAAACATTCTTTGAAGGATTGTGAATATTTTTAGGGTATTTTAAAAAGAAACTAAGATATTTTCATAAAATTTGAAATAATTTCAAGGATTTTCAAAAGAATTTTTTTTTTAATTATTTACATAAACAATTTGAATAAATCTTTAAAGGATTGCAAATACTTCAGGGTATTCAAAAAGAAGACAAGGCGTTTTTCAAGAGCTTTTAAAAAGTTGAACTAATTGTAAAATATTTCAAGTAGATATATTATGCAGATTGAGAATCAAAAAATAACATTAACGATTTTTCGAAAACTGCGACTATAAATAACAAATTTTTATTCAAACATATGATTTCTTTTTGTTTTTCATATTTTGATTATGAACTGGGAAATCAGTCAATTATACGCTTTCGGAAACCTCTGCTAAAATTATTTCTATTAAATTAGCGTTATATCCAGACTTTTTAAATTCATACATATATACAGTGCTCCCACCAGGTATAAAATCCCTTGTACTATGTGATAGTTGATAAAAAATAAACAAAAAAGTCCTCAATTAAAAAGTTGCGTGAAGCTTAGTCTGAGTACAAAAACCTTCAAAGTTGCACCTGAAACAACAAACCAAGAGCAAGTTTTAACAATTACTTGTACATAGACCAAGCGCTGAGATAGTTTGTGCTTACAAGTGGCCACTGAATCTGCCTCCTCATTCACAAAAACTAGAATTGCAAGCAATAAAAAAATAGCTTTTATCTTGTAATTATACAAATTAATTCTGAAAAATGGTAACACTCACAAAATACATCACAAAAGATGCTGCTGATACAGATGATGATGTTATAGCAATGATGAGAAGAGCAGGTCACAACACAAGAAACAAGAGGAAAACAAAAACAAACATTTTCATGAAAAACAACGCTGAGGACAGATCATCATCGATGAGACACACACACGCGCATACACAATAAAATAAAACACAATAATAATTTCCAAATATATATAAAAATATATTTTTCACAAAAAACTACACACGTGTGTGGATCAGAAGACAAACAATTAGAAATCAACCTAACAAGGGAAAAATTTCTTTTGGAGACCCTTTTTTGCATTGACACACGAAAAGGATCTCGAAAGTAAAAAAAAATGTTCCTTGCTAGGTTGATTTCTAATTTTAAAAACTACAAACACTACACTACACAACACAATGCTTTAGATTTTCTTAACTTAATTCACATCTTCTTCTTTTTCTAATCGTGTAGTAATATTTCCATTTATAATTTGTATTCCATGTTGAACACTGAATCCGTACGGTGGTGGTGGTTCCAGCTCATATGCAGCTATCGCAAGCAGGCAAGCCACCTTAAGATTGTCTGGCTGGAATTTAAAATTCAAAGTTTAAAATAATTGGGGACGTAACAACCCTCCATCCTTAAAATCCTCATCGTCCTCGATGAGTTTTTGTTATTTGATTATTACTTAACACTTAATATTCTTCAGTATAAGTTTTGTCTGGTTACATAAATGGACTCTGTGGTTTTTATTTAAATTTTTCATACATTTAGTTTGGTGAGTTTTATGACAGAATGTTGTGGTGAATTGCGTATTTTTTTGTAATTCTCAAAATTTTTAATCCATGTGCGGACAACGTGACTAAAGTGTAAAATATTGTGGGTCTGTTTTGATATGTGACTCATAAGGTGAGTGTAATTTGATCCTTCTTTGCTATGTGAGTGTCTAATCGCGCAAGGGTCCGGGTGTTATCAGATTTTTGTTAGTGTCAGCAAAATTTTTTTACAGGCTGATATGGATGCTGGTCGTTGCCTACATCTGCAGGAGTAGTCAGTACCATTTGAATCCACGATGGAGCACGATTCTGAAACTTCTTCCTTAGCGAAAACTGTATCTTACGAGAAGTATTGTATGAAGGAAGGCATCCCTATGTGCCTTACTCGTCATGTCGGCGTCGAACTAAAATGTCGCGGATTTTGATCCTTTTGTAGAATCCATCGAGGAGTTTGACTTATTCGTGTTTAATTTATCAGATAATAACGCAGTAAGCATACCATCGGGTTCAGTGGTTGTTCCGAATTTAACCTTAACTTCTTTGTCAAGAATCACTAGTTTAGGCAACCGGATTTCCCGAATCGAGGAAACTTCGGGAATTTTTCAATTTGTCCTGTGGAAAATTAATCCAGATAGTGCCATTTCGGTTATAGTGGCATTATTTTTGGGAAATTCCAACTGAGCGGTCACTGAAGCTGACTTTACTGTAGTTGAACGTTTATTTACTTAGTGTCCGGGCGTTTTAATTGTTGTATCTTCACTTGCACTAAAACAGCGCGCTTTGCGGGAAAAGATTTTCTTAAATGGTGCAGATTTTTTGTGTCGCATGCTTAGGTGTGTGCTTGCTTTGTTTAGTTTGATGAAATTTTTAAAATTTTTTCAGTTGGGATTAATCTTGTTGCTTGTTTTTGTTTTTCAGATGTTATCCCGAAGGAAATTCGGAAAGTGTCAATTGGGGCCTTCATTCATACCGTTTGGGCGATGACGGCGAAGATGGGTTATTGGACCTTCCTTCTGAATATTTTGGAGGGTGAGAAGAGGGAGGCGGGAGTGGCTTTCATAACGTCATCCGGGGGTGGGCCCATTCGGAGGAGGGGCAGGCGAAGGAGCGCTGCTGCTCCTCACCTCGTCCAAAATTACCTGATCCCGTATTCCTCGAGGAACTGGAAAAAGCTCGCGAGGAATCACGTATCGCTTCTACGCGACTTTACGATTTCGTAAACGAGCAGTTCAAGGACGGGCAGCCTGACTTCTGCGAATTTAAGTGTAGCCATGCGCCGGGATTATCTTCCCATTGCTTGGGGTAAGTTTCCTAATCCATTTTGTTGTTTATTATTTTTCCTTTTTGTTTTCCGTTTGAAATCAATTCTTCTTCCCTTTCTGTTTCAGCGTACCTGGCTCCAGTAGCGCATTTTGTCCATGTGGTCGCCAGGTGGAATTGATGGAAGGGATCGCTCGCTGCAAATGCGGGACGTTAACTCATGAGAGTGAGAGTGTGTTCCCCCCCCCCATCTCTCTCTTTTTGTAAATTTTATTGATTTATATATATTCGTCTGTTTCTTTTTGATCAAAGCTCCGAGACCGGTGTGGGCTGAGGGTTATACAGATGACCTCTTAAACCTCCTGCTTCAATAATTTTCTTCTTGTTGTTGTTTCATTTTATATTTTTCATTTTCTTATTTTTGTGTGCGGGTGTGAATGTGTGTATTAGTATTTCTGATTTCTTGTTTCATGTTTTATTCTAATTGTGAATGTTTCTCTTATTGTATTTTCTTTCATTTTGAATAAATTGAATTTTGTACAATATCCATTTATACCATTTGTTTACTTATATTATCCGAGTGATTTCATCTCGCTCGCCAAGTAGGTCCATTTCGTCGTAGTGGTAATAGAATCTCATGGCTCAGTGGTTAACCGCTGAACTTGCGCGCTCAAGATCACGGGTTCGCGTCTCGGAGAGAACAATTTTATTTTATTTTACGTTTCTATTTTTATTTTATATTTGTGTTGTATGTTATCACTTTTGTCTAATCTATTTATAGATTTTCTTTATTTTTCTCATTTAAGAAACTATTAACGAATTTCCTTGTTTGAAAAATTGATGTTTTAAGCTCCTCCTTTGCTTTAGTCTTTTCGTTTATAGTGTTGTTATTACATTTAAATATTAACTATTGTTAAATTATTATTATTTTTATTTTGTGTCGATTGGGCTTGAGCTTGTACTGTGTTTTCCATCGGTTGGATACGTCAGATCTATTCCGCCAAGTCCATAAAAGGAGCAATAGCTTATTGGTTACGTGCTGTACTCGTGTGCTTGAGATCGCGGGTTCAGGGCCTGATGCCTGCATGCACTTATTTTTTTTCTACACATATTTCCATTTGAACAGGTTAAAAATATCACTGTTTCCGTCAGTAATATATAATTAAAAACTAAAGGTTAACAACCACCGCAGGGTCCCACTGGGAGCAACTGTCATCTAAAAAATGAACTGGTGGGTTAGTATCGCTGTCATACGGAAAGTAAGCCGATCCCAGAACTAGCCTCCCTATTCCTTTGAGATCCGTCGCTATCACCATCAGGTCTCTCGAACATAGCTCAAGCAGCGGGACAGCATTGACTCCCTTCGTCAGTATACAGGCCCTTGGTTTGGCCGCCTTGGGGTCCCTGTAACAAAAAAGACCAGCCCCACCTAATCCCCTTATGGTATCTCAAACCAACCAAGGTTCTTGGATTAGCGAAATACCTATGTGCCTCGCAGCCATGCCCCTCTGCAAAACTGCAGAGGCGCCTTTGTTGTGATGCAAGTTAATCTGGGTAATAGTGAGACCAGGAGCAGTCATTTAGGTCTGCCCCCGATCTTCCTGTGTCTCAACAGGCTCCTTCTGTCCCTGGCCAGCAACCCTAAAGTTGACCTTTCCAAAGTGATAGCAGGGCCTGTTGTCGAGGGCCGCAAGAGCCCTTGTCTGGGACTCAGGAATCTGCACAACTAGGAGGTGCTTGGTACCTCCTGCTGTGTCCTCTACCTCAGGCCTATCGTGCCTGACGATTCGCCAGGACGCTGTCTTAAGTGAGAGGTTGAAACTCTCCAGCCGTTGGAGTTCCTCATACGGGTCTTCCCGTTCACCCGGGAACCACGCCGTAGCTTCAGCCGCTAGGTCGGCTGCCACAAATACGAAGACCCCTCCCCTGCAGAAGGAAGTCACGAATCTTGGCCATTGATCTGGGAACACTCTTTTGAGCGCCCTCCAGGTAGCCTCCCTGAAGAGCTCAAACTGCTCCGTAATGAGCATTGAGTCCGGGTAACTGCCATCGGCCACCACCATCGTCAGGGCTTAGTCCTCTGAGGCCCTACCTCTCTTCTGGGCCTCAGTGCTGGATGTCGGCCCTGTGACTGCCGACGTCCCAGCTCTTGCAGCTGCTCTGCTGGCCTGCTGCGCTTGCCTCTTCAGTCTCCTTTTCAGGGAACCGTTGAGCCGTTTCTTTTTGTTGGGGGACTGATTGGCCTTTCCCGTTACCATAGCCTCGTTCAGAGGGACCGTCAATCTCTCAGCTCCCGAGGGAGCTGGGGGCACAGCCGCCACCTGAATTTGGCTTACCTGAGAGATAGATAGAGAGGAGAGGGTTGCGTTAGACCCTTCAAGGTCCAACCCCTCTCCCCCCTTCGCCAACCCCCTTCCTCCTTCCTTCGATTTTTGATTTGAATTTGCGTGTTCCAGTTTGATCCTACGAGAAGCTAGGGAAATAAAAGGTCCGCCACTGCAGAGCCCCGCATGCAGGGGCAAGACTGAATACTCGGGGAGGTCGTCCGGTGTCCTCGAGAGGCAGTTAGGACACCTTCGTAACCCCTAGGTGCCAAAGTGCCACGAGTATGATCACTCTACGCTCATGGCTTCGGGGGGTGGTTACATGGAGTGAGACGCTCAATGTACAAATATGCGCTTGCAGACCACCATAACAAACGAGGGCTGTTTCTTGGTTGGTATGCGGACCGCAGGTCATTCCTGTCCCGATTTCAAAGCTGTAAATCGGTACGGGGGGGCCTCGACCCAAGGATCTAGAAGGCCCGAGTTAGCTAGGCTCTTTCACCCTACTACCATACCGTAATCACACATACCAGGAGAGCCCGTTTATAAGGATCCTTTTCCTCTCAACCAGGAGAGCCCGTTTATAGAGATCCTTTTCGTCTCATCCAGGAGAGCCCGTTTATAAGGATCCTTTCATTCATATCCATACGCATGCAGGCCGAGGTCCTTTTGACCGCCATGTCAATGAGTAAGCACCTTTTTATTTGGTCTCTCTGGGATGGAACCTTGTCATTTGGACACGTCGATTTTATTTTGGCATTAAAGGGTATTACGATTTTTTTACGGAGTTTCAATTAATTATTTACTACGGAAAAAGATGTCTTTACCGAAAACCAGGTTTTTCAGATGTAATTTTCATCTTACACAGTAAAAAAACGTATTTCTTGTCAAAAATGTTTTTGTAACTAAAACTAATTATTTTACTATGTCACGTAAGTTTCAATGCATTAAGCTTAAATGAACTCTAATTAATGTACATAGCGAAAAATTTGATTCAAAGTATACAAAAAGTATATGAATAGTAGAGATTGAAATTGAAATACAAATTCTAACCTAAATTTTAGGTTGTATTTTTAGATAGTAAATATTTAATGTATACATTAACAAAAATTTACTTTAAATTCATGTTTCCTTTCAAAAAAGTTAATTTAAGCTTATATTGAGTTGAAACTTACAATAAATAGTGCAATCAATGTTTTTTTGACAGTATAAAATCGAAACCCCATCTGAAACACGTTGTGTTTGAAAAATACTTTTTTTATGATGCAATAATAGCTTAAACTCCACAAAAGAGTCGTAAAAATACTTTTATGTTCAAACTAAAAAGCATATTTAAAATTATATTTCACTACTTGTTCGAAGATATATAAATTGTAGTGCCGCAACTTGTTACCAGATGAAATCACATTGTAGATATAGACAGAAGAAAAACGCGGGTCCTTTCTCCTTGTCTATTCCTTACCCTCATTATCTCCTCGTCCGAGTCCTGAGCTTTATTCGTTTCTTGGCACCGATTACCTTTTTATTGTGTGTTGCATGATTTCCCAATAGGAATAAGGCAATCATTTCTTTGTCTCAGGCTTGCCGCTAAAAAGAGCTGAGTTTAAATCTTGGAGTTGTAGCCACGTGCCAAGTAAGTTAATTTTATTTTCCAGATATTTTGCGACACGATAAAGAGATTGCTAAGATGGCGCAAGAGTGATAGGATTCATTAATTGAACAAGAGGGGTCGCAGCTGGTGGTCGGAACAAATAAATAATATTTTTAGGAACAAATTCGTCAAGTCAAAATAGAGACGAACTTCTCCTTGTCTAAAATACAGGAAAAGATCTGATGAAACCCAGATAAGGCCCTGATAGAAACTGGATAGAACTTTTAAACGAATATACCTAGGCTCTATCGGGGTCTATCAGGAACCTATCAGGTACAAGAAAGCAATAAGTGTAAATCTATCTGGTTCTACCGGGGATCTATCCGGGACATGGAACCAGAAATGGATTTCCTGTAAAGTGAAAAAGTCCGTCTATCCTAGCGTATCTGTGATGTGACCGGTAGTATTTTCACCATCCAATTAAGCAAGTCCCGCAATGCACGATTAACCGCGTTTATCCCGGACGTATGCGGGACGTAAAACCACAAATTGATTTCTTGTGAAGTCAAAAAGGGCGTATCTTTGGGACCAATCTGGGAGAATTCGCATCGATAATGAGAAAGTATTTTTTGTCAGGTCTATCGGGGACCTATCCGGCACGTGAAACCAGAAATTGATTTCAGCTTTAATATCATAGAGAGCGTCTGCCTGGGTCAATCCGGGATCAATCTGGAAGTAGTTTCATCGATTGTAAGACCAAGCCCGATAAGGTATGCTTTATCGGGTCTATCGGGGACCTATGCGGGATGTGGAACCAGAAATTGATTTTCTGTGAAGTCAAAAAGGGCACCTGTCCGGGTCTATCCGGGACCAATTTAGCAGTATTTTCATCTATAAAAAGAAAGTATGTTTTGTCGGGTCTATTGGGGACCTATGCGGGACGTGGAACCAGCAATTGATTTCAGCTTTAATGTCAAAAAGGGAGTCTGTCCGGATCTATCCTAGACTAATCTGGGAGTATTTTCATAGATAATGAGACCAAGTCCGATAAAGTATGTATGAGCCTTTATTTAGACTTACACCTAATTTATTTTCATCGTTAATACTATATTGTACACAAGGGCTTAGCCCGTTCACTGTTTCAATAAAAATGTTTTCATTGAGACAAATATTTACCGAAGGGGGGGGGGGCGGATTATTTTTGAATTTATTGCGGGTATCATCGACTTCATCGATTTGTAACTCTTTTAATATCAATCAAAACAAATTATGTCTTATACAGGTCGAATTTCGAGAACAAACATTAATTTGTTATCTTCATTTATGAAGGTAAAATATTTATTTATTCAAAGAATAATTATGATAAATTAACGCACACAACGAGTCTTGTATTTTGAGCTTTGCAGAAATTTCCATTCCACAGATAAATCTTTTTTATGATTACTCAGTAAATACGTAATATTTATTTGTGTATTTTGGGAATAATTTACTAGATTTGACGATGAGTTGAATGCAAGATTTCGAAAGGATGATTTTTCTGGAAAAGCTTCGGACTTTGAAGTTATTATTTGAATGTTAATTATTGAATGTATGATACAAAAAAATGTATAAAACAAATGAAGATTATATATAATATTTTCGATTATGTATTATTTCCGCCTGGGATTTTTCTTTCATCTGAAGAATCTTAACACAATGGATTTACATGTCACAACATAATTACCATTGTTTTTAAAAATTCTTATAAGCAAGTTCACATTTTAAACTTCTTTTACCTTTAAGGTTCTTCTTCTCTGCGAAGTCACCTATACTTGTCTTAAGATTTATATGTGTGCGTCCGCATAAAAAGGGTACTTATAGACGACATGATGTTATACGTATAGGGGCATATATCCGGATAAATTTCCAGCATTTTAGGTCCAAAATTAACCGTCTAAGTTGAACAAAGATTCATCAAGGCATTTTTCTTCTTATTTATATTTTTTCTTCAAACATTAAATATACATACTTCCGATTACTATTTGGATATGATTATAGTCCCAATTAATTCAGTATAGGTCCCAGTATCATCGCTCAATGCCTCAATTCCTAAGCGTAACTGCAACAGCGTCCGTAACCAAAACCGCAACGGCAATCACAACCGTAAGCCTAACCGTAAACGCAAGCGCAAGTGTAACCGCAACCGCCAGCGTTACTGCAACGTCAAGTGTTACTGTAACCGCAAGCGTAAGCGCAACCTTGACCGCAACCGGAAACGTAACTGAATCCGCAAGCCCAAGTGCGAGCATAACTGCAAGCGCAAGCAAAGCCGCAACCACAAACGCAGCCCCAACGGAAACCGGAACCACAAACGCAAAGGCAATCGCAACCCTAAGCGTAACCGTAAGCGGAAGCGCAAACTTAAACGCAACCTTAAACCCAACTACAAGCATAACTTCAACCGCAAACGCAGCGGAAATCGCAACCGCAAGCGTAACTGCAAGCGCAAGCCAAAGCACAAGCGTAACCGCAACCGCAAGTAAAAGCGTAACTGCAAGCCCAAGCGTAACCGAAAGCGCAAGCGTAACCGTAAGAGCAAGCGTAACCGCAACCACAAAAGCAGCCGCAATCGCAACCACAGGCCCAAGCGTTATGGCAAGCTTGAACTTTTTATGATTTACAGGAAAAATATTTTTTAATCCTTCGATGGCACACTTCCCAATGCGTAACATAGCTGGCATACTGGGGTACTTTTGACCCCAAGCGAAAAAGGCTTCCTGGAAAGAACAAATTGATTATTTTGAGTAGCTGAATTTTTTACACACTCCTGGACAGTTACTTCAAAGAATGCTGTAGGTTATTTAGTTCAAAATTTATCTTAAATATGAAAAAAAGATCGCAAAAGTTAAAACATAACGAAAAAGGACATTTTTTACGACAAAACTAATAACTTTTTTTTCTTTTCTAATAACCGTATAAGTACTATTTTCAAATGCTGAAGGGAGTTGAATAAGGTTCAACATGCCTGGGTTCTTTTTAAACCCAGTGTACCAGCGAAGGGTTAAACAAATGAAAATTATTTTAGTAATTTCCAAATGTTTAGAAAATTTATATATTACTCTCAAGATTCGTTAATTTTGTAATTAACACCAGAAAATAGTAAATGTTTACGATTTACAGGGGACAAAATGTTTAAACGAATGAAAGTACTGCTGCGAAGTAGTATGGATAGATTCATGATGGGTGTATTTATTTGTGCTCATTTTATAAGCAATTTGCTTTCTCATAGGTTTCAAATAAATTTGTTTCCTCATAGAGGAAAGTTTTTATCTAACAAGGGAAAAAAATGGATATATGTACTTTCAATATTTTTCAAGCTTATGTTTCTGCGTTACCGAAAATCTAATTTTCAGAAAATCAGAGAGCCCATCATATGTCAGTCGATGTGTTTTGTTCCAAATTAAAGAAAAAAGTTTTTGTCATATGAACAATGTAACCTTTTTTTAAACGTTCTAGGTCGATGCATCTCTTTCTTAAGTTGCTATTCATTGATCAAGAATGGTCATCGAAAGTTCATCAATAGTTCGATCCACGCGCCTTGAAGATGCAAACGATTACATCAGATATAATGCTCTTATATTCCCAATTGGAAAAATCCTCTTAAAAACAAAGTACATAATTTTGTTAAGAAATTTATATAAGTATTGGTAGATTATTGTACTTAATGAAAGGTTCTTAATTTGGACAATCGATGCGTTTCAAAGACGCACCCATAAAAAAAAATGATTTCCAACAAATTTATAGATCTTCTTTGGTTGAACAACTTTCATCTTTTCGATTTTTTTCGTATCTTGTGTCGTTTTTCCAAAAATTTGATTTTTTGTTCTTGATGTAATTTTTACGAATAATTTTTCGGTTGTATTGAAAACGAATGTGATAGAAAAAAAAACATTTTTTTTCTTTTTTCTGCTTTTTCATCATTTCGTGCCATCTTTGACTGTCATAATTTTAACTAATTTCAATTTTATGAAATACCGTTGTATGTTGTGCGTGTGTTTGATGTTAGTAGGTAAGCTAAGCCGGTTCTGGAGCACCACTACGCAGTTGCAGCTGCCACCGACAGATGGCGCCATTGTTCAGTTCCCAAAGTCTGTAACTGAACTTTCGGTAAGGTAGAACCCTAGCACAGATTTTCGACTTGTCCAATAAGGATGGTCCCTGTTTTACCGACGTTAAACTTTCTGAATCACCTCAGTCGTTAAATAGTGATCGAAATTTCTGGAAAGTTAGAACGAATTCGTAGTTCGCTTAACAAGGTGGGTCCCTGCAATACCAACCAAGAATCAAATTCTGGGGATTCCCGGGTTTGTGGAAAATGATCGAACCTTCTAGAAATGTTGACATGAACTCTGACGATTTTCTATACATCGATGTTTCTTTAAGCCTTGAATATAAGATCTTGCTTTTGAGGTTTTCTATATCCGTAAACTTTCCAGAAGCATCAATATTGGATACAAGTTCTAAATGCTTTGCTGAAAAGATGAATCGATATATTCTCAACTTCCACCTAGAGACTAACCGCTGAATTTAAGCATATTATTAAGCGGAGGAAAAGAAACTAACCAGGAACTCCTTAGCAGCGGCCAGCGAACAGAAAAAAGCCCAATACTGAATGCCGCGGTTTTCGCCGCATGGAAATGTAGTGTTTCAGAGGATTTACACATCCCGTGACATGCACGTAGATTCAGCTCGTTTTGAGAAACTAATGCGCGTGGATTCTGCTTGTTGGAGGAACTAATATGCGCGTGGATTCAGCTTCTTTGAGGAAATAATGCGCGTAGGCAAACGGTTGTCTTTCGGCTTGTTTGAAAAACTAATCCACGTGGATTCTGCTTGTTTGAGAAACTAGTGCGCGTGGATTCGTCTTATTTGACAAACTAATACGCATGGGTAAACGGTTGTCTTTCTGCTTTT
Source organism: Andricus grossulariae (assembly GCA_011634705.1). Taxonomy (NCBI): domain Eukaryota; kingdom Metazoa; phylum Arthropoda; class Insecta; order Hymenoptera; family Cynipidae; genus Andricus; species Andricus grossulariae. The sequence continues at coordinate 46,682,656 of JAABKJ010007545.1, read as the reverse complement.
TGGAGAAACTAATGCACGTGAATTCTGTTTGTTTGAGACTCTAATGCGCGTGAATTCGACTTTTTTCAGAAACTATTGCGCGCGAATTTGACATGTTCGAGAATCTAATGCACATAGAATCGTCTTGTTTGAGAAACTAATGCTCGTGGGATAACGTTTATCTTTCGGTTTGCTTGAGAAACTAATGCGCGTGGATTCGGCTTGTTTGAGAAATTAATGCGCGTGGAGTCTGCTTGTTTGAGAAACTATTGAGTGTAGATTCCGGGGGGAGTATGGTTGCAAATCTGAAACTTAAAGGAATTGACGAAAAGCACAACCAGTAGTGGAGCTTGCGGCTTAATTTGACTCGACATGGGAAACATCACCAGGCTCGGACACTAGGAGGATTGACAGATTGAGAGCTCTTTCTTTATTAAGTGAGTGGTGGTGTACGCCCGTTCTTAGTTGGTGGAGCGATTTGTCTGGTTAATTCTTATAACTCACGAGACTCTAGCCTGCTAAATAGGCGTAACATCTGGTATTTTGAACGCCCCCGGCCCCGAACAATTGGGTTTTTACTACCAACGTACAAATAACTCTTCTCAGAGGGGCAGGCGGCTTCTAGTTCCACGAGAAGCTCACGTTGATCACATCCCTGCCATTTGTACGCACCACTCGATGCTACTACCGATTGAATGATTTAGTGAGGTCTTCGGGCTGGTGCGCGGCTGTACTTCGGCTTTGGCGATGTTGCCGGGAGGATGACAAAACTTGATCATTTAGAGGAAGTAAAAGTCGTAACAAGGTTTTCGTAGGTAAACCTGCGGAAGGATCATTAACGCACAAGTTTCTTGAAACAGCGTCTGTGTATAATTAATGTTGAATTGTGGTAAGGAGAAAAAAAGTAAATTTGGTAAGAGTGAATACGATATGAGAGGCGAGTGTGAGCAGCATCCTCTCGAAATGCACAGACTGTGTACAGAGACAGAAAATACGCAGCACGAGATATTTGGAGGAAAAAGAGCGAGAATGGTGTTATTATATTGGAAGTTGCTGAGGACATATAGTTGTTGATACATATACATTTGTGTATGGAGATAAGCACTCTCATGCAATAAAAATCACTAGTGAGAGACTCTCAGATAGCTATGCTGTGACGTTGCAGATTTTCTGCAACTTACAAATTCAATTTTATTGAGAACATCCCTTAACTTGAAGGTCCTCATTTTTACACGAGAAGCAGAAAATTCGGCACTCCTCTCTTTTGTTATATTTTCGAGTTATTATTACTTTATTGTATGTCTCTTATCTCGTTATTTTGTTTCTATGTTGTCCGTTCTTTTTTTTAAGGTTAGTTTAAGAATGTAGGGCTGTCTTCATTTTTTTTGTCATTTCTCGAATGAGAGCCAGGCAGAGTTGCACCACCGACGCAAATAATCGATTAGATCCACCCCCACCTTCACCTTCAGCAGATCTTCACGTCTCAAGTCCCAACTTGAACTTCCGGAATATCTTTTATCGCATATCCTTCTGACATCCGGGGTAGAATAGCAGAGTCTACCCATGAAGGATAGAATGGATTATTTCTTTCGGTCATCTGAGATCCAAGGCACGTTCCTGGTGGAGATGGGCCAAGGTGGTTACCATCACAATTCCAAACGGGAATAGGTAATTTCGCCTAAAAATTATTATCGTTACAAATGTTTCTGTTGTGAACAGGCGTTTCTGGGCTCTTATGTCGTTTTTTGTTTGTTTCTTCTCTCTTTTATCGGGAGCATCGAAGAATCCTCACCACACCTGCAGTAAGGAGAAAGGGTTCCTAGTTCTCCACCTCAGCACTGGAATACAGCCGACCCTGGTATCGAGGGAAATTTCTCACTCCCTCTCGTAGGAAGCAGCTGTCTCCCTCCCTCAACAGCGGCTGATAAGGTCTAACGAAGGAAGGACGGGACGATAGGATGGACGAATCGGAAGTCGCTTTCACCGGCTATCTTTCTCTCGACCTTTGCGAGTTATAGAAATCAAGTTATGCGCATCAGCCCTTCCCCTGATCATGTAATTCCTCGCGTTCTGTTAATTCACCGGCAAGCACGAAAACAATCTCTTGTAATCTGTACACTCGTTGTGTCAACACGAAGTGCGGCCGCCGTCCATTCAAGTACCCCAGGTAGGATCTATTTCTCTTAATGATTGAGCCAAGCTTTTCGTGTAATTTTAACTTGCTCTTTCATGACAATAAAGTTTTTCTCTTAGGCTAAATCATCCCTAACTCGTTTTATGAATGATCCGTCACATTTTTCTATTTATATTTTTTGTCTATAATATGTGCCTTTAAACCCAATTTTAATCTGGAGTGCCGAAATGCTTAAAAATGAACCCCCCTAATTCTGTGTACCGACATGTTGATAATTCGTAATTTTTGCCTACCGATGTTCTCGACCCCCCTCCCCCTAATTTTGTATACCGATAATGCCGTTAGTTATTTTTATTGATGTTCTCGACCCCTCTCCCCTTATTTCTCTGTATCGAAAATACGAATAATTAGTAATTTTTATTTACGTTCTCGAGCCCTTCCCTCTCATTTTTTTTTGTACCGAAATGCCCACAAACAATTAATGATTTTTATTAATATTATCGACCCTTTCTCCTCAATTTTCATGTATCGAAATGCCTAAAAACAATTCATAATATTTCAAATTATAAAACGCTTTACAATACTGCCCCCTCCCCATTTTTATCGCTCCATATAATTTATTTATATCAACCCTTTTAAAATATATTTTTATCTTTAGAACCCCCCTTTTGTATTTATTTTTATAAACCTTTTTGCGTTCATCTTAGAGAACCCCTTTTGTACTCATTTCGAAGCATACGTGTATGTCTTTTCGAGAACCTCTTTGCGTTTATCTTTAGAACCCCCTTTTTGTATTTATTTTTATAACCCGTTTCATATTTATCTTAGAGAACCCCCTTTGTACTCATTTTGAAACCTATGTATATGTCTTTTCGAGAACCCCTTTGCGTTTATCGTTAGAACCCCCTATTTTTGTACTTATTATGTAACATATTTGTGTGTATTTTCGAGGACCCCGTTGACATTTATTTTAGAACACCATTCTCGGTTATCTTTTAGAATCCCCCAGAACCTTTATTCACGTTTTGAATTTTGTATTTATTATATCTTTCCTATATTCAACGTAATTTTTTTTTGTTTCTGTTCCAAGATATTGATAAATTTAAATCTCTTTGTATTATTTTAATTTGCCTTCTCTGAATTGCCATTTATTATACAGCTCCGAAATGCTGAATAAATGATTGTTAATCGTTTTGATTGAAAATATGAGCTTTGATGATTACGTACCCCCCCCCCCTCTACCTAGTTAAGTTTAGACTGAGCTAGTAATTTTGTCCACCCTAATTTTTATATCCTTAATTTTAGTTTTACTGTTCCTTGTTAGCCATCTGTATACCCTTTATCTTTTGTTACCTTTTATTATCATAGTATTATTGCTAATACTCTCGAGATTTCTATGTGTTTGCTTATCTTATCTTTGGATATCTTGAGGCTTTTTACCCTTTTTTGATATTGCGGCTTATCTTATATTTGGATACCTTTTATTCTTTACCTTTTCTTATTGTTGTTTTGGATTATCGCTTGTTAAAATTAAGGTGTACCCTTTTGAGAGAGTTTTGTGAGGTTTTTGTTTATCGTTTAGCCTGGCACGTTTAGCTTTCAGTGAGTTTCCCTTTACCGTTTGGAATACAGATTCCGAGTATCTTTACCGCCCCTCACTGACTTTAGTTGAATTGGTTTGCCTTTATCTCAAGCAAGGACTGGCGCCCACAAATCTAGTTTTATCGTTCAAATCGTTTATTTAAAAAATCATTTATTCCGATTAGGGTCCGTGTGCGCTCTTTTGAGAGATCTTCTGATTAAATATTTGATTTGGAAAAAAGTAGCGTTACAATGCTTAACATTATAAATCTTCTCTTCTGTGCCTCGCAATAAAAAATGTATGTTCTTGTGCTCTGAGTTGTATTTCTTCTTTCTTTTCGCCTTGAACCACGCTTTTTCTACTGTTGAACCATGATGGAATAAAAGGAGACCGATCTCTGTGCACACGATTTGGCAGGAGCAACGGCACCATAAGTGCCAGGCCTATAAGTAGTAATCACTCTTTTCTAATTGCGCAAAAGCGCAACGTGTCCTCTTCACACGCACGGAAAAGTGCAAGTGAGAGAGCTTTTGAAAATAGAATATGTTAAAGCCAAAGATATTATGAAGTTAGGCTAGTTTATGGATCATCATACAAATGACACGAAATAAATATATGAACAATATTTTTAGTTGTGAAAGAAGTGTAAATCATTTTTGAAAAAAAAAAACTTAAGTAATTACCTTTTGATTGAAGTGGATTAAGTAGCTACTATATTTAAGTACAGCAAAATGAAGAGTTCATCCTAATTGAATCTTATTTATTTCACATGCTTTATTTTATTTATTTTCAAAAGTTCTCTCACTCACTCTTTTTCATGCGTGTGAAGAGGACACGACGCGCTTGCGCACTGAGAAAAGGGTGATTACTACTTACAGGCCTGGCACTTATGGTGCCGTTGCTCCCATGATCTATTGGATCATGGTTGCTCCTGCCAAATTCGAGAAAGTTTTCCATCACAGTTCGGCCTGTGTTTGAGCTTCACTTAATTGAAAATATTTTTTCACTTTTAAACGGAGAACGATGAGTGTCAGCATGCACTTTTCTGAGGGTCCCGTTAGTTAGCCGATTTCATTCGCATCCTCACCTTCCAGGGTGGGGCCGACCCCTCTAACAGGCTTTATTAAGCTTTTCATGCTTGGATAGCGCGCCCGTGTTTTTGACAATTTCCACATTCAATGATAATTTTATACCTCCCATTGTTTTTCAACTCAATCATTTTAATGTGCAATTAGACATCTAATTCTTGACTATTCTGTTTTTTATTACTCTTTTCACTGTGCACAAATATTTACGTGTGTTTGATTAATAAATCAATTTTATCGTCAGTGACGCATTTTTTCTTTCAGTGTATTCAATAATTATGAGAAATTAAGTGAAACAACATTTCCAGTTTCTAAACATGATCCTTCGAGACGGATTCTTAAAAAAAAAGTGCAAGTGATCTAGTGAAAAACAACTGAGAAATAAGAAACAGTGTCTAAATCAGTGAGAGTGCATCAGAAAACTGTGTGTTTGTGTGTTAGTGTCAGTAAAGCAAGCAAGCGTTTCTCATGAACAAACGGTGTGCGAGTGCAATGGTGGACAGCACCCACGCAGGTGCAAGGAACAGTGGCGGGAAAACAACGCAGCCTTCCTTCTTACGTTGTTACCTCTGTACAACGCAGGGACCACACCACCGACACAAGTCGCCGCACTGTAAGGGTAGTACACACAGAAAAAGAGCAATCTTCAGTCAACTCAACTAAGGTTCCTTCGCCATTCACGAGGGCCTGAGAGAAATGCTCGGTTCAACCAGGGCTCCTGTACCTTCAAAACAGTCAACATGTCGATTCGCGATCAGCTGGTCAGTCGTAGAAAAGTACTCAAGGCTCAGCTAACTCGAACACAAACCTACATACAAAGTCTCACCCCTACAGACCCTATCGACGAATTAAAGGAACGGTTAACCAAGGTTTTAGCTTTGTATGATGAATTCGACTCCATACAAACGAAGCTAGACCAACCTATCAAATCTGAAGAAGACGTTGATGAGAATGCTGAAGTAGAATCGAGCATAGCCAGGAAGTTATATGAAGATTTATATTATTTAGTTTTAGGATTGTCCAGAGTCAGGATCAAGACCATGGAATCCAATGCTCAACACGATTCTCATCTAGATTCTCACGGAGAATCTCGACAAGATCTCCGTTCGACAGTGGGTGATGAGAAACGATGATGACTAGGTTCCCACTCTGAAGGATCTTCTAGACTTCCTCTCACACGGGTTCGGGGCACTCGAAGCAATTTATAGGACGGATTCAAGCATATCGTCAAAATCGAATCTGTCCTCATCCAGTAACGGATATAAAGGTAAACCATTTAATAAATCTAACCGATTTTTTGCAAGCAAGTCACAAGCAAACGTTGCATAATCAAATGGATGCTACAAGTGCGAAAAATCACACCCTTTATACGCATGCACAAAGTTCAGAGGTCGTTATGTGAAGCAGCGGATTCAAGAAGCACAAGCAATGAAACTTTGTCCCAATTGTTCAAAGAAGACTCGTTCAGGCAACGAATGTAAGGGTTCATGTAGAATCTGCTTTTAAGCATACAACACACTACTGCATTCAGACGAAGGGGCACACGATGCAAGGGGTACCACACCTCCAGAGAGATCAAATTAGTGGCAAATGCAGATGTCGATCGCACACGTGTCAATTATTGCTGGACAGCGGTTCGACCTCAAACATTGGGTCGAGATTCAACGGATATTCTGCAACCTGGAATTTCTTGGTCATGGATGAGGTTACAAGAAACCTACCGACCCTTACAAAAGAAGATCGGCATTGGGAGATACCACCTCACCTTAAATTAGCAGATCCAGAATACCACGCAGTCGGCGAGGTCAACATCGTCCTCGAAATCGTCCTCTTCTGTGAATTGATTTTAGTGGGACACATCAAATTAGATCGAGGACTTCCAGTGTTACAGAAGACGAAGCTAGGCTGGATCATATCAGGCGATCTTTCCAACGTTTCAGGATATCGTCGCGCAATGTGCAATTTCAGTCTCAGTAGATTGAATACTCAGATTGAGAAATTCTGGCACATTGAAGAATCTCTCAATCATCATCCTATCTTATTATCAGAGGAAGCTTGGTGTGAAGAGCTATTCAAGAAGGATGTTACCAGATACAACGATAGCAAGTTTATTGTGAGATTAACACTTTGAGATCAGCTAGAATTCTTAGGTGATTCATTTCACATGGCCCAAAAAAAAATTGGAATCTGTCGAGAAACGTTTAAGACGAGAACCACAGCTAAAGGAATTATATTCCGAATTCATGAAGGAATATTAAGAATGGGGTCATATGAAAGCAGTAAATCGTGAGTCCTTACGAGATCATCAAATAAGATATTATTTTCCTCATCGTGCAGTTTTAAGGCCAGACAGAACGACAACTAAGTTGCGAGTCGTCTTCGATGGACCAGCAGAAAGTACGTACGGCAAGTCGCTGAATGAAATACTGCTCGATGCGCCAACTGTTCAGCAAGATCTTCTCTCACTGATCTTACGTTTCAGACTTCACCGCATTGTCATCACAGCGGACATCGAGAAAATGTACAGACAGGTGTGGACTCATCCTAACCATTGCAACCTGCAATGCATTCTCTGGCGAGAAGATTCTGAAGAACGACACACGACCTTTCAGCTTAATACAATCACATACGGTTCATCAGCAGCTCCCTTTCTAGCAACAAGGTACTTGAAAGAGGTTCCTGAGAACATCAGAGGTAACAACCCAGTAGCAGGACAACTGATAGCCGATGATTTCTACGTGGAAGACATGATCACTGGTGCAGACTCCATCGAAGAAGCGTTGGACTTACGCGCACAAGACTCTTCAGCATCAGATAATGTATTATATAATCTTCGGAAGTGGTGTTCCAACAGCGAGGAAGCGATCTCAAATCAACATCCAGATTCTTCAACCAAAACAGAGATGGATGACTTTGGAAGACCAGAAGGGTAAAAAACACTGGAAATTAGATGGCATCTGCCAGCTAATACATTGCAATATAATATAAACATCAATGTCAAATCAAGAATAATTTCAAAAAGATCTATTCTTTCAGAAACAGCTCAAATCTTCGATCCTCTAGGTTTACTCGCACCAGCCGTTATCTCAGCCAAAATTGTCATGTAGGAACTTTAGCACCTAAAGCTTGACTGGGACGAAGCTGTTTCGATCCACATGTACACTCAGCGGGAACGTTATCGAGAAACCTTGAGTGATCTCAACAACGTCCGGATACCCAGGCGAGTTATCAATGATGACTACACGGACCTTCAACTTCATGGCTTTTTCGATGCATCAGAAAAGGCGTACGGTGCTTGCATCTACATACATCCGAGCTACCAATCATTCAGAAGAGCGCTCGGTTAGACTGTTGTGTGCAAAGTCGCGAGTAGCAACCTTGAAGCAAAGGACTCTTTCCAGCATTGAGCTCTGCGCGGCCGTGTTGCTAGCAGAACATTTCCAGAAGGTCAGAAAATCACTGAAGGTCAGTATGCCATCATGTTTCTGGAAAGGTTCCGAACTCGTTCTAGCATATGTAGCTGACGAACCAAGACGTTGGATTACATTCATTGGTACATGAGTCAGTCGAATTCAGCAACTGACAGATGTCAGTCAATGGAGACACGTGCCTGGTAGCAGCAATCCAGCAGACCTTGCTTTACGACCCTCATGAGTCAAATTTAATTCAAACTGCTGGCCTAACGAAGGAAGGACACCGAACGAGGTACCAGGATGAAGAAAGGCAGTCATGTGACTCCTGAGTATACCAAACTGGCACATGATTGATCGTTTCTCCAATCTCAACGATTTTTTGCGAGAAACTAGTTTTTGCTTCAGGTTCTACCAAACTATTGCAGGAGAAATTACAAAAGTGCGCAACGAGACCATCACCACGCACGAGATGCAGCTTGCTTTGAGGATCTTAGATGGCAACAGCCAACGTGAGGAGTTCGCAGAAAAGTTAGCTTGCTTAAAGAAGGGACGTTCTCTCAATTGCAAGAATAAACTGCTAGCTCTGAATCCATTATCGATCCTGAAGGACTGCTGCGTGTTGGGGGTCGCCTCGGCAATTCAGATCGACCAGAGGATCAAACGTACCCTCTAATTCTAGCTCCACATCACAAGTTAACCATGCTCATTATCATCGCAGAAAATGAGTGACTACTCCACGCTGGACCACAATCAGTCTTGGCGAATCTTTGGTTGAGATTCTGGGTTGTTAGAGGGCACAATGCAGTTAAGAACGTCATCCGCCACTGCATGGAATTCGCTCGAGCCAAAACTATCTCAATCACTCCTCAGATGGGTCATTTACCAACCGACAGGACAAACGAATGTCGAACTTTTTACAACACAGGAGTCGATTACGCCGGGCGAATTTACATCAAGGCAGGAACCAGACGCAGTCAAACCAAATTGAAGGGTTACCTTGCTCTCTTTGTTTGTTTCTCTCAGCACCATGAGAAGGTTCATATCACGCCGTGGCAGAGTGGCACTTTATTCCTCCAAGGTCACCACACTTCAGAGGCCTCTGGGAGGCAGGTGTACGTTCGGTAAAAGATCATCTCAAGAGGATTCTGGGAGAATCATTTTTAACATTAGACGAGTACTACATCGAGCTCACTCATATAGAAGCCTGTCTTCATTCCAGACCCATTATGTATTTATCGCACGACCCTGCGGATCCTCAACCTTTAACACCAGGACATTTTCTCATCGGCGAAGCATTGGTAGCACTGCCTGAGACCGTTGTAACGAGCATTCCAAATAATAAACTCTTCATCTGGGAAAGGTTACAAAAAATGGAGCAACATTTCTGAAAGTTGTGGTCTGTTGAGTACCTCAACAGTCTCCAGGAACGCATGAAATGGTGACATGGCTCAGCAGCAAACCTGGAAATCGAAGGTGGACAATCAACTCCCTCCGCTACAGTGGGTGGTAGGCTAGATGTCTGCCCTTCATCTAGAAAAGGATGGAGTGGCCAGAAAGGCCACTATTACAACTGCGAAGGGATAAGTAACACATGAAATCACACAATTGTGCTTGCTTCTACAAAAGAACGAGCTTATTAAGGCCAATTTAACTGTGAATTATTAGTGTCATGTGCAATTATTGAAACAAATTACGAAGTAAAAATACTTAACCAAAGTTTGTTTGAGTCTTTCAAAGAGGGTAGGATATTTGAGCTTCACTCAATTCAAAATATTTTTTCACTGTAAAGCGAAGAACGACGAGAGTCTGAGTGCACTTTTCTGAGGGTCCCGTTAGTCAGTCGACGTTATTTGCACCCCCCCTTTTCCAGGGTGGGCCTGATCCCTCTAACAGGCTTCAGTTAGCTTTTCATGCTTTACTAGCGCGCCCGTGTTTTTGACAATTTCTACATACAACGATAATTTTATACCTTTCATTGTTTGTCAAGTCAATCGTTTTTATATGCAATTAGACATTTAATTCTTGACTATTTTGCTTTTTATAACCCTTTTCACTATGCACAAATATTTACGTGTATTTGATTAATAAATCAATTTTATCGTCAGTGACGCATTTTTTCATTCAATGTATTTAATAATTATGAGAAATTAAGTGAAACAACATTTCCAGTATCTAAACAGTCTTGTTATGATTCCTTCGTGTGCAGAACGAGCCTTTGGCCAACGATTGTACGTTGGTCATAGGTCAAGTTGGAAGTCAGCCTGCCGTGGTAATAACCTGGAAAAGGACCGTATCGTATTATGGGCTAATTAGTCTTTTTAAATAAAGAAGATAATCTCCTTTGTTGGCCGTTCGGTGGTTTCTAAATGAATTTTCGCCAGGCTATTAAATGGCGCTTTTTTGCCGATGTCAATGCAGTGGACACCTCATGGATGCCGACCGAGCTCAGAGGCCGGTGTAGTTTTTTATTCGATCATGCGTTTTTTTAAAACTATTTCAATAGTACCTCTACACGAGCATGGCGGAGGAAGCAACTTCTTTTATTGCCTTTATTTAATACCTACCTGATATAATATAAGCATTAGTAAACGTAACATGAAGCACTCCTGCTGAAAAGAAAAACATATAAAATGTATAATTACGTAACATCATTTATAAAATAACTAGCTACGACAATTGTTATAAGCTACTTAATTTTGTGTTGAAATTTGGTGTAATTAATGAACGATTGATGTACATATAGCGGATGGTCACGTTATAAAAACTTTAACGCGCATCTTTAATCAAAATATTCTCCGAGGGGTTGACCACTCTGATTTTGCATGAACTAGGAATATATTCCCTAAAGAATAATCGGGAATGTAGAGATTATATCAGAATATTTGGGACTACAAAGAATATGAATATAATATTTTAAATATGAGGGAATATGCAGGAATATGAGGGGATATTTGGGAATATGAGACAATATTTGTGAATATAATTAAATTATGTATATCAAATTACACACCCACATATATATATATATATATATATATATATATATATATCTACCCTATACCTATATACCCATCCACACATCACTACTTTCCAACCGAGCAATTCACGCCTACCCCCAAAGGGAAACGGCTTAATGATATAATTATAATAACATTGGGCTTTATAGGTTATACGTTATAGCATGAACGCCTGTATACTATAAACTAAACTTTTTACAATTCTTGAAATCATAGAAAATTTATTCCCCACAGACCTGATTTTTGGCACAACTACCTTAAACAAGAATTATAATTTTTGATTTTTAGAAAATTGCCGTAATTTTGTTTATTTTCAACATTTTCGACATTTGCCTTCGGATTTAAAAATACCGAGAAATCGCTCGCCAAAGTATAAAAATTTTTAATATTTAAATTAGTTAAAAAAATCAAGCAAATAAAGCAAAATTTGTTACCATGTTTTTCAAAACAAATTCTTTTTCAAATGTGTGTCACACGACTTAAAAAATGTTTGCATGCCAAAGGACACATCCCTACACACGGAATGCTTTTTCAGATACAAAAATGTGTTTTTTTTTTACTTTTTATTTTCACTATATTTCAAGAACGGTGAATGCTAGAATCAATTTCTTTTTTGGTTTTCTTTATCATATAAAAACAAAGAAAATCACCTTATTTTTTTTCTCAAAAGTTCATTATTTTTGTAAATATCACTGTTTCCGAAAAACTCTCATTTTTCGTATTTTTTCTTCGTTTTTTGTGATTATCTCGAGAACCGTTAGGACTATCGTAACTTTGAGATGGTCGTTGAACTCGCCGTTGAAAAACGCATCGAAATCATGTCTTAGATATTTAAAAAATGAGCTATATAATTTTTCACATTGTTTAAGAGGCCAAATTCGTATTTAGCACAAGTGATATTGATGCTTAAAGTATGTCTTTCGTACCTAGAAAAGTTTGTAATAAAATATTATACTAATTAAATATGATATTTTGTTGTTTCAGGTGAGTTATTCGTGCTTAATGTCAATCAATCTTCAAGCAGAAATATTGAGTGAGTGTATATTTAAATTTGCTACGGAAATAGAAATTTAAGTTTGAAATTCAAAAGAAACTTCGAGGACTGATTCTTTATTTCATCACTTTATTCGCGTCACCTCAGAAAGCCAGGAATTACCCTCTCATCTCAAAATATCTTCCTGCAATCATTCATAAATTTGGTCACTTCAGATCTCTTAATAAATGCAGAATTAGAAGAATCTTGAACTATTTTTCTTGAAAATTCGTTTTTTTTTAGAATTTATCCTTTTTGGTTGAAAATGTAACTACTTGGTAGAAAGATGAACTACTGTATTAAACATTTAGTTTATTGTTTGAAGATCCATCTCTTTGGTTAAAAATTCCACTATTTGCTTGAAAATTATCTTTTTGTTGAAATTTTATATTTTTGGGCAGAAAATTTAACTATTTTTGGTTAAAAGTACGTCTGTTACTCTGTTTGGTTAAAAATTCATCTTTTTTGGTTGAGAATTCAACTATTTTGTTGAAAATTCCTCCTTTTTGGTTGAATTCAACTGTTTTTGATTTAAAATTAAAAGATTTTTTTGCTGAAATATCAACTATAAATTTTTTGTTGAGAATTCGTCTTTTTGGGTAAATTGGACTGTTTCGTATTTAAAATTAAAATCTTTTTTTGCTTAAAATATCAACTATTATAGTTTTCGTTGAGAAGTGATCTTTTTTTTATTGAAAATGCAAGTACTTAGTAGAAAGTTGAACTTCTTTGTTAAAAATTAATTTTTTTATGGTTGAAGATTCATAATTTGGATTGAAAATTAAACTAAACTATGGTCATGAACATTTAATTAGTTTGTGAAAACTTTAACTATTTTGTGAAGATGTCATCCTTTTTGGTCGAAAATGTAACTGCTTTGTTGAATATTCCCCTTTTTGGATTAAAAATTTTACTGCCTTCTAAAAAATTCTTCTTCTTGGCTTGAAAATTCAAACTATTTGGTTCAAAATGCAACAGTTGTTGGTTTAAGTTTAATCTTTAAATTCTTTGGCAACTGTTTGGTTGATAAATATATATTTTTTTTTTAATTCAACGAGTTGGTTGAAATGTCACGTTTTTGGTCGGAAATTCAACTCTGTCATGTTGAACGTTCGTCTTTCTGGATAGAAAATGCATCCTTTTGAATTGAAAATTCAACTGTCTTCTAAAATCCAAGCTAAAAACTTCATCTTCTTGCCTTGAAAATTCAACTGCATATTTGGTTCAAAAGGCGACTCTTTTTAGTAGTTGGATCTTTTTTGTTTAGGAATTCGACCAATTTGTTGAAAATGCATCTTTCTAGGTTGAAAAATCCACTATTTTGGTCAAACGCAACTATTTGATTGAAAATTCATCTTTGTAGGTTGAAAATTAAACTATTTTATTGAAAAAACGGTTTTTTTCGGAAATTGAACTGTTGTGTTGAAAATTCCTCTTTTATGTTTGAAAATTGGACCATTTAGTTGGAAAATCATCTTTGTAGGTTTAAAATTTAACTATTTGTTAAAAAATTCAGCAGAAAATTAATCTGTTTTGTTTGAAACTTCAACTATTTTGTTGAAAATGCAATATCTTTCGACTTAAAATCTTGATCGTTTCATATCGAATTTAATATTGTACTTATACATTAATTTTATTTAAAAGGAATTATTCCCCTATTTTCTGAAAAATCACCCTATTTCCTCTGTTTTGAGAGCATTTTGCGAGAGATTCTGGGCTGTGAGGTCTGTGGATATATTATTTTTATGTTTTGTATTTTATTAAAGGCTTTTATCGAATAAAATTTAGGAACAAATTTTAACTTAAAAGAGGATGGGGGGTTTCGTATTTGTGATGATCTTTGACGAAGAAGGGGAGGGGTGAAAAAAGTTTTCAGAAAAGCGTAACGTAGTTTTTGAACGGCCCCTATAATAGTTGAAAATTAACGTATGTTTGAAGGAAATATCCCGAAATATCTTTGATTTACGCACTGAGATAAAGAGACTTTCCAAGAAGCTAAAAAATTATCTAAGCTCTAAGTGTCTAGACTTGAAACTTAAAGTCGAAAGTGAAAAACGTTTGAAAAGTCGCCTCCTAATCCTAAACAGATTTTAAATGGACCTTGGTCTCGGCATTTTTCAAAAGGGCCTATTTTACGCCGACTTTACGGTAAATTATCATCAAGAGAGATATCCTGCCGTCAATAGTCTCTATGCTCTCGCCACATGTTCAGCTTGCAAGAAGCCGACGTTTATCTCGAAATTCTGGAACCAATAACTTCATTTACCAGAACATCCACATTATCCAGAACCGTCCCAATCCTTCGAAGGCCACTTCAGAGAGTATCGACGTTTGACTTGTGACTAAATACTAATGGGAGCGAGTTGGGAGGCCATGTTCTCAGCATGGTTCTCGTCCATCGACACCCACGATGTCCTTGGATAAAAGGGACCATCCATGGATGAACCAAATGTTTGCAAACATCCCTAAAATCCGAGAAAAATTCCAGGCGTGAGTGTATTCATAAATTAGTTCTTGTAACCATACAGAAATACGCACACTCGTACCGGCCCGGCGTCAAAGAATCGAAAGGAAGTAGTTTTTTCTGTGCATCTAGACCTATTATCAAATTTCTGTATTGACCAGTGTTTGACAGTTATACATTAGACGGAACGTTAAATTTTTTTAGTAACGGAAACGGTAACGCATTACGTATTTCAAAAAGTAACACGGTACAAGTTTTAGGTAACTGTAATGCAAAGTAACGTTTATTACTATACGTTACATTACGAAACTTGTTAATGGTATTTATACTATTATATGTCGTGATAACCAATCAGGAGAAGAAAAAAATCTTTTACTATTCATTGAGAAACGATTGGTGTCAAACTTCAAACAATTGCAATAAATAAATTTTCAAAAGCTATTTTAGTAGTGCAGCAATTTGACAAAAGATTAAACAGGATGTGAAAATATCGAAAACTTTTAGTAAGGGGTAAAGTTAGGTGATTTCATCAAAGATTTGAGAGAATTGTATAAGCTCAAAATTGTAAAAAATTATGTTTCTTAGAATATTTTTCTACTAGATGAGGCAGCTTTCGAGGCAGCTTTTTATACGCTTTAATTTTCCGGTGAGTGTAAAGTTCCTTTGTTGCATGTTCCAAAATGTTTTAATTTTCTTTCTTTTCATGCCAATAACATTTCATTATTTGATAATTTAGGTGACTTGGGCTCTGAAAGTATTTGGAAAAATTAGGTACCATAACCGTTCGACATATAAAATTATATTTGAAAAAACCTTGCAACGATTATATTTAAAACGTAAATTGTGAATTTCAACAACGATGTCTTCGGTTGAAAGGGACCCTCCACTGATGAACCAAATGTTTCCAAACTTCCCTAAAATCCGAACAGATTTCGGGGTGTGAGTTCATTCAGAAATGACATCTTATAGAAGAGAATATAGACATTCAATATACACACATGTATAAGCTTCAAAGGATCTGAATTCTAAATTCATTCTTAAGAATCTGAAGGAAGTCGTCTCTGTCCAATGCAGATGCAGCCAGGCCTCCGTTTTTGAGAAAAAACTTATTTTTGGGTAAAATTCCATACATATATTTCCATTTTCGAACCCGTCTGCAGACTGTAGAGTTGCAGACTTATAGAGTCAGGATTGAGTCCCTAGCCTAGGCCTAGGGGTCCTAACGGACGGACCCCTGTTGGGCCAAAATGTCATCTGAAAAAGTTAAGACTGACGGATTTCTGTTTCTTTCGACTTCGACATTGACAATGGACCTCCCTGACCTGGACAGCCGGCAGGATGACCTGTTACTCGATCGAGCAGAAAACTTGGGTAGTGGCCAGGATACCAGACGGGCAAAAAGTTTTCAAGTCGCGAGGGAAAGTTTATAACTCACCACATGCGTCCGGGAACTCGAGAGGAGACAGGAAAAGCTCCAGGGAAGTAGTGGAAGAGGATTGTGTAGGGTTGTAGAATGTAGACTGCAGACGTAGATGTAGAATGTAAAATGTAGAATTGTAGAGTGTACAGGATCCTGTCTGAGGTCAAATCGCAATGCCGATCTACAAACTTTTACGGCCCTGTTACGGTTCTTCTTTTCGAGTTCGAACGAAACTCGTGAGATCCGGTAGTCGATACATCTAAGGACACGAGTGAACCGGGAGGAGGTGTAGGTTAACGAGCCGTGAACTTCGATCCGAGAATGGATAGTGGATAGTGGACTGCCCGGCTGATTAGAAAAGAGCTGTTTTCGACTCGGCTACTGAATTCAACAATTTAACGAACTGGATGACAAATTAAGAAAAATAAAAAAGGAATTCGACGGATGTTAAAAAGACTCTTGGCGACCTGATGAAGAAAGATGCTATCTGAATTTTAAATTTTTGATGAAAAATGAGCTTTTTATATCGTTGGATTTGCAATTAAAAAAGGAATTTATTCACGTTAATCATAATTAAAAATTTATTCAATTTTCGAGATAATTGGGCCTTCATTAGCATATCTACAGCGATTTTCGAGAAAACCTAATGAATAAGTCTTTAGAAGAGTCTGGCATATCTACAGGAATTCGAAGATTTGGGCTCGACTTAGTCCCGAGATCCTGATAGAAGAGGCACAACTACGGAGATTTGGTTTTTTTCGTAAGGATCTTGGCTTTTTTACAGTCCGTGAAATTAGTGTCGAAAAAAAACACGTACATAGCGACTTTCTCCACTGGAATTTCAGCGTAACTCGACCCAACTGTCCCCGAAAAGAGGCATCTACATTGCTTAATTTTCATGTCGAATTAATCAATTAATTAAATATTGATAAGTTAACAACTTAAATTCATTACGAAAATTCATAAACAGTTCTGTCTAAATATTTACAATTGTTTGAAATTAAATTGATTAATTCGTCATAAATTCATGATTTGAAAAAATTGAGGTAATAATTCTTTCGGTATTTTTGGAATATCATCAATTTGAATATCAAACTTAAGTTGACGAAACAACAAATTTTACCTGGGTTTCAATGTATATCGATAAAATTAAATGAATTAAAAAAATTATAATTTCCGATTCTTTTTTAGCATAAAATTAATATTATTGGTATAATGTTCATCCTTTTCTTGAAAAGTCAACTATTTAGTTGAAAATTCAGCTATTTGGTGGAAAATTAACTTTATTGTTGAAAATTCATATTTCCAGGTCGTACATTCAACTGTTTTTGTGAAAACTCGTAATCTTGTCTTGAAAGTTCAACTATTTTGTTGAAAATTGATATGTTTTGGTAGAAATTCCATTTATTTTGGTTAAAAATGCAACTGTTTGGTTGAAAATTAATCTGTTTCCGTTTAATTTTCAACCGAACTATTGAACTATTTTGTGAAAATTCGTCTTTTTTTGAATAAAATTATTTTTTCGTTGAAAAGTCAACTGTTTTGCTTGAAAATTAAATTATTCGGTGGAAAATTAACTTTTTTGTTGAAAATTAATATTTTAAGGTAGTAAATTTAACTGTTTCGTTGAAATCTCTTTTTTTTTGTGTTAAAAATTCAACAATTTTGTTACAAAATCTTATCTTTTGATGGAAATGTCATATTTTCTGGTAAAAATGCAACGGTTTAGTTGAAAATTAATCTGTTCTGGTTGAGGATTCAAATATTATTTTTAAATTCGTCTTTCTGGTATACAATTAATCTTCTTGAATGAAAATTCTTCCTTTTGTAACAAATTCGACTATTTTGGTTGAGAATTCAATTTTTCACAATTCAATTCAATTCAAAAAATCATATTTTTATGTTCAAAGTCCAACTATTTTGTTGAAAATTCAAATGTTTAAGGTTATCAATTCATTTTTTTTAAACTCGTTTTTTTGCGTTGAAAGTTCAACGATTTTGTTGAAAATTCTTATCTTTTGGTAAAAATGTCATCTTTTCTAGTTAAAATGCAACGGTTTGGTTTAAATTTAACTTGTTTTGGTTGAGGATCCAACTATTGTTTTAAAATTCTTCTTTTTTCGTATAAAATGAACCTTCTTGGATGAAATTCATATTTTTGTTAAAAATTCAACTATTTTGGTTGAAAATTCAATTTTTCGGTAAAACATTAACTTTTTTGTTGAAAATTCATATTTTCAGGTTGTAAATTCAACTATTTTGTTGAAAAATCGTCATTTTGTGTTGAAAGTCCAACTATTTTGTTGAAAATTCATATCTTTTGGTACAAATGTCATCTTCTTTAGTTAAAAAGGCAACTCTTTGGATTAAAATGAATCTGTTTTGGTTGAGGATTCAACTATTTTATTAAAAATTCGCCTTTTTGCATGAATTGAACTGTTTTTGATTCAAAATTAAAGTCTTTTTTGGTTGCAATATCAACTATTACATTCTTTTTGTTAATTCATATTTTTTGGTTAAAAATTGTAACTTAAATTGAATTTAATACAATAATGATTGTAGTTGTCAGTTGTTGGTAATGTTTTCATCCAACTTAAATAAGAAATATATGTGAGACTTCTTGTCATTAATGTTATTTAAAAGAATTTATTCCCGTATTTTCGTAAAAAAAATGTCCTCATTTTCCGTTTTTAGAGTGAGTATAGAAGGGATCCGACATAAATAAAACGTGTAGTCCAAAATTTGAAACATTTTAGTCCCTGGATAATTTTTTAATTCAAAAAGATCTGAATAATCTGAATAATTGATGACTTAACGTGTATTATTTACTCTTTAATTTTCTTATTTGGATTCAAAGTTTTTGGATCCTGAGATATTTGAGTATAAAAAATCATTATCATATGTCTGTATATATCTCGGTATTTATAATTATTTTTTATCATACTATAGTCCGACACCCGTATATGAAATTCATGGATAAATTACACGATGGACTTCGTAAATCAAATTCTATTCGGTCTTCATAAAAGATATCATATTACGATCAAAAAGTCTATCTACTTAACATATAGACGGTAGATGACTCGGTACAATCATTTACTATCGAAAAGACGTATCCATATATGTCTATTTTTATGAAGGCTATCTACTTTTTTCTTATACCGCCTTAGCCAGAAATATAATATTGAGTTTTAAAATATGGAAGAAATATTAATTTAACCTTCATTTCAATCGCACTTATACATCTTTTCTATAGCTTTACGCAATTAATTCAGTTATTTCCGGATATTAATTTCTTAATGTGAAAAGCCTTTATAAAACTTTTAAACATATAGCCTTTAGGATCAAAATTCAAAATATTATCGCCTGTATCACATTCAGTCAGTGGCACTGATATATAAGAGTTTTATCAACAGTTGTGACCACCCCCTCTAAGCAACGTGCCCAGTCAACATAATAAGCATTGCATACCATAACGATAAAATGACAGGAAGTCAAGATTAAGAAAAAAGAAATAAACATCTTATGCCAATGGGTCTTCGAAGAAATTGAATGGGAGTTTTTTCCCATTCCAATTGCCATATCGCTAAGGTGATTCTGGCAAAGGCGGCACTCTTTGATCAGCTTACTCACATAAAATCGAGCATAAGCATCAGATATGCTTTTGATAAAACATACCAAGTGTATTAAAATATAGCAAATCACGACAACACTAATTTTAATCGGAATTTCAAACTAAAAAGAATCACTACTCGTTTTTCTAAAATTTATTGATTTCAGAGAGGCAATCTGAAGAATACTTGTATCTCGACTTACGAAACACGCGCTTTTTAAGTCAAAAACAAAATTCTTTCTTTCGGTTACAATATTTTAACAGACTTCACAGTCCAAAATGAGAAATAGGGTGTTTTTTGACGAATACGGGGGAATAATAGGTAAATAAATTCTTTTAAATAAAATTAATGTACGTTGCATATGTACTATATTGAATTCAATTTGAAACGCTTAAGATTTCAAGTCGAAATATATTCCTTTTTCGACAAAGTAGTTGAATTTTCCACCAAAAAGATTAACTTTTTACCAAAAGATGAATTTTATACCAAACAGTTGCATTTGCAATCAAATAGTTGAACTTTTAAAGAAAAGAGATGAGTTATCAACAAAATAGTTGAAATTTTGACCTGCAAAGATGAATTTTCAACCAACTGGTCGAATTTTCAAACAATAAAGATTAAACTTCAACCACAAATAGTTGAATCTTCAATCCAAAAAGACGAATTTTTTAGAGGACAGTTTAATTTTTCAAACAAGAAAGACGAATTTGACAAAAAAGGCAAATTTTAAAGAAAACCGTTGACTTTTCTACAAAAAAGTTAATTATGAACTAAATAGTTGACTTTTCAAACAAAATAATAGAATTTTCAATCCAAAAAGACGAATTTCCAACAGAATAGTTGAATTTTTAAGCCAAAAAGACGAGTTTTCTATAAAACAGTTGAATTTGCAAACCACGAGTATGAATTTTCAACAAATAAGTTCATTTTTAACAAAAATGTTAATTTTCAACCATAGTTAATATTTAAAACAAAAAAGATTTCAATTGAAAATAAAAACGGTTAAATTCAATAAAACAGGCGATTTTTCAACAAAATAGTTGAATCCTCAACCAAAACAGATTAATTTTTAACCAAACAGTTGCATTTTTAATTCAAAAAAAGATAAAATTTCTACCAAAAGAGATGCATCTTCAAACCTAAACGACGAATTGTTTACAAAAAAGTAGAATTTTCAACTAAAAAAATGAATTTTCAACCAAAATGCTTATTTTCAACCAAATATTCGAATTTTCTACGAAAATAATATAGAATTTTTATTTCAAAGAGAAAATTTTTTAACAAAAAAGTTGCATTTTCAAGTAAAAAGATGATTTTTCGACAGAACAGTTGAGTTTTGAACAAGAAAGCTCATTTTTGACCAAATATTTGAATTTAAAACAAAAAAAATATTAATTTTGTGCCAAAAATGGAGGAGTTAAATTTGCAGATCAAAAATTAATTTTCAACCAACAAAAAAAAAATTTCAACAAAATAGTTAACTTTTCAACCAAAAGAATGAATCTTCAATTATTAAAATTAATTTTTAATAAAGTAGTTCTCTTTCATCCAAGTAGTTGAATTTTCAATATAAGAAAAATTAATTTTCTATCAAAATAGACGAATTTTTAACAAAATATTTCAGTCTTAAACCAATAAAATCATTGTTTGACATAATAGTTCAACTTTCAACCAAGTAGTTGCTTACAGTAAAAAAAAAAAAATTTCTCAATAAAAAATTAATAGTTGAATTTTTAACTAAAAACGATCAATTTTCATTCGAAAATGGGTTTATTTAATAAAGAAAAACAAAATTTTCATTCCGAATTCGTCTAGTTTAAAAAATTTTATTCAAAATGTCGGTATGGCAGTTGACTTTTCGAAATTGGGCCGATTCCATCACCAGATAGCATTCAAAATTACTCCTTATAATGGGTAAAAAATTAACAAAAAAATGTTTTTGACCCTTTATTAATATTATTGTTGTTTCCCAAACGTAAAAATCAAAGAATATTTACCATCCCAAAATTCTTTTTATATCGATTATTTAAGTTAAGAACATTAATTTCCAACTACAAACTAATTTTTAACATTATAGTTAAATATTTAACCAAATAGTAGAATATTTAAACAAAAGAGTTGATTTCTGAACCAAAAATATAATCGTAGACTTTTCAATAAAGAAGAATTAACTTTCAACGAAAAATAGTTGAACTTTCTTAATTCAGTTCGCATTCAAGCGAAAGAACGAGTTAAGTGGAGAATAGAGAAAAGAGTGCGAATTTTGTATTTAGATGCTTTACTTGTAAAATAAAATTACATATTTTGCGTTTTATCCAGCTTTTCAAAAAATTGTTATCCACATTTATATTTTTCCTCGTCAGAAATCGTCTCAAATCCTCTCCCCCCCCCCTAATGTAAGTGATATATTTTTTGAACTGCCCCTTTTCGATTTCTATAAACAATTAAACATTAGAATCTAAATGAAAAGGCAATTAACTTCTTCTTGAGAGAAGCGCTTGATATTAATAAAGAAACTCGAACTAATTTCCCGACGAATGGGGCAATTAATGTACCGAAGAGAAAATCCGTTTAGCGTCGAGAAGGAAACTCCTCAAGATAAATTGGTTTCGAGGGATTTTCTAAAAGCAGGTCCTACTGCCACTCGTCAGTGCAGGAAATTCGAGGGTGTGCCACCTTTTGTATCGACCCCAAGGACGCAGACTCTTTTCGGCAAACTTCAAAGCGAGATGTACCCTGAATGTCAACCGTGACCTAACAATGGTCAATAGTCAATACCGATATCCAACAGGACACAAAACAACCGCCTGCACTAAGAACCGACTTTAACAGTTCTTCGGAATTTCATCTGCACCATTTCGAATTTTCAACTGCGTTGCTTTTTCCCTCGCTTTTTTCAAACTGCATTCCGCTCACTGCCTTAAATCAGATAGATGAAAAATTTGTACCACCGATATCCAGAAAATTCAAACACTAAAGAGAAATTCCAAATTTTAGGTTGACTCATTTCTTAGTTTTTTCTCCATTTTTTTTAGTTTCTTCTTAGTCATTTCTTAGTTTCAATTGGAATATCAAATTCTCATAATTTAAAATTACAGTTACTTCGTGTAAGTAGTAACTTGTTACATTTCCAGTAGAGTGGATCGAAAAAACAAATTTATAAATTGAAAATGCCTTATCACTGAAAAGTTTCCTTTTGGGTTCCGTATATCGTGTATAAAATTTGAAATGAATCGATTAATATCTTGCAGTTGGGGGGAATCGAAATAGAATAAAACAAAAAAATGTTATTCGCAGAGTTTTGGAAAAATCGTGAATGTTATTTTTGTTTCTTAATCTGCATAATGTGACTAATTTTTACAATTTTTTCAGATTGTTCATTTGAGTTTATACAGAAGAAATTTAGTTTTTCATGGAGACCTAAAAATAAAAAATAAAACTCTAGAAGCTCTAAAAATTATGTGTAATTTTTTTCAGCATAGAAATACTTCCTTATGTTCAAAATGTACTTCCGAAAAAACTGAAAAGATCAGATCGTTAAAAATGACGATTTAATTTCAAAAACTCAGTAACTCGTCATTTTTAACGATCTGATCTTCTCCATTTTTCGGAAGTACAAAAATAACATTCACAATTTTTCCAAAACTCTGCAATTAAAATTTTTTTATTTTATTTCGACGCCGCCCAACCGCAAAATATTAATCGATTAATTTCAAATTTTATACGCGTTATAAGGAACTCTAACGGAAACTTTTCAGAGCTAAAGCAAAGTTTCTTAAAAAAAAAACGTTCAAAATTACATATCTTTAAAATATAAATCTTAAAGATTCAATAATTTCAAATTATATATTTTCAAAATACATGTTTTAGATTGTGCAAACATTTTAAAACCCATAACATATCAATTTAGTGTCAAAACATAAGTCGACTTAGGTGGCTTTTCTAGAGAACGGCTATTTTAAATTACAATTTTTTAATTCTGAAAAATTACAACTAAAATTTATGCGAATTTTAGATATTACAAATAAAAATTTTGTAACTTTAACAATTTAAATTTAAAGCTTCATCAATTTGAAAGATTTAGAATTGAAATCTCTTGACTTTTGATTTTTAAAATGATCAAAATCATCATTATTTAAGAATTTGTATTTATATACTTAAAAATTAAAAAATTTTAAATTGTAAATCATTAAAACTGAAGAATTTATAATCGTAAATAATCAAAATTATATAAATTTAAATGGTAAATCTTTGTAATTGAAGAGTTTTTAATTTTGAAAATTTACAATAAAAAATTCTGAAATTTAGATCATTTACCTTCGAAATTTCTTTAATTTGGAAGATTTAGAATTGAAAACTTGACTTTTGATTTTCCAAATCATCAAAGTTTAAGAATTTTTATTTAGATGTCTTTAAAATTGAAAAGTTTTAAATTGTAGCTCTTCAGAATTGTAGATCTTTGAAATGTAACTCTTCTTAAATACAAATTCTGTAATTTGTATGTTATACGTTCGAAATTTATTCAATCTGGAAGACTCAGGATTGAAATCTTGACTTTTAATCTTCAAGATTGTCAAAATTTAAGCATTTTTAATTTAAAAAAATTTTAATTAAGCAGTTTTTCAATTATAACTCTAGAAAATTGTAAAATATATTGAATTGGAAATCGTTGAAATTGAAAATTTTTTAATTTTGACAAAAAACAATTCAAAATTCTGTACTTTTCATGATTTAGTTTACGATTCCTTCAATTTAAAAGATTCAGAATTGAAAATTTGACTTTCACTTTCAAAATCATCAAAATTTAAGAATTTTTATTTATACATCTTTAAAATTAAAGAATTTTTAATGGTAAATCTTCAAAATTAAATTATTTAGAAAATGTTTAAAATTACATACCTTCATAATATAAAACTTGGAAATTCAATAATCTGAGTTTCATATTTTCAAAATTCAAGAATTTTTTATTTCAACTCTTCAAAATTGTAGAGTTTTGAATTGTAAATCTTTTAAACTGAAAAGTTTTTAATTTTGAGAACCTACAGTTAAAAATTATGCAAGTTTTAATGTTTACAATTAAAATTTCTGTAATTTTAATGAATGATACATACATGTTTAAAATTAAAGAGTTTTCAATTATAAATTTTCAAAATTGAGGAAGTGTAGGTTGCGAATCGTGAAAATTGAAGAATTTTCAATTACAAATCTTTAAAATTGAATTATTCTAAAAAAGATGTTGAAAATTGAATAATCTGTAATTCAACATTTTCAAAATTCAAGAATTTTCAATTGCAACTCTTCAAAATTGCAATACTTTGAGTTATAAATCCTTTAAAATGAAAGAGGTTTTAATTTTTAAAGTATCGAAGAAAGTAAATTGCCGAATTTCCGAAAATAGTGAAATGCCGAAATTTAAAATTCCGAAAAATAGTAAATTGCTGAAATTTCAAATACCGGAATATAGTAAATTGCCGAATTTGCAAATTGCACACCAAAATTAATAGTTGTTTGTTTGATTAGAATAATAATTTCATGTGAGGTATTTATTCTTAAGTGCACTAATAAATTTTGTTCTGGAATTTGAAAATGGGGCCATTTACTATTTTTGGAAATTTTGAAAATTCGGAATTGGACTAATTTCGGAAATAAAAATTTTTGATTGTTTCATTTTCTTTCGGAAATTTTACCTTTTTTCAGAAAATGTCTCTTAAGGTAATTATTTTTTCGGTATTTTGCCACATTCGGAACTTTGAAAATTTTACTTTGAACGTATGAATTTGGTAAAAGGTTATTTCCGTTCAAAATGGTAAATGAACAGAATTTCGAAATAAAATTACCTCAGCCCGCGTCAACTTGAATCAAAATCTGGTTAACGAAAAACTTCTTTGATTCTAAGAAATTTCTTTTGATTCAAAGAAATTTCTTTGGTTCAAAGAAGAGATTTTTTGTTCCAATAAGATCTGTCCTTAATTTTAAAATAATTTTCTTTATTTTGAAGTTATTTTTTGGTCAAATGAAAAAAATAATGTGCGGTTAATTTTGGATTGTATCCAATAACTTTTTGAAATCAATTTACAAGCAGAGCACCCCTCGTCTATAAGAGGAAAGGAAGGAATTGATGACTCCTTTAAGTTGAAATCAACAACTGGCTTCCATAAAAGAAAGAAGAGTGTGATATACCTCAGAGGAATATAAAGTAGAGCAAGGATAATAAATTGTCTCTGTTATATATTCTGAACAGACCTGGACATCATTCTTACTTGCGAAGTGGATAACGCGAGATAAGATCGATTGGAAAAGTTTCGAGACAATCTTCCTGAATCCTGGGCACGAATTGACGGCAGCAGACGCTGGACACGGACATTATTTTGTATTTTGTACCGATTCTCAACGAGGATCGAAGTGCGGTTTCGAGTCAAGTGGTTCTTCCTCGTATTGTTAGAATCTAGTCGAGTCGGCTTTTCGTCGCAAAATTGAATTCGCCCATAACGGAAACTTTGCTTGCGTTCGTTCAAGCAAAAGCTCGGAAAGCTCAGGAAACTTTTCACGAATAATTACAACTTATAGCTTCGACCCAAAACCACTCCGCGTCCTTTTTCCACCCCAAGTCTATATTTCTTCCGGGCGCGATTCAACGTACATTTACTTTTTCAGTGTTCAAAGTCCAAAATGAGAAATAGCGTGATTTTTGGTGATCATAGGGGAATAATAGGGGAATAAATTGTTTTAAATAAACTTAATGCATAATGTATATGAATTTAATCACAACCGGAAATAACCCGCGGCTGCATCCGACTTTATTAGAGGTACTCGCATTTGCCTGGACGTTTGGCCAGGGGAGAGGTAGCTGCAGAAAACCGCCTCCCGAGTAAAGCCGGTTTTCCGACTGTCGAGTTTTAAGTTAGACATTCGATGTGTCTTACCATCAACCTTAGTTACCATTAGTTCAAATCCTGCAAATAACAGATCCTGATCGTAGTCGCAGATGGTCACCCATCCGAGTACTGTCCGCGCTCGAAATGGCTTAAACTTATAACTTGTCGCGACTCTGCCCGAGAAGAGATTCACCGCACAGCTAATGCGGTCGGTACACGAGTACAATATTGAATTCAATATGAAACGCTTAAGATATCAACTCTAAATATACAGCATTTTCAACAAAATAGTTAAATTTGTAACCAAACAGTTGAATTTTCAACAAACAAGTTCATTTACAACAAAATAGTTGAATTTTCAACAAACAAGTTCATTTACAACAAAATAGTTGAATTTTCAACTTGAAAAGTTAAGTTTGTTCAACCAAATGACTTCAACCAAAAAAGACAAACTTTTAACATAATAGTTGAATCTTCAATCATAGAGATTATTCAATAAACCAGATTAATTTTCTACCCAAAGAAATGAATTTTCAAATAATAAGATTAATTTTCAATGAAGAAAAATGAGTTTTCCACAAAAAAGTTAAATGTTCCACTAAAATAGTTGAATTTTCAGCTAGAAATATGAATTTTCGTTTCAAAAAGACAATTTTCTACGAATTTTTAACAAAAAAGTCAATTTACAACCAAATAGTTGAATATTCAAGTAAGAAAGATAAGTTTATTCAACCAAAAATGGAAGCGTTAAAGTTGCATTTGAAAAAATTAATTTTTAACCAGTTAACTTTAACCAAAAAAGACCAACTTTTAACATAATAGTTTAATTTTCTACCAAAAACGGCGAATTTTCAATTAAATTGTTGTATTTTGAAGGGAGGAAGGCAAATTTTCAACAAAACATTTAAATCTTCGAAAAAAAAACAAAAAAATTTGGACTTTTTAACCAAATTTATCAATTTTCATCAAATAAAAAAAAAAGCATTTTAAACCAAATAGTTGAATTTTTATGCAATTTTGTTGAATTTTCAACTTACAAAGATGAATTTTCAACCAAATGGTCGAATTTTCAAACAAAAAAGATTCAACATCAACCACAAACAATTGATTTCTTAACCAAATAGTTGAATCTTCAAGCCAAAAATGAATTTGCAAACAAGAACTTTTCTACCTAAAACATGAATTTTTAATCCAAAAGGACGAATTTTCTATGCAAGAAGACAAATTTTTAGCAAAAGAGTTGAACGTAGAGAGTAGAATAATCGCTGTTTATTAAAAACAGATTTTATGAAAATTTTCAGAAATTGTTTGTTGGATGAAAGCAGCTTTCCATGGAGGATTTAATCTCTGGAATATGAAATAAAATGTAATGAAATTGTTAGCAGTTTTGTATTCTGGTAATTCTGCATCAAGAAACTTCTCGAGAATTTAATCACAATTTAAAAAGAATGAATGAATATTGCATATTTTAATTTTACAAGGGAATAGAGGAATATTTTGAAAAATTTTACCTTCTATTCCATTTACCCTTTTTGGTTCTCGAATTATCATTCTCTTTTATCCTGACTTTTATGTGTGACCAATTTTTTGATTAATATTGCATTTTTAATCAAACATTATTTGATTCTTTCCTGTGCAACGTCTATAGTCCAATTTTTAAAATTAGATGGCGTAGGGTTTTCATTCAGAAAAAGTTCGATAGTTTCAGGGAAAACGTCCAAGAGTTTAAGAGAAAAGTAAATTGGCAAATCTTGTGCTAGTCTGGAATTAAATTACACTAGTTTACAGCCATTTTGACCACTAAACACGAAAATCACACTCAAAATTTTTTTTATGGAAGCGTTTTCGAGATATCGATGTTCAATTTTTTTGTTCAATTTTCCGAGTTGTTCCGACGTTTTTGAGTATATCTCGAATTATAATTGACCGATTTCCCTAAACAAGCACTCAATTTGAAAGCAACTGAATCCTCTACATTTTTTTATTCTAAAGTTTTTAGATCGGCCCAGTAGTTCAGACGCTAGCGATTTTAATCAGTTGGCTAATTCGCTTGGTTTCGTTATACTAGGATGAGGGCCATCGTACTAATACAGTATTACAATTATACGAATATTAGATATGAGATAATTCGATGTATATTTTAAAAATAAATTTTTTTGTGGGTTACAAACATGTTTTCAATTTACTTACTTAACTTTTCATGAATAAATTCTATTTTGTTATTCTCTCGTACTTTTACCAATGTTAGGAACTGTTTTTCAGCTCTTTTAAGTTTTAGGATCAACATTTTATATTCGATAGGAAAGACTAAAAGAGCAAAATTGCTGATATAGGTAAAAAGAAAATTGGGCCAGGAAAAACTTATTTTTTGCCTACCTGAAAACTACTTATCTACTTCCTGGTATTTATCTCCAGATGTGATGATTATACTGTTTAGCCTTGTTTCATTCTAAGCTTTTAGACTTTAAGCCTCAGGTAGTCAAAAAACTGCTTAGAAAATAATAGGCGGGAATTTTAGGGGAAAATAATAGATACTCAATTTTTTCCTCAAATTTTGAAAAATATTTTAAAATTAACAAAATGACATTAAAATCTTCCAGATTTTTTTTTTGCATTTTTAGAAATCTTCAAAAAAATTTATAAATCTTCTTAAAAAGGAATGTTCAAAAACTTCTGAACCTCCTTACCATCTTTTAAAACAATTTAAACTTTTCCTAAAGTTTTCAAAAAAAAACTCAAAAATTAAAAAACTCGCGTTAAGATCTTCCAGATTTTCTTTTAAATTTGAGAAATCTTTTTAAATAGTCACTTGAAATTGATTTTTCAAAATAAAACATCATTTTAGATTTTTTTAGGAATCTTCAGAAAAAAATTTTATTCACTCAAAACCTTTCAAATTCTTCAAAAGCTTTTAATTTTTTTCAAAATCTTCAAAAATATAAATTTAGTTTGAAATATTTTCAAATTTTTAATTATTTTTCAAATTCAGAAGATTGCTTTAAAATCTTCCAGATTGTTTCTCGGAAATTTTAGAACTCTTTTTAAATATTCCCGTAACATTAATTTTTCAAGAGAAAAAATCATTTTGATTCTTCCTCGGATTCTCAAGACATTTTTTTCTCTTGAAGCCTTTTAAAATTCGTAAAAACTTCGAAATTTTTTATTTGAAATCCTCAAAAATGGAAATCTAAATCTTCTTTTAAATTTTGTAAAATCTTTTCGAAATTTAACCTTTTTTTTAAATTTTTTCTACACTTCTAAATATCTTTTAAAATATTTCGAATTTTGCTTAACATTTTTTTTTAATCCTGCAAAATTAAAAACATTGTTTGAAAATCTTCAAAATTCTTTATCGACATATTTAGAGATCTTCAAAACTTAAAATTAATCTTTTAATCTAAAATCAAAATCATTTTAAATCATCCGAAAAATGTGTATTTTTTTAAATTAAGATCGAAAAGAAATCTATTTTATCATGAATAATTTTATGCAAAATAAGCATGAAAAAGATTCTTGAACCTGACGTGATGGAGGTAAATAGACCTCGGATTCGTATTCAGCGCGTCAAAATACATAAGGATAAAGTGTTATTGTCAAATAGTCCTCACCTTTTTTTTTTGTAAACCAGTGTTATTATTCATTTCAGTCAGTGAAATATTAACTAAGCGAATAAACGTTGCTATTGTTAAAGAAATGAGAGACTTGTATTTAAAAATAAGTTGTTGATATATCGTCAAATGTAATTTTAAATTAAGAAAATATTTCTTTCAATCAAATTAAAGTCCATCAGCTGAATTTTTTTTTTCATAATTGTAAGATGTGATTCGTCGGTTCAAAGAACTTCTTGGGAAGAAAGAAATTGGTTTTTAATATTAGTAAATATTTCTGTGACCCTAAGATGCGATGTATTGTTCAGAATAAGCACGTAACAAAGTTGACAAAATATTCTTTGATTCAAAGTACCAAGTCCTTGATTTAAAGAAAAGAGAATTGTTTTAAAAACAACGTAAATTATAAGAATAAACGCAGCTCAAACTGAAACAAATATTCCATTGACCATTAATTTTTTTCAGTATGTCCGAAAGGCGATTCACCTTCCTGGCATGCTAAAAAACAGGTCATTCAAGATATAATTTTAAAATAGGCCAGAATTGGTATAATCAGTATTCACAGATATGTTTTGACAGAATTTTGCGAAATAGTTCAGGTTTACAATTAATCTCTCTTTCTTGATATAAATACTTATATACATATCCATTTTATTTATTATATATTTTACTTTTCATTAATATTTTTATTTGAAAATTTAATACTGCCTGAAGTTTATTTCTAATAATGCCCGTTTTTCGTTTAACCCTGCCTTTTTGGTTAACACTGCTACTAGAATATACTCTGATTACCGAAATTAAATTCCAGTTTTCATAAAAATTTTAATTTCGTTCATCACGAACGGTATCTTCTTTGATAAAATTCAGCAAATGATGTAAAAATGATTTTTAATGGCTTATTTGCATTTTATGCGAAAGTACGTCCTTACCCTTACGTTAAACATATCCTTCTCTGACAAGGTGAACCTACACCCCTCGTAATTTTGTTTGGATTTATGCGTGTTAAATGTTCGTGAAAAAGTATCACGTATTTTGTGATATATTAGGGGCCGTTCAAAAACTACGTCACACTGTGAGGGGGGGGTAGCATTTTCCATAGCGATTTGTGATATAGAGGGGGGAGGATAATGCAGAATGTGACATAACACGTGGAAAATATAACTTTTTAATTAATGGAAGTTCTCATGGAACTTCCTTTTTTTCTCGTTTTTTCGCTTCAATGCGAACTAAATTAATTGAACCTCATAACAAAATCCAAGATTTAACTCTTTTGTTGAAAATTCTCTTTTTTTAAATTAACTTTGTTAACTGAAAATTTAACTCTTCTTTTTTTAGATGAATTTTTTTTTTCTTTAGTTAAGAATTGATTTATTTTAGTTAAAAATCCAACTATTAAATTTCATCCTTTTTGGTTAAAAATGTGTTGAATGTTGAACTAACATGTTTCAACATTCATTTCATTGGTTGTCGATATAACTATTTTGTTAGAAATTCATTGTTTTTTTTCTTGAAAATTAATTTTTTTTAACTAAAAATTTAACTATTCCATTATTGGCTAAGACACAATAGTTTGTACTCAAATTCAACTATTTTGTTAAAAATTCAACTATCTACAGTTTTTAATTATTCTAAATATTTTTAAAATATTAAAAATTTAACTATTTTGTCGACAATTCGGTTTTTTGCTAAAGATCAATTTTTCAACTGCAAATTTAACTATTCCATGTAACGTTGACAATTGATCGTTTTTGGTTTAAAATTCAACTATTTGGGATGGAAATTAACATTTTGGTTGAAAAATCATATTTTCGGGTTAGAAATGAACTTTTTTCCTAAAAATTCATATTTATGGTTTGAAAATGTACCTTTTTGTAGAAAATTCATCTTTTTGGCTTACAAATTCAACAGTTTTATTGAAAATCCGTCGTTTTTGTTAAAAATTCTTCTTTTTTGGTTAAATCAAACTGTTTTTGATTGAATATTAAAATATGTTTTGGTTGAAATAACAACTATTAGATTTTTCGTTGGGAATTCATCTTATCAGTTGAATTTGGCGGCTTTTTATTTAAAATTGAAATACTTTTTCTTGGTTGAAATAACAACTATTTCATTGTTAGTTGAGAAATAATAATTGTTGACTGAAAATTTAATTACTTGGTTGAAAGTTAAACTTCTGCGTTAAAAATGTATTGTTGTTGTTGAAGATTCATCATCTTATTTGAAAGTTCAACTATTTGGTTTTAAACGCAACTGCTTGTTTGATCATTAATTTTTGTTTATGGAAAATTCATCTTTGTAGAACAAAAATTCAACTATTTTGTAAAGAATTTGACTATTTTGATAAAAATTCAGCTATTTTGTTAAAAAGTCATCTCTTTGTTTAAAAATTAAACTGTTTTGTTGAAAATTCGTATTTTGGACTGAAAATTAATCTTTCCTGCTCGAAAGCTTAACTATTTGCTTGCAAATGCAACTGATATAAAATTAATTTGTTTTTTTTTGTTGAAAATTCAGCTATTTGGTTCAAAATACAATATATTTCGATTTGGCATCTTAAGCATTTCATATTTAATTAAATTCGGCACCTATACAGCAATTTTATCAACAAAAATTAATTTCCCTATTCTTCAGATATTTTCGTAAAAATTCACCCTATTTCCCCTTTTTGGAGAGCATTTTGGGCTGTGAAGTCCGTTCAAATATTATGTTTTTGTGTTATATTTTAGGTATCTATAAAATAAAATCGAAGAAAAGATTTTTAATTCAAAGATGGAGGGGTGGAAAATGTGTTCAAAATAACGTGACGTATTTTTTGAACGGCCGGTAAGGATAAAATAAATATTCAAATATAAATGAATAGTAAAATAAAATGATATTCAAATAGAATATAAATAAAAGAGAATTTCTATTATTATTATAATATTCATATTCTGAAGTTTCCAAGGAATGCACGACACTGACTTTGAAATATTCGCCTCGGAAGTGATAAAGCTTGAAAAAGGTAATTTTTTCATGTGAAAAATATGGTTAAAACTGAATATTTTGACTTGATTTAAATAAATTTAATAGTCAACTACAATAAAAAAATTTGTAATGAAAAAAAAGTTGGCACTAAAAGTCGTCAACAGGAGTCGAGCCTGGACTTACCAGTTACAAACTCCGAGCGCTACCGCCTGATCTAACCGGGAGTTAAAAGATTCTCGGATCGTGGTCCATGTAACGTGCGTGGTTATTTTTAAAGCCGTTTGTTTCAAAACTGGCTGCAAAGCGCTTTTTATTACCCAAGCATATTACAAGTTTGTTAACGACCTATTAGTATGAATCCCAAACAAATTCCAAAGCTTGCTAATTCCCCTTGTGAGTTAATTCTTTATTCAGAGAGATAATTTTAATCATTTTTATTTCAATTTAATAATATCTTAGTACAGTAAATATAGACGCAAAACCCTCCATTGGAATGTTTGGGGACATTTCCCGAGTCTAAATCTGATTTTTCGTAATAGGGGTGGTCGCGGAAAGTCAAACCCACTCGTCATTTGGGGGTGAGTTTGCCTTTATTCTCTAACTTTTTTACATTTGCTCGTACTATGTAGTGAAGAGGATCGAATTTGTTCGATATAAAATTATCAATCCAATAATGGTTAAATCAAGGTCATAGGTCAATGCGATCAATCACGATGACCGGTAAAAGGTCATGAATGAGGGGTGGTTTTTGGTTTTTGACGAATACCGCGAAATCAACAACTTTTTACCCCTATTGCTTTGCATACGCGTTTGAAGTGCTTTTAAATATCTACGAGAGGAGTGTTCTAACTAATATCTACAATTGATAGTTTGTCATCAATCGAACGACTAAGTTGATCGCACGCTTTCAAACTTGGTTTGAAAAGTTTGAAGTTGTTGGTTTCACGGTATTCGTGAAAAACCAAAAACCACCCCTCATTCATGACATTTAACCGGTCATTGTGATTGACCTAATTGACCTATGACCTTGATTGAACCATTATTAGATAGATAATTTTATATTGGACAATCTCGATTCTCTTCACTACATTGTACGAGCAAACTTAAACAAGTTAGAGAATGAAAACAAAGTCACCCCTAAATGACAAGGGGGTTGTACCTTCCGCAACCTTCGCGAATACGAAAACTCGGATTTAGACTCGGCACATACCCCCAAACATTTCCCCAAAATTTCAGCCGTTAGGTATTTTTTTTTCAAGTAAAATATTTATATTTACTGTACTAGCTGCCCTCTTCAGATTTAATTCGTCTAAAAATGTTAAGTTTTTTTTCTGTGTTGAACATTTTCTATCTCTTTCTATACTTTTCTATTTCAAATTATACACCTAATTGTATATTCTTGAAGCAGGGAATATAAACGGTATAGAAGAATTTCCAGGATAAATATTATTTTAAAATATTTCAATTGTTTATTCCACAATACTCTACCCTTTTATAATTATGAGTAGCTGAGACTTAATTCGTGAGCGAATGCGTAAATATCAGCTTACCGCGCATAGTCTTATACCTTTTGGTTTCTAATACGTAATGCAATGCTCGTAGTATTGCAAAGCTTTCGCATGTGTAATCTTATTTTCACTATGTCGTATTGTGGGCATACAGAATAATTTTTGTTGACACTTTAACTTTAAATTCAATTTGTTTATAATAATAATCTTTGAATGCATTTGTTCACTTCGTCTACATTGAAACTTTTATGTTTCCGCTCACTTTTTACGTGTTTTGTGTCTTGCACGCTATGGTCGCGTGTAGTTTCTCTTAATATTCTTGAGAAAATTCAAAAAGATTTTTCCAGATTTCAGATACATCAAATAAAAATTTCAACAAAAAACTGTAGCGGAATTTTCAACCAAAAGATATTTTGTGAAAATGACGGTGAATTTATTTCTTGGTATTATAAATATTTGTCTGAACAATTTTAATGTTAAATTTGAATTTTTTTATCTTCTGAAAATTTGAAATTACAATATTTCAGAAGCTTTGGCTTTGAAAAATTCATTTTAGATTTCAATTTCGAATTGTCAAATTTTAATCGCTTCGAATTTAAAGTTATTTAAATTCAAAAGTTTTCCATTTTAAATTATTCATTTTGGAATGATTTTAATTAAAAACAATATTATTTCAATTTCTTTGAATTATTAACGATCCAATTTTGAAAATTCTAATCTTCAAATATTCCATTTTTAACGTTTTGAAATTGTCATATTTTCGCAATTTTAATCTGAAATCATACAATTTCGAGATTTTTCAATTGAAAATAAAATTGGTAAATTTTGAATGCTTTGAATTATAAATGATCTTCCCTGTTGAATTTCAACTCTTTTCTAATTAAATTGTCCAATGTTCAAAAATGTATTATGAAACTTATCAATTTTCAGAGCTTCTGATCAAAAATTGTTCAATTTATAACACTTTAAATGTTAAATTATTTAATTTTGAACGTTTTTATTCAGACATGATACAAGTTCAATTCCTTTTCACTCCACTCGAAATATTGTCTTTTCAAAATTTTACCTAATCTAAAATTGTATGATTTAGAACTTTTTCAATTAAAAATCGTTCAATATATTTGTTTAAATTATTGGTAAAAAAATTGTCTAACTTAATATTTTAAAAGTTGGTTAATAATGGATTTTTAAATTATTTATATTTTTAATTTTAGCAAATAAAAAGCCAGAGACTATAATTGACATTGGCAGACAGGCACGCCAGTTTATAATATTCCTTTGATACATATTTTTTATTTTTATATATCTTTGTTTACGCGGCGATGCAAAAAAGAGGATGATTATCCGTCGAGGGTGGAAGAAGTCGAAGTAAACCAGTGAATGTGCCTCGAATAACAACCATGGCATCTAGTGGCTTGATTCTCTATCTCCACTTGCCGGACGAGTTTATGGTTGTTTCATTTTTTTCTCATTTAAATGCCTGACTCGGTATTTTTAGATTCACGAATGGCAAGAAAAGGCATTGAAGCAATACCGAATTCTTGTATGATTCTTGCAAAAGGACGTTATCAATACTCTGAATCAATATTAGGGCAGATTGCGAAATTACATTTTTGTTTGTTTTCTTAAACCTCTAATTAGAATTTTCTTTTTTTTTTCAGATTTGAAAAAAATGTTGAGGGATCGACAAACTTGTTTCCAGAGCGTAAATCGCACCTTTGGACTTCCTTATTTTTCTATTCGACAATTTTAAATTCTTCATCATAGCTATTATACATAATTATCTTTTGTTGCGTGACGCTACCCATCAGTCATTGTTGGATTGAAAAAAATCTTAGTGGGCCTTCCGGATCAAATGAGCCAGTGAAAATACTTAAAAACTTTAATATTCCAGAAAATTCTTTTTGCAATACTGCTAATAATTTCAGCTACAAAAATAAATATGAGGAACTAATTCCAAAATTAATTGGCATTGACAATTAATAATATAGAAATAAATATATTTTTTCGGTAATTAAGTTCATAAATTTTGTTGAGGCCGATAACATTTTCTGATGTTAAATTTTATTAGAAATTGTTAAATTTTAATTAAATTTTTTTATACAAATATAAAAACAAGATTACCATGATTCCAATTTTATATTGTTAAGTTCAATCACTTGAATTTTTTTTTAAGACACGGTTTTATTCTGCATGCAAAATCCTTTTAATTTTGCATAGAATAATGTGGAAAGGGGCTTGGAAAATTGGAAAGCTACCTCAAAAATATTCAGTTCTTAATGCTTTTTCGGCATTTTTCAATTGTGGAGAATTTCAGTTTGAAGCTATTATACAGTAAAATAGTACTTTTTCAGATACACTTAACTCCCGATATAAGAAAGGTTTCAGGCATGGCATGGTTTCATCTCGGCCCCACGGCTCTCTCATGAAAAAAACGCCGCGGTATCAATTCTCGGAATATCTAAAACGGGAGGTTCTTATATCGGGAGTTGAGTGTATCTATCAGTATTAAATCAGTAATTTTGAATGTTTTATGCCTTTGAACACTTTTTCATTCTTTAAATTCTATGTATTCTTTTTCATTACTTTAAATTGCCTGGAATGCTTTTAAACTCTTTAAAATCCTTTCAAATTCTTGTAACTTCCTTGAAATCTTCTGAATTCCTCCAAATTCCCTGATATATCTTAATTCTTATAAATTCTCTAAATCATCTGATTTTCTTGAATTCGTCTAAATTCCTTTCATTATTTCGAAATCCTTGGAATTTGCGGAATTCAAGAATATTTAAGGAATTCAGGGAATTTCGAATATTTAAGAATTTAAGGCAATTCCGAATAATTGAGAATTTCAGGGAATTTCGAGAACTCAAATATTGCAGGATATTCAAGTAATTAAAAGATTTTCAAGGATTTCCGATCATTTGGGTAATTCCAGGAATTCAAAGATTTTCAGAAATTCTGAGAATTCAAGGACTTTATGAAATTCAGAATATTCAAGAAGTTCAGGGAATTTAAAATATTCGAGCAATTCAGAAAATTCAGAATATTCAAGAATAAATTAAGGATTTTTTGGAATTCAGATAATTGCAGGGATCCAGGTATTTCAGAGAAGTCAAGGAATTCAGGATATCTTAGGGATTCAAGAATTTTAGAGATTTTCAGGAATTTAAGGATCTCAGGGAATTCAGAGAATTTCAAGGATTTCAGAGTATTTAAGAAATTCAAAGAATTCAGAGAATTTCGAAGCATTAAGGGAATTCATCAAATTGAAGCAATTCGGGGAATTTAAGGAATTCAAGGAATCTCAGGAATCTAGAACATTCCAGAAATTCAGGAGATTCAGAAAATTCGAAAAATTTTAGGAATTTAGAATGTTCAAGGTTTTTGGAAAAATCAAAGAATTCAAAGATTTTAAGGAATTTAGGAAAACTGTAACATTTTTATTTTTTACTTTTTTATATAATAAACTAAAAAAGTTGAAGACCCCATTTCTGCTTGAAATTAAAAAATAGTAATTGTAATAAATTTGGTAAATTCAGTTGTTTTTACTGAAACTTATACCAGAAGTCAAAAAGGTTGAAGGCTTCTTCTTCATTCCAAGCATTCCAAGTCAAATATATTTATTTCAAAAATATTAGTTTCCAATTATTATTTTCATTTTGTTGTACAATTTCAAAGATTTGAAATTGATCCCAAAAAAATGCATACACATTATCACTTGCAAATGCTTCTAAACTTTACATAATAAAACTAACAGATTTAAAAAACAAAAGCATTTCTGCGAACCAACTTCATGCTGCGAACAGACTGTATTAGCTGCGAACACGTTTCGATTATTATTATGTAGTAACTGAATTCAGGGCCAAAAGTCGAGGCCCCTCACTTATTATGATTGCAACTCGTTCAAAACAATCTCCAAATTATTTAATAATAAGCATCTGAAAGCTTAAAGTCTTCCGAATTCAACGATACGATCACTTGTATCATAAAAATTTTTGTCAATAATTAGAGGACAAAACATCCCAAAAAACGGGTGTTTTCGGTCTCCTTTTTCAAGTGTCAACATTCACCCGTTTCCAGAAAGCGGTCGACGTTAGGAAAAATCTAAAAAAAGTCACAGATATTTTTCCAAAATTCTTTAATGTAATACATTTTTCAAAATTTTGAAATATTTAATAATTTCTTTATTCCGGGGATTTATTTACAAATACATTATCTTGAGAACGAATGAAGATAGGGAGACGTTTAATGGCTCCAAATGTGCAGTTTTGTGATGCAAGTGCAGTGCAATAATTGAATTTTGTGGTAACATCATTATTACGCAAGAAATATCATTTTGAATATTTATGACTTTAACCAATGTTGGCACAGCGGGACAAGTGGTAGAAAACTACCCTTTTGAAGATAATAGTAAACTCTGTTGTCACATTTATTCAGGGGAGTCGGTTTGCTTTCGGAGTTACTATCGACATCGAAAGGGCACTTTTTTTACCACTTGGCCCTCCGTGCCACCCACGAGCCAACTCTGATTAAACTAAAAAATATTATTTTCCAAATAATAATTTCATTTTGTTCTACAATTTCAAAGATTTAAAATTGATTCCAATTTCATGTATTATCAATTAAATATTATTTAATTTTACACTTACGTGTCAATATTTTCATTTGAAAATATTAAAAAATGATTCAATGTGGAAAATTTTTACTTCCACATTGTTTATATGTTGGAGCTTTCTATTTAAAAAAAATTTGTTTATAACCTGAAAGGATTTACAGATTACATATATATTAAAACTGGTTCAATTTGAGGCATAATATTAAATTTAAATTGTTGACGAAAAAAAAATTATCGTCTCAGTAAATTTATAACCTTCTAATAATTTTATGAATGATTTGACTTTTGAGTCAATCTGAAGATTTAATTGAATATCAAAATGTATAATTATTTTCTAAATTTGCAGCATTTCAAAACAATTTAAAACAGTTTTTTTACAATCTACTTGTGAAATTTAAATTCTTACCGACAAAAAATTACCCACGCAGTCAGCTTAGAAGTTTTCTATAGCGTTAGGAATAATGATATAACTGTTGTGTCATTTTCAATTTTCAAATTATTATTGAATCTCGAAATAAAATAATCCAAAATCAAAACCATCACTACAGACCAGCTTCATGTTGCGAACAGAAACAACTTCATGCTGCAAACACTTATTGATTATTATTAGTAATTACTAATTAGTAATTGAAGAGCTGCAGTACATAACTAGATAACCAAAATTTATGCCGAAAATGGGCATTTTGCATAAAAAATCCTAAATAATCAAATGAATGTTTTGTTAAGCGGATCTGTTCGAAATTTTATTTTTAATATGGTAATAAAAAGATTGGCAATGCAAAACCAGATAACTGATTCTCTGTGGAGTGGTCTCCCATCTCCTTCATCTTTTTACATTCTCACCAATGAGAAGATATTAGTTTTATGTGAAATATGACTTTTGCGGATTCCATCATATGTCGACGTTTTGAGGCCCCTTGAGTCAGAAAAAATAGTTTTTACGTCGATGTCTGTCTGATGATACATCTTCAGGGTAGCTGAGAATAAAATTTAATGCAAAATAAGAAACAAATATTAAAGTAGTCATGATAAATAAAATTTGTATTTTATTTTGCAATATCTGAATAAGCAATCCCAGGCCGAAGTGCAGAAATGAATGTAATATACATTTGATATAACAGGGTTGAACATAATGTAGAAAAGTTCGCATTTTCGAGGAAATCGAGTGCGAAGCACGAGATACTTGATGAGAATGTGTTCGTTAAAGCCGAAGGAGCTTTAACAAAAGAGAATTTACAATCACCGAATTACATTTGTCGATGCTTTGACCTTTAGTTTTAAAAAGTCTGTGCACAAAGGTGGGGAAAGTTCAGAAGCCGAGCACGTAGCGTTATGTAAATATGTTATCTAGCTCGAAGCGCGAGATCAATATACACTGGAGTCCCGCAATAGTGGCCGTTTCGGGGGTACCCTTAATCGCCTTCACACTATCTCGGGACTCTTCAAGCCGTTGTTCTTCTCCTTCTTGCTTGCGCCTTCTTATAACGCCGAAACCTAAACATCGTAACTCCGCTGACCTTGCAAGCGTCTCCCTCTCTCACCCCCTTGGACTGCCTTGTACTGTATCTCGAGAACCACTATAGCGGGGCTCTAGTGTATTATCGAACACGAGAATCAACAGTCGCGCGCCCTTTTTTTAAACCTTTATGTGACCATATTCCTCTTCCTTATCGTTTTTAAATACAGTAAAATAATAAAAAACATTGTTTTCAAAGAAAAAGTCCTTACATAAAACTATTTGCCACTTTTTTCAGCACAAAAGTACCAATCAAAGTATGACCTAAAATCTTGAATATTAATTTTCTACAAATTGCAACTTTTATAAGATTTTTCGTTTTAATTTACTTTTTGCCATGCGATCATAAAATATATTTCTAAAATTATTATGGTTTATTTATAAAGAAACATATACCTTTCTTCTGTTTATAGACTATTGAACGAAAAATCGTCTGTTGCGGTGCGGCACTGTCGCACTAAATCCTTATTTTCCCGGAACAGAATAATTTTTTTGCATGAAAACTTGTTTATTCTAATTCGGCCTTTCCATATCTCTGGAGGAAGTTTTTATTCCTTTTTTAAATTGAAAAATAGATTTGTAGTTGCTGTCGAAAAACGATTTTTGACACCCATGAAATTTGAACCTGCAAATTCTTGAATGATTTACTCGAAATTGGTTAACTCTTTCTAATCAAACTCATTTTCTCCCAGTTCAGCAACTCAATATCTCAAAAATTAGTTTTTATTTTTCGTTTAAAATAAAAATTACACTTTTTATCGCAGCTGAGCCTCTTCTAATATCAGGTTCCTGTAACTTCGAGATTGTAAACTTCCACTTTATATTTTTCGGAACTGGATGATTTTTTTAATCATACTTTTTAGCCTCAATTCAGAAACACTTCAGCTCGGAAGTAAACTTTTGTTTTATCTTTTAATGGTGATTTTGATTTTATTCTATGTTATTTCACTCACCTGAAAATTTCAGATTTTGTTGGTTATCTAGTTCTGTACTGCAACCCCTTCAATTATTGAAAACTAAGTTTTGAATACGAATCCTTTAGTTCATGTGTTTTACGTAAAAGAAACATATTTTAAAAATCACATAATTTTAATTTTTGAAAAATATATTATGTGAGGCGTTTATTGGATATATTAGCCATAAATTCACAAGTTGAGCAAATTAGATAAAAATTCTTTGCGGAATATTTGTTACTAATTGCAACTCTGAGTTAAGTGAGGCATTGCATGTTGTCCATTTATTACTTGTCGTTAAACCTTTAACGATTTTCCCCACTAATTGTTCAGAACACGCCTTAGGCTTTCGCTTTCAGTCGTTGAAAATTGAAATACCTTCATTTCTTGATAACGATCTGTGTTTTATACGACACAACATTTAAAAGCGTTTCGCAATCTGAGTTCGACGGAAGTGATTATTCGACGATCATATTAATACAGAGTGGCGCGATCCTAGTTTGCCGAGGTCAATTACAGGTTCTCTTGTATCATTTGCAAAATTAGGAACTTCTCAGCACGACTATTCTTCAAATATACATTTTTTAGTCAGTTTTTCTCATAATATTTTCTAGTTTTCAACAAAAATGGCAAAAGTCAGGGAATTTATGTATGAACCATTTTAAGTAGCTCTTAAAAATTCAAAATTCAAAGTTTATAAATTTAAATTTGAAATTGTTTTATTTCATTTATAAAAGATTCTATATTCAAAATGCAGACTTTACATCATTCCACCTATTGCCCCTCTTTTCCCATTTTTTAAAGAATTTCCCTTTTTTGTAGAATTCCTCTTTTTCCACTTTTTCTCTTTTTGGTTGAAAGTTAATTCTGTTTGGTTAAAATATCAATTAGGTATTACATTTTTCGATGAGAATCCGTCTTTTTTTTTTAATTCAAGCACTTGGTTGAAAGTTGAGGATTCCACTATTTTATTGAAAATTCATCTTTTTTGGGTAATCTCAACTGGTTTTGATTCAAAATAAAAATCTTTTTTTGGCTAGAATATCAATTCTGTATTATATGTTTCGTTGATAATTCACCTTTTTTGGTTGAAAATTGAACTACTTCGTTGAAAGTAGAAATAGTTTGTCGAAATTTCCTTTCTTTTCATGAAGATTCATTATTCTAGTTAAAAATTCATCTATTTGGTTGAAAATTTAATTAATTTGGTAAAAATTCGTCTTTCTTTGTTGAAAATTCAACTGGTGGGATGAAAGTTGAATTACTTTGTTAAAAATTCATTTTTTTAAGCATTCATTTCTTTGTTTGAAAATTCAACAGTTTTGTTGAAAGTACGTCTTTTTTGGACAGAAAATTCAACTATATGTTAGTAGAAATATCATCTTTTTGGTTTAAAATTGCAACGTTTTAGTTGAGAATTAATCTGTTTTAATTGAGGATTTCACTATTTTATAGAAATTCGTCTTTCTGGGATGAATTCACTTGTTTTTAGTTCAAAATAAAACACTTTTTTGAATGAAATATCATTTATGTACTAAACTTTTCGTTAAGAATTTATCTTTTTTGGTTAAAAATTTAACTATTTTGTTGACAATAGAAATACTTTGTTAAATTTTTTTTTCAGAATCACCTCGATTGTTAAAAACTTAAATATATTGTTGAAAACAAATTTTTCTTTTGGTTGTAAATTAATTTTTTTATCTGAAAATTTAACTCTTCTATATTTGGTTAAACATTAATTCTTTATAAGTTGAAAATTTATTTATTTTCTTGAAAATTCATCTTTTCTGGTCGAAAATCCAAATGTTTTGTTTAAAATTGGTCAGTTTGGTTTGTAAAGTAGAGAATTTTGTTGAAAATTCCTCTTTGTTTATTGAAAATTCGACTATTTTGTTAAAGAAATATTTCTTGGTCGAAATTTCAACTGTTTTGTCGAAAATTCGTCTTTCAGGATAGAAAATTTATCTTTCTTGTTTGAAAATTCGTCCTGTTGGTTTGAAAATTCATCAGTTCCATTGCAAAATCTTTTTGGTCATAAATTCAACTATTTTTTTTTAAATGCAATATATTTCGACATTAAATCTTAGGAATTCAAAGCGTTTTGGTATCTCCATTAATTTTATTGGGAAGAATTTCTTCCCCTATTATTCCCTATTTTCATGAAAAATTACTCTAATAACTATTGCCCTCGTTTTGAGAGCTTTTCTGGCTGTGAAGACTAAGCATGCGTCTAGACTAGAATTCCGGTATTTAAATAGAATGTTCGACGAAAAAGAACAATTAGTCAGGAGTCAGGGCATAGAATTCAGAATTTTAAATAAACGAAAAAAAATACTTTCAGCGAATAGTTATAATATAATACATATATGGTCTTTAAAGCAATTTATGGAATCAATGG
Organism: Andricus grossulariae; assembly: GCA_011634705.1. NCBI lineage: Eukaryota > Metazoa > Arthropoda > Insecta > Hymenoptera > Cynipidae > Andricus > Andricus grossulariae. Next base: position 46,638,478 of record JAABKJ010007545.1, on the reverse strand, counting down.
GAATTCAAATTTTTTTATTTATCTTGGCATTGTGGAGTCATGATATTTTTATTTCCATTTTCTTAAATCAAATGATAGCATCCTGTTTTATGCAATGTCATGTAGGATTTTTAAACCATAATTGATGTTCCTGCAAGCTATAATGATATGCAATGTGCAATGCGCTCATTATGAACATAATAAATTATGTACCTTTAGGCAATCTTTCATCAAATCTTAATGCCGAATAATATAATGTTTTAATTTTCAAGAAGAGGTTTTACAGTTACATCTGTCACGTGAACTTAACATAACTTTGCAGTTATGAATATAAATCCTCGGCATCCGCGAAATACAAGTCCAAAAAGTTAACATTATTTCGGGGAAAAGTTTCATTTTTATGGTAATCAGTTTTTTCAATTTTAAAAATGGTATAAAATTTCGCCGAAATAATAAACATACAGTCCTCCTACTTAATTTCATTCTTCTTTTAGTATGGAAGGCAGGGTACAGTTTCTCAAAAAAGGCTGCTAAAAAAGGAAGAGTTTAATTTTTTTCAATTACTTGTTTTAGGAAAAAGAATTCTTTCCGAGGAAAAAAAGGATGTTTTTTGTTTTACATATGAAACAGTTGCAGTCTGTTCGTCTTCACTTGATATCAAACATTAAGTGTCAAAATAATTGTTCAGCTTAGAATGTTTTAAACAAATATTATGAATATTTATTTTGAAGACAATTGAGTTTGCTCATCTTTAAACGACGAGATAAATATAAAGACAAAATAAAAATATAGTGGAACTTGTATTTATAAATGGTCTGTATTTTTAAAGCATTTGTAATAATTTCTTCATAAAATTACAAAATCACCTTGAAATGTTATTAAACATACTTTTCTTACAAATCACTGTGTTTTAAAAACAAAATGTCTACATGGACCGAAAAAATCCGGCTATTCGTACCGAAATTTCTATTCGAAAAGCCCCTTCCCCCTGGAATTCGTACTAAAAAAATGCATCTATTTGTACTGAATTTCCAGTACACGTAGCCTATAGATATGACAGAATCAACTAAAAAATGGTTTAAATTTTCTTCCTACAACTCTAACAGATGATTCAAATGATGACAATCATAATTTCTTTCCAACATAACCTAAACTTGTTAAAAAGTTGTAAATCTTCTCCATACGAAAATTGGTCATCTTCTTTGAAATGTAATTATATTTGTTTAAAATAACCGACTTCCTGTGAAAAATATTAATATAATCTAAATCTGTTAAAAAATTGAAACTATTGTTTGAACTAGAATAAGCGTTAAAAAATTATGAACCTTCAAAATGTAATGATTTTTGTTTAAAAATATCAACTTCTGGTAAAAGAAAAACGCTAACAAAACCGGAAAACTCGAATTGTCTATATTTTTAAATCTTTTAAAACAAATCATTTTGTATTCAAAATACCCATCTCCGGTGTGAAACGCTAACATAACTTAATATTGTTGAAAATTGGGAATTTGTATGATGATTTCTCTTTAGAAATGCTATTTTCCGAAAAAAAATTAACACAACCTTACATTTTAAAAAAATTTACGTCATCTTCGAAACTTTTTGATTTTATATTAAAATGCTTTAAAAAAATACTAAACTGCAGCAAAAAATACTAACATAAATTATTATAATACTTTCCATCATTTATTAGATAATTAAATTTTTTTAATTTAACCACATATGTGTATATAAAAAGCACAAATATTTCTCAATTCGCATTAGGTATTCTGTTTTTTCTTATAGCGGATATTTAGTCTATTGTCAAGTTCCAAATTAATTAGTTTTTAACTTGATTGATAAAATTGAGAAAAAAAGGCCCATTAATTATTACAAGAAGTCTTAAAGGAGAAACCCAAGCGTAAACTATAAAAAAATCGTTCAGGTCATAATTGTTTATTTAAATGTAGTTATTTGCATATTTGTGTTTATTCTTTCACTTTAGACAAAGGTCGTAAGTTTCATTCAATTTTAATTTTTCGAAAGCTCATTCTATTCTTTGAAAGATTCTTTTCACAATTCTGTTCGTTAAAATTTGCCTAAAGCTGAAGAAAAAATGCAAATATACAAATGGATAAATTTAAATAAACAAGTGTGACCTTAACTATTTTTTTATTCTTAATGTCTAGGGTCCTCTTCTAAAATTTATTGCAATAATCAAAGGCCCTTTTTATGTCAATTTTATAAATCGATTTTTATTATTATTATACCATGAGACCAAAATTTGCCTGAAAAAATGTCCAAACTAATTTTTGATTTCATTTCTTAAGAATTACTCCCTTTTTAATTTTTGTTAAATCGGGATGTAAAGATTCTAGAGATATTCGCTTTGCTGCTCTGCCAGTGTCACCATTTACAAACGATAGAAGCTGCAAATTTTGTTTCATCTTCTTGGAAAAACTTTTTTCATGCTCAGCGTGGGTTGGAGAAATGACAAAAAATGCTGAATTGTAATGATAATTGTCATGAACAAGTATTATCAACAAACACTGAACATTATAGATTGCTCATTGGGAAATGATATTTCGGCATTAATATTAATTACTTTTATCTACTCCCTCGGTGAGGAAGGGTGTAACGTGTGAAAGGGGGTATAGAGTTTTAGATTGATCTAGAATTCCCGTATAGCTTATTTAAACAACACATTTGTTTCACAACACTGCTCCGACCCAGGTCGCTGATCAACCTCTCTAGAAATCACCCCAGGCGAAGAGCTTCACAAAGTCATCATGTAATGCTCTCCACTTGGGACCATTATTATCCAAGATCTTTCGTTTCAGGTGTCATTCACTCCACTGACACTCTTCATCATGCATTTCTTATAAACTATTTGTCGCCACACTTTTCTGTCCTGGCACATCTCCTTAAGTTCCTTTACGTCCATGCATTTCCTCATGCAAGCTCTTGAGTTTCTATGGCTTTTAATATATTTTCAAATTAAGGTCTCAATCACACATTCCAACCATTCTTTCCTCGATCTGCCTTTGGGTAGCTACCATTTACTATACCTCGATATACATGTTTCGTCAGTCGTTCATCTTTCATTCTCTCAATATGCCCAAAACATCTTAACGAATTTTATTCACACTTGTCAATCAGTATCTCCTCTACACCATACTCTTTGAGGATTCTGTGATTACTGACTTTGTCCATTGGTGTTTTAACGCACACATTGCGTCGAAATTTTATGCTGACAGCGTTAATTTTACTCTCATCCTTTTCTTAGTAGGTCCAAGTCTCGCTACTGTACAACACAGTGGGTGCAAATACACAATTATATATTGCCATTTTAATTTTATTTTTTATTTTTTACTGCTGGTAATGGCTCCTAGGTTGCCAATAACCTTCCTGTCCTCGTTTGTGCACCTGTCTATCTCTCCATCGATCTTTCCGTTAATAGTTAATAAGCTACCAAGATGCACGTACTTATTAACTTGTTCTATTCTCTCATCGTCTAAGACAATGTTGCATACTGTTTTTTTACCCTTTCCTTCAAACACCATACTTTTAGTTTTATTTACGTTAATTTTAAGACCCATTTTCTTCATGCTAGTTTTCAGTCTGCTGAACATTCTCGGCAAGTCTTCGATTGACTGTGCCATAAAAGCCTTATCATCCGCAAACGCTAACCCACGCACCTTCACTCTCGTATGATGCACAACTTCTTCGATATAACATATCCTTGCCTAACACCTTGCATAATATCGAATTAGTCACTCAGTTGCCCATTTACCCTGACACTCGCTTTCCTACCTGCATATATTGTTTTTATTGCTTGTGGAGCCATCCATTGACTCCGTACTCATTCAGGACTTTCAAAAGTTATTACTTCTGACAACCTTGTTAAACGCTTTTTCTAGGACATTAAATGCATGGAAAATTTTGTTATTTACCATCAAAATTGTTTGTGATCTGTCTCAAGGTAAATATCTGATCCGTAAATGATCTTCCTGGCGTAAATCCACATTGTACTTCCTATATATTTTCTTTTGTTCTTCTCAATACCCTCTGAATAAGTATTTTTTAATATGTTTTACTTACGGTACTTAGTAAGCTAATATCTCTGTAATTATTGCAGTTGCTTTTATCTCCCTTTTCTTTGTATATTGGGACGATAATCGCCTTTTTCCAGTCATCAGGAAGTTCTCCCATCTCGACACATCAATTTAACAACTCGCACGAGCTGTAAGGCAGGGCTCATCAGAAGGAACTCATTGACGGCCTTGACTGCCAGTGGCAGTCAAAAGACTAGGTCAAACTGGCCCCAATACATTTTCGTCAAACTTGTCCTTCGACTGGTCCCTAATACTTCGCGGAAAATTAAAGCTTGAAATGAAAAAAATGAAATATATTGTGTATTCAAGTACAAAAAATACAGACCCTTCAGTGTGAACGATGAGCCGTAACGAGCCGTGGCCGTAACGACCGTCACCCTTCCCAGGATTCCTGGAAACTGAAGAAAAAAATGACAGAAAAACTTTCTGGCAGTCAAACACTTGTCGTGGCAGTCAAACACTTTTCGTGGCAGTCAACACCTGCTGAAAGTGGTGAACACTGCTGTAAGGTATGTATTCGCACTTTTTTTTAGATAGAATTGGAAAAAAAAAATTGAAAAGAGTTTCCATTTTACCAAAAAAAAAATTCTTTGGACCATCCTGGTAAAGTTCTTCTAGCGCTTACACGGAGAAAATGTTTAACTATATGACAGCAATCTAGATGTTCAAAGTTAGTATCTAGATATTAAAAAGTGAGATGTTACTCTGTAACATCCAAAATGTTCAACTGAAATATCCGAAATATTACATGTATGGTTATGTCGCAAATAGGGCCGCAGAGGAGCTTGGCCTCCCATTTGATTCTAGCGACACTACACATGGCCTAGCATCACTAACACATTTGGTGCTCAAAATTCGTGTACAGGAAGCAGAGCATATGCTTCTACTAAAAGAACATGCTGACAAGTCCGTTCATGACAAACACGTTCCAGTTGCGTCGGGATTGGTTGCTTTAAGAAACCATGATCGTAGCTTCTGGAGCCTAAAACTTCTCTCATAATAACTTTTAAAATATTTATTTTAGGGCAAAGTTTGTTTTTATTTCTTTATATTGTTTGTGCTTTTGGAACCACACTTCTTGGCAGCCTTTATCTGTCGTCTTCGCGATGAACAACAAGGCTGCATTTATCCACCTTAGCACTACAACATCCGTCCCAGTGCCTGCCGGCTTTGAGATTTCCCAGCTCGCGTAGCCCCACGCTTCATTTTTAGTTAGTAATGCTGCAATTTGAATTTTTCATGTATCATAGTCTTCTTTATTTAGGCTTTCGATACCCCTAAATTAGGCGCACTTATTTGGCTTTGATTCCACTAATTGATGCAGCATGTTATCGTAACCTCAAAAACCTTTGTCCGCATAATTTCACTTATGATGGCAGTCTCACACTAATTTCAGAATTGTCAACAAAATAGTTAAATTTTCTACCTACAACGGTAAACTTTCAACTAAATGGTCGAAGTTTCAAACAAAAGAGAATACACTTCTACCACAAGCAGTTGCACGTGAACATAAGGTACGAATTTCATATCAATAGGGACACTTTTTGAATTTCATTTTTTTAAGCACATAGTCTAGATTCCCGCGTAATAAATTTAAACTCAATTCGTACTTATTGCCAGCAAACTCAAAAAAAGTTTTAAGAAAAGCTGTTATTGCAGATTGCGGATTACGTCGGGCATATAGTAATTTGTTGAAATCTGAAAAATGTAATGAAAGCTATGGATATCTTATATTATTATATTTACCAATAGAATTGAGAATAACCGCCAACAAGACAACATGAGAAACAATCCTCATCTTTTCTGATTGAAGGAAAACAGATAGATGCAATAATGAAGAATTTTATTAACAATATATGTCATGAATATTCTGGTTTTCCTCAGTTTATATAGTATATCCTATAATCATTATCTCGGAGATGATTGCTGTCCAGGTTATTTTTATCAGATATTTACATTTAATTAGTGAGTTTCAAGAAATAAAATGTAATTACTATATTCGTTGAGACTGATGCCACAGTTTATATAATCTTTCGTGTTTCAGCTTGATCCATATTTAGCATGGAAAATTTATATAATGTCTATTATAACGATTTTTTTTTAAATAACATAAATTCTACAAAATTCAGGGTGTCTATTTGTAAGATAATTCGAATTCCTGGTTTTCTCATAGGAATAGGAATTAAAATTCATGAAAATTGACATTTTGATTTGGATTTCGTAACTGCTAAAAAAACTTAGTTAAAATACCTTCGATTAGACAAATTGGTGTCAAATAAATCAAATATGGATTCCTAAATGGTTGCTTCACTCTGTATTGATGAATATTCAGTCCAAATAGAAAAAGAATCAAGTAGATTAATGGCATAATCTAATTCCAACAATTAGTATAATATCTCAAATAGCATCAAAGTATCTTGCAGATCAACATTTTGGGTAGGCTCTTATAAAGAAATGATGCCGCCAGCGATAACTTTTAAGACCATAGTGACTAACCCAAATATTCTGAAAGTTTGTTCAGCTCAAATACTCTAGAATAATAATGCAATTTTGGAAAGCAAATTTGAATTTTTGTCCCATTGCTTACACTGTTTGCTTCCCATATTTCACGGAAATGACACATAGAACGCTTTTAAAATTCAACTCGCTATTACATCGGGGAATGAATCAAACAATTTGATTTGTTTCCTACTACCATAGTTTTTTGTCGAATTTGTTGACGTGGACAATCGTTTACGTCCGATTTGTGATCCGTCAAGTAGTTTCTGTTCGTCCATTATCCGCCGAGGCCTCTGTCCGTCTCATACCGCCCATTAATCCAGTTAGTCTGACTTTCGCTGTCATATCAGCTCAGTCGTTTTCTCGTCTATCGGTCTGTTTTCTGTCTTTGCTCCGTCTGTAAAATCTGTTATCTGTTAATCCTTGTAAAAGATAAAATTGTATCACGTCAATATTTAGTGCACAAAATTTAGAATAAGTTTGATTTGTGGAGTGAAATTCATTTTGTGTCGCTACAAGCCGAATAAGTCTACTACTCCTAATTCACTAACCGTTTATTGTGAAATACCGAGGCAAAATCCCTGGCCCAATTGGATCCCTTGAAGACGTCAGGCAAATGAAATAAAATCAATTAACCCACAACCCTTTACGATTACGGTGGGAACCATACAACGCTGTCTCGAGAAATCTAGTCATCACATCATTCTTCTGGAGGAAATCATCAGGTTAATCATCTTCCATAACAACACACCTGTCGTGTCCCTTACGGATCATTTGCTCTCTCTGCAAGGATCTTTGGAAACTAGCCAGAAATTCCACAAACAAATAGTGGCAATTCGTCTGGCTCCTGAGCACAAGCACAAGCATAATAATTTGAATGATTAATCGACTAGTTCTATATTTATTTTAATCGTATCTTTATTTTCTTGTTGTCTAAACCATCACTCAGATGCTTCATTTTCTCTAAAAGCTGCATTTTATGGGATATACTCGATGACATGGGAATCTGACCAATCTTTACAAATTTGACAAGACAATTAATCCATGTAGTAAACTAAATAAATAATTAATTATATCTGAAATTGGTTTCGTCTTGCTCTCTCTCTCTCAGTTTACCTCAAATCCCGCATCAATTGAATTTCTCAGCTTTAGTTTCCCTAAATTAGAAATTATGCTAATTATTTAATCAAGCAAAAAAACAAGGAATCTGATTGTAAATGTTAGGTAAGTGATGAAATTTGAATATCCAGATGTCGCAAGATGCTGGTACTCAACGCACAGATACTAATACTGATATAATACTTGTGGTCATCATGGGCGTTGCAGAATTTTAGACTGCGAATTCTATACCTTTTAGTTGGCTTCTGTAATCCCTACTGGAGTTTCCTTTTGCAGAGTGGGGAGGTTTATTTTGGAGTCAACTCATGTATGTACTGAGGAGTCGTGGAGTAGAGCACGATGAGTCATGCGTCGTGTAATTGTTCAACTATCGTGCTTACATATTTGCATGCGTGGAATCGTTTAAGGAGGTCGTCACTTATCACGTCACATCTTTCTTCTTATTTTTTCAAATATGATTATTAATTTTTTTTAAGCCCTCAATTATGTATTTCCAAATAGTCAAATATCACATTTCGGTGACTGCGTTCGAATAGTTTGCACTGTATGTAATGCCTTCCGATCGCCGCGAGCTAGTAACAACCCAGATGACGAAATAATTGCTAACCGTATGCTCCAATGAGTATCGCAGTCAAATCCTCTCCAAGAACCTGTTGAAAAGGAGGGTTGGGCAAGAAAGCGCGTAGTCTGGAAAGCTTTGAAACATCATACCCTTACCCATTTCCTGAGACTCGGGACGAATTCATATGTTCAACATTGAGTATCTACCAGCTGAAGCAGGATAAATCTTACACTGACAAATACTTACCGAATAATCCTATGTACTCACTCATTGTGGACCACCAAGACAGATCTGTAATAAGAGTATAAATCCAATCCCGGCATACGTCACTAAAAGTTTATAATCTGTAAATGTAGATTATGGCATGACCGAAAAAGTGGTTGATATTGTTAATTGAAAACTGGTGCAAGGGTTGTGTGGAGCTGTTCTCACATTGCATGTGTACTGTGGTACTTTTGGTGCGCAAGACACTGAGCAGTAAGCGCTCACACGCCTTCTCAACTATTTTAAGACTTTGTGATGGACGTTTTTTCAAACTCATCAAATGATGACGAAGAATCGGCATAAGATAGCGAATTTCGGTAATTGACGCTAAATTTGATGATGATGACCTTGACACGGTGATGAGGATGCTTTAAAGCCTTAAAATAACGCCCTAAAATTACCCTGATTAACGCTCCTTCTTTCTTTTAATCTACCAAGAGCTTCTGAATTTTTCACGGGGCCCAAGATAAAATTGTTTAACAAATTCATTAACAAACAAATAACTTTTTCTATAATAGCCCCATTCACGGGGATATTAGGGGATAGCTTTCGAGTTCATAACACTCAAGAGAAATTTGTTGTAAATGTGAATTGACACCTTTCAAAAGATAACTCAAAAATTTGCACATGGTTCAAAAAATTTCCAGTTGAGACTAATGTTTTTGTCGAGTCACGATTCTAAAAAATCGCCTTCTTCTTTCAAACTAAGCCTGATTAATGTAACCAAATTTTATTTCTTGAATTGAACTATGAAATCATTATTTCTTTTTTTTTACTCTATTTGAATTTGTACGACATGAGTATAAATGTATTCTGAATTTATTCCGGGGAAACCAGATTGTGTGCGTCATAAAAAATGAAATTCAAGAAGTGTACTCAATGACAAGGAATTTACCAAAATTACGATACTTAGTGTTTGTATAGCAGATTGAAATAAAACCAAAAATAAACTAAATTTTTTCATCAAATATAAATTAAAATATAGAATTAATATTATGAAAAAATGTTGTGTTTCATAGCACCTCTTATCTCAAATAAAGTAAATAAGAAGAGGACAATATTTTTCATAATTGATGAAAACTGATATCTTACCTTCAGAATTGTCATATACTATTCTTCTACAATATGACCTATGGTCTATGGCTACCTCTTAAGTCCGTGGAATGAGCGGGTACAGGTCACGACGAAGTCTACCACTTTTTTCAGAAAAAGAATTTACAATTTTTTTATTTGTCACTTTTTGATAGAAGGCGCAGTTTTTGTTTTTATCGTAAAAAACGACATTCAAAAAATTGTGGGAAAACGAGACAAGGCACGAAAAAAAAAACAATAGGCAAAAGTTGTGCACCTAAAATAGATTTACAAATTTGTCAATGATTATTTGTTGGTAGGATGCGTATTTTTGTTCAAATCGTAAAAAATAGCATTGAAAGTAAACAAATAATTTTGTTTAAAAATGACACAAGGTACAATAAAATGTTAATCAATAAACAATTTTTTTATAGGAGGCGCACTTGTTGATTTATAAAAAAAAGGCAATGAAAATACATTTGTTTCAATATCAATGCATATTATCAATTGTAATAATATACATTTATTGAAGTGAAACATTTTTGAGAGTGGCAGGCTCAAACTTGCGAACCGCATCGACGACGGTATGCTAGAGTGGAAATGACACCGCCTTGACATGCGAAAATGAAACCATCCGTGCCCGACTTTAATGCGGGTGACTTAAGGAAAGCCAACGTTAGCTCATACGACATCGACTAATCCTCCACATTTCTGTGGAAGATGCCGTGCATCCTCTTGTGGAGGAGCTGTTCGTTGCAGATACTTTGTTCCTCGCCGACAGTTTGGAAAACTAAATGCGGGCCAAATTCCGATTGGTTGAAGAAAACTTTCTCCGCCAGAAGGTCTTGATACCATCTGATCCTGAGACGGAATACTTTTTAATGCCTCTTAATACTTTTGACACCTCCTCGGTAGTGATAGGTGCGCATTCTTTCTCAAGCGTTATCAGAGAATTGCATAGCTCCTTGAAGCTACTCATGCTCTTTGAGTTTTCTTTCAGTGGATGCGGGACTTTGTAGACTGCCCTCCGAAATGCCTCTACCTCCTTTGGTGTGGGTGGGTGTACAACAGTAACTGGAGGGTCATGGGAGAGTCGAGATAGATCATACAAAAACTGTTGATTTTCTCTGACCCACCTCTCTCTCCGCTCTATACTTCTTCTAGCTTTAGATTGTAGTTGTAATCTGTCGACAATATGCCGCATGATGGTCACTTGTTGACTGTGTGAACACAGATCTGCAGTTCACGCGCGAACTGTCGAACCTTGGCAGTGCAAATCCTCCTAGATGTTATGTAGTCAATCACACACTGAATGCGGGACGCGTACTGCCTTGCCCAGCCTTTCTTTGTGCTGAGTTGATGCATTCGTCTGTTGGTCTCATGATCGACTGTTGGTTTTGTTTTACAGTTTGCATCTGCTGAAGCTCTCGCTGAATTATACACACTACAATTGATAGTCCAGAGGTCGGGTTCTTCGGGAAAATCTCAACGAAGCTCGTCATCCAGTTCAGCCAGATCTTCGGGCTGAAGAGAAACCTGAATGTTGATATTTCTACGGGTCCTGAAGCATCACTTTTCCTCCATTGGATGCCTGGCCGCGATTGGTCTCAGTATCGCCTCTCTTTCCCTGTAGCCGGCTTCTTCTGGCTGCGGTATCGCAGACGTTGAAACGAAAAATGCTAGCGGTCTGGGTGTTTCTCGCACCACAGAGCATGCAGTCTTGCCATGTAACCATGTAACTCGTTCAGGGGCCATACTGGTATCGTAGCATTGTAGCGGGTCGTCATTGAGTCGATCCGTCCACCTAAAAGTCCAAGATTCCGCCGGTCCATCGCATTGACACCGTTTTGATTGGCTCCCTCAACTATAGGGTAATCGGCACTGTTGTCCGACCCATTGTCGATATCGCTGCGCGTTCGATTGTTTTAAACCATAATTACTACAACTATGTTTGGTGTTATCATTGTTCTTCTCACGAAAAGCTAGGAAAAGGGATTCGACTATCCTTGTAGAGACCCGCTGCATGCTCTGAGAGGTCACCCGGTATCCCAAAGTCACTGTTAGACACACCTCACCCAGGTGCCATTCAGCTTTCGGTACGGTTTTCACGTGTCCGCTTGAGGGTTAATTCCTTCGGGAATTCACTTCAATGTTTTATACCAGCGATGTTACAGAATGTTGTTGTCTAAATTAATACACAAAAGAGAAGAATTGCATAAAATCAAACTAACTAAGCTCTAGTTTAAAATATTGTTATTTATTAAAACCATTGACGTTTATATATTGTTGAATTTGGAACTTATTTATTTTAAAAACAGCAGTAAATAAATGTATGAAAAAAACGTTTATACTCTTGTGTTTCAAATATTGCTGATCAAGTACTTTTATTAATAATATTTTTTTAACCTCCAATTAAATATTGTTCATATTTGAGAAGCTTACATGAACAATTGATAATTAAGAATTTGTACATTTTTAAATATAGGAAGTAAGACTAGAGTACTTAACTGTGAGCATTTTTGAAGTAAACTGTAAGAGAAAAACAATTTCAAATTAGAAATTTTCTAAAACATTAAATAAAATAAAGGGTTATTGTTAAAAGCAGAATATATTATTTTGAATGAAAAAACTTTGGAACGTATAAAAATCATTTATGAAAAAAATTTTATTATTGACTGGACTACTTTTCATTATCGCTTTTCACCAAATTTCAAAACTTCATCAAAAGTGACATAATTCACATCTTTGGTTCAGGCACAATCTCTTTAAAAACAAATGTTTTCGAACGAAATTTGGTTAATTTTACTCCACAATACCTAGTGAAAGATATCCATGTAGTCTAGGTCCAAGACAAAAAGTATTTAACTTTATTAACAAATAGTAATGTTTCATAATAGCCACTACCTCGCGAAAATTATGGGATTGTTTTAAAATCTACATGACTCAAATAAATTTTCTTTTTCTTTCTAAAATTTTTTGATACCTTGATGAAGGTGTCGATAAAATTTGTAAAGTGTATTGAAAATTTCCGGTATAGATTGAGATTTTTATAGACGGGATACTAAAAAAAATCATTTTCCCAAACTAAGCCCGGTTAACGTAATCCAAGTTTGTTGCTTGGAGTGATTTATGAAATAAAAATATCTCAAAAGGACAAGCTCTAGACATAGATAATTCTTGAGATAAAGAATAGAGCATATATTATATAATGTAATAAAGTGCCAGACTAATTATAAGTTACACTGTTAATCAAATTTTTTAAGAATACAGTAATCAATCTTTTCTTGGTTAGAAAAAATGAGGATTCTTTCTACTCTGGTCCTAACACTAGCGGATGTCCTTAATTCAATTGGTAAATATAATAATAAAATAATATATTTGTTACAAAATTTGTTTAGGCTTCCACAAAATAACAATTTATCCGGCGCATTCGGCATTCTATACGAATTAAAGTCCGTAGATAAAACCTTTGAATTCTGTTGAAATCCATTGGCATCATAGAAACCATAGAAACCACAAAACATTGCGAAATCTTCGGAAATTCTATTAAGATCTCATATGATCCTTTTAAATTTCTTGGAATGTACGGAATTAAAAATAAAAATAAAAGCTAAAAACTTAATCTTCTTTAAAAGTGACGTAGCTTATTTTCTTTGCTGGTACAAAATTTAATTGGAATCAAATATTTTTAAACAAAGTTTGCTCAATTGTTTCGAAGATACCCAGTAAAAGATGTCCACGTGGTTATGAAATACAAATATCTCACATGTTGTAGCTCAAGGTATGTATAATTCATGAGATAAGAGCTACGGTATAGTAAAAATATCACCTATGGACAAAATTCTACCAAGTAAAAATTTATCAGTACAATCGACAATGGTTTGTGAAGTTGAAGTTTGCAAAACTGAACAAATCACGGGAACTGTGAGAATGTATTAAAAAGGAAAAAAGGAAACCTTGGATTATAGTTCGCAAACTTTCATTTCACAAACTATGTTGTTGATGGTACTGAAAGATTTTTACTACGTGGAATTTTTTTGCACCTCAGATCATTCATGTGCGATTTCACTTGATTATACATTTTTATTCATTAAGTTGTTATGAAATATTTAAAATATTCAACCTCTAGTTTTTAACGGATCTTCACATTTCGGCAAACACACCGACTCAAAAAGTGATAAAATTCTGCGATCAACGCGTTACATACATGAGGTGACATGTGATGATTTCTCTAACGAATATGCGAGTTCTGCATCATCCTTCAGCAAAGTCCATGCCCAGTATGCAAGTGTCAGTTAGCCCAGGTATGTTTTTGAAATTAATTGAATTAGTGGTTCCTGAAAAGTTAGACATATGGTCTCAAAGTCAATTAATTTGGACTGAATCCAGGCTGAGTTTCCAAATGCGAATTCTGTCAGTTCAGGTTGAGTTCCAGAAAGAGCATTTTGAGTCCATGCAGTTTGAAGAGTAGAATTTGAGAGGGTTGAATCAGGTATGATTTCATTAGTAGTATAAATGAGAGTTTTCCTTGGAATTAAAGGAGTGGCCTCGAGCCTGAGATGGCCATCACAATTGTAACAGGGCGTTTTTCGTTATTATTTTGTTCTGATTACCATTGCCCGATTTAGTTTCATGATTTTAGAAGGCCTTGGTGTCTAATTGGTCCACCAACTTTACTGACGCATTAACCCAAGATTCAAGATAGGAGTCGGCACTGCTCGATGTGGTTCCACTGATATTTTCATTAGCTCTGCGAGAAAGTCTTGTATTTCTGCCATACGCCAATTTCGGAAAGAAAGAATCTTCCAGTTACTTGCAATGAACTTACCTATATATAGATTCATCATGCTCTCTACTTCCGTGGCAAGAAGCGTTAACGAAATTAGCTTCTATAGTAGGCGGTGCCCCTTAATTCATGGAAGTCAAACTAATGACTGGAAGGAAATTACTTTTTTCCAATCCTGTTGAACTGCTTTCTTGAACTGACTGAATTCTTCGCTGATCAGTCAGCTGGTGATCCGTAGTGTTCGATACTACTAAATTTGAATTGAGTTTATTTTCAGTGTATTGTACACGGCGTGAACTGAATTTGCTCCTACCCCCTTTTTGGGTTGGGTTTCGTGTAAATATCAACCACAAAAGGCGCGCGAGAATGTTTGGGAAATCTTAGAAAGGCTCTATTTTGAAAGTGGAAGACTTGTAATAATATATCAGCTTCCCCTCACGGAAGGTCTCATACCGCGCAGTCATTGAATTCGTTTCCAGAATTCGCAACCCCGTGATTGAAAAAGAAGTGCTCGAGTGAGGTCCTACTCGCGAGCTGAGTGGGGGACACCATTTTTCGAAAGACGCAACATTTTGCATTGATCTTCGCGCAGTAATTGTGTCATATTGACAAGAGATGTATACTGAAACGCAACCCCTCATCGTTGCCATATCGTTCGATCGAATAGAATGGGTCTAGATCATCAGAGATTAATCATAGCAATGTACAGTTGATGTAATTGTGTCCGTCGTATGAACGCCGGTCGCATCAGAATAGTGCTTAGTGCGGAATATTCGACTAATCTCCGGGCAGCACCCATAATATTCTCGTACATGTCTGTCTTACCATCACTACGCGAAGGAGGTCTCCCAGTTTGGATTAATATCCGATCAAAAATGTCATTATTGGCCGTTTGTAACTCTTATGGTCGTTGACCGTTTCCCAACCCCGATCCCGATTCGTATACAAACGAGTGTATGAACCCCTTGAAATTACCTTTATTCAATTATTGGATTTATTAGCCAAGGTTACCTTAAGGTGATTTCAGTGTTACATTAATGTAATCTTAGTCTTGTTTGTCTGTTTATCCTTGAAACCTTGAAAAGGATGAATCAACAATTATTGAAAGGCCAACAATCACTGTTATTTAATTATGAGATTATTATTCAAATGTTACATTGATATTATTTGGACAGGTTTAAAGACCAAATCTGTCAAAGAAGATACTTGCATTTGCTTTGGAGAGACTCCTTCACTGATGTTACGTCCTAAATGCGTCTTTGAGGGACGCCCAGGTATGTACAGGTCCTTCAAGTGTCGAGATGTCTGATAACACTTATATCCACAAGCTCAGGTTCCCTGGGAATGCAAAATGAGCGTTTCCGGCTTTGAATATAAAATGAATATGCGGGCCAGATGTTGGTGTGTAAAAGTCAGTTTCTTCCACCAGATGTTCTTGAAACCATATGGTCCTGCAGCGAAAAAGTTGTTTGTACCCCTAAGTGCTTTTTTCACCTCTTCGGCAACGATTGATGGACATTCCTCCACAAACGTTATGATGTTGTCACAAAACACCTTGAAGCGGATGATCTCATCAGTGTATTCTTTGTAGTCCAGTGTTTTCGGGACCTTCTATACCTCTCTACAAAGGTCTCCACCTCATTGGGCTCTGGTAGATTTTTAATAGAAACAGGGAGATAGCTGAAGAGGCGCGATGTATCAGCGACAAACTGTTAATTTTCCATGACACATTTCTCCCTATTCTGTATGCCCCTCCTTGCGTCTGATAACACCCGTATTTTGCCAAAAATATTCTGCTTGATTGTCAGCAACATTGACTTGTTCATTGTAAGATTGTAGATCATTATTTCTTGGGCGAACTTTCGAAAACTTTCCGTGAAAGGTCTATCAGATGTTATGTAGTCAACCACTTTTGGTCTTTTGATCCATCGTCGGTTTTAACATTCGATTTGAATCAGCCAAAAGCTCTCGCAGCACTATGAACTAAACAATTGATGGTTCAGATGTCGGACTCTTGCGAAATATCCTCATGAAGGAAGGCATCTATTTCAGTCAGATCTTGGGGCTCAGGAGAAACCTGCATGTCAATATTCCTCCTTGTCCTGAAATCGCGACCATCTCTCATAAGATTCCTGCTTTCCGCGGTTGTTGTTAACATCGCTTCCTCATCTTCGACGCGTTTGGTGTCCTTGAGTTGCTGATGAAGGGACCCTGTACCAAGTGTATACAGCCTTATCCTTGCATGCGTGGCTCTACACGGATGGACGAAACTTTTTTCCTAGCTGCTCTTGGAAAGAACAATGATAAAAACAAATATAGTTGTAGTGAGTACGGTTTAAAACAAACGCGCGGGATTCCCGACAATGGGTCGGACAACAATGTTGACTACCCTAGAGTTGGGGGAGCCAATCAAGACAGAGTCAGTGCGATGGACCGGCAAAATCTCAATATGTTCAAATGGACAGGTAGTCTCAGGGACGACCTGCTTTGAAAATTCTAGAGTGGAGGGGGTATCTACTGAAAGACAACTTGAAGAACATAAATAGCTTCAGGAAGCTGTACTGTACCCACCGATGACTAACGAGGAGGTGAAAAAAGTATAAGGAGGCATTAGGAACTATTCCGCCCCGGGACCAGATGGTATCAAGACCTTCTGGTGGAAAAGGTTTATTTTGACCCACCAGAATCTGGCTCGCATTTTTACCTCATGACTAAATTTGGAAAAGTCTATTCCGGAATGGTCAGTGGAAGAACGCACACTACTCGTCCAGAGGATGGGCAGCTTGTGTGACCCAAAGAACTACAGGCCATTAACTTGTCTGAATACGACCGTAATATGAAGATCTTCACAGCTATCCTAAATCTTCAGCTATCCTATCTTCAGCGCTACCTATCGTTGGTCTGGATTGACTACCGCAAAGCTTTTGATTCAACCTTCCATAGACTCATCATCTGTCTGTTGGAAAGCTTAAAGGTTCATCCACGCATCGTGGAGTGCATGAAGAGACTTATGCCGCTTTGGAAGACCAAATTTACTATCTCATCTGGAAAACGTTGTATGACAACTAACAACGTCTCCTTCAGAGAGGTGCCTTTCAGGGCGACACTATGAGACCTCTCCTCTTGTGTCTCATTGTATTGCGAATATCTCGCTCAATTCGCCATTCCCAAGGGAATTTCTGCGGCAAAACTAGAAATCGAAAGCATAAGGTCACTCATGTATTTTATCTGGATGATCTCAAGATCTATGCTAAAAATAAAGAGCAGCTATATAACTAAGTGTACCCAAAAGAGATCTGAAAATTTGATATCAATTCCTTCTTGATAGCACTTGTAGTTCTTGGTTTATTTGTTGAAAGAAAAAAGATTAAACATAAAAAATTAAATTTTTGGACAAACGACGCAAGCTACAAAAAAAAATGAAGAGACAAAAGCTGTTCACACAAAAAAGAGCAACAAATTTATCATGAATCTTTTTTTCATAGGATACATCATTTTTGTTTCAACTGTGAACAGTAATATGAGAAAGGAAATAGTCAAATTTTTGAGAAAACAACGCCAGATATGAAAAAGACTCAAAAGACAAAAGTTGTTCACCGTAAAATAATCTCTATATTTCTTACATTAAGAAACTCCTTGCGCTTGTAGCGAGTGAATTAGAGAAAATTATTTTTTTGACGAAATCATGTTATGAACAATTAGTGACTCTAAATTCATAACGTGAAATAGACTTTTTAATTTTCTTATAATATTTGTTATCAGGTAATAGCAATAACAATTGAGAGTTCGCGACTCATGTTTCTAGTCAAATATTCATATTCACGTGACTGTCTCTGGATTTAGCACTGATTCATAAAATACAAATATCTCACAAGGACAAGCTCCAGGCATATATAATAATACTTGTGATTGAGAATATAGTATATATTACATATATACTGCGTAATAAAGCTCTTGAGTCATAATTATTATTGTTTTTTTTTCTAAACTCTATTCAAATTTAAACGAAATAAGTACAAATCTAAACCGTATTAATTCCCGGGAAACCAGAATGTTCGTATTATAATAAAAAATGAAATTTGATAAGTGTTTCTATGGATAAGAAATTATAATAACTGAACATACCATTAATGAATCATCGCTAATTTGTTTGAAATAAATTTACATTTTTCTGATCATTTTCTTCCGAATTATTGATCTGCAGATTTAAAGTTGCAAAAAAATGTAATAATATTAGACACTCTGATATTTTGCTTTATGTACTTGAAGAACATTTATTCTTCTGTTTCTTGTTGTAGAGTTAAGTTTACAGTCTGAGGGTTCACGTGATGGTACCTCTATTCCTGGTCTTACTCGTACCGGAACTTCTTATTCCACTGACAGGTCCAGGTCCAGGTCTCCTCCTGGTGGGTTACGTCCTACCAGATCTTCTTCTCCAGACAGGTCTTCGATTTCAATGCCTCGTCCTCCTCCCAGGTATATGGCTCCAATCACTAGGCTTCCTTTTGTTCACAAAGGTGGATGTGGACTTGAAAATCTTCCATTTATTCGGCTTATTTCCAAAGCGAATCGAAGCTGTATATTCGAACTTCGAAGATACACTTTTCCTGTCGATACATTAATTAAAATGGGATTCTATTCGGATCCTATACCAACCCAAGAACAAATTGTTTTATCAACAGCTGATGGTGACGTCTTTGCAATATTGGAGAGTACTAATGTTCTGGCTGGAATCTATAAATTTTATGCTAAACGGGTGAAAATTAACATGGAAAATGGCACGATTACCGTATTGACCAAAGAAGAAATAAAAGAAGTTCCTGTAGGTCCAAAGCGCCTAATCCTGTCATGCTTTTACGTAAAGCGGCAGCTTAAATCAAACAATCAGGAGAAAAAATGAAACTAAAATATAATTAGGATTGTGATACAAATTTGTATCAAATTCTTCAAAGTAAATTGTGATTAGAAATAATAATAAAAAGTCTGTATTATGGTTCTGAAGGCTTCAACCTTTCGCTAATGCCCCAGCCAGTCTTTCTAAGAAGCAAATGGAAAAAGGTTCCTTCTCATTCCCTTACGAAACTATTTTAGGCCCTGCGGTGGTTGTTCAACCTTTTTCTCAAATTATATATATTTCTTTAGAATCGAACATAAGGGCCAATGACAAAACCACCCCATCAGATTCTATGCATAAAATACGTTATAAAGAGTAGTGGTCTGTAATTAATTTCACTTTGTGATAAACAAATTATTACATAACAAATTCTGCAGTTTTAATTAACCCTTTGAAGTTCATTAGCTAACCGCTTACCTCTGCAGCTTACCGCACTCAGCCGAACCCAGTCACGAAATATGGACGTGGCGGTATTCACTCCTTTATTTATTATTCATTTCTTTAAATTTCCATGTTGCATATATTTTTTCTAATAATTTCGCACCACTTTTTTTCTCCTAAGTTCTCATGGAATCTTTCACCCATTTCTTCACTAAAGGCTCCAGCTTCTCATGGAAATTAGTCTAAATGAGAAAATGAATAATGCAATTTTAAACTCATTAAACACCCTAATTATTGAAAATGAGATAGCCTTGTCTAAACAATATCTTTGTAGTTTGGATCCCTGTAGTTTCCTGAAAAGTTCTGTCTTGAAAAGTCCTAAAAAGTTGGTGTTGTGTCATGTCTTGTGTCATGTCTTGTGTCATGTCTTGCGTCAGGTCTTGTCTCATGTGTTGTGTCATGTATTGTGTCAAGTATTGTTTCATGTCTTGTGTCATGTCTTGTGTCATATCTTATGTCAGGTCTTGTGTCAAGTGTTGTGTCATGTGGTGTATCATGTCTTGTGTCATGTCTTGTGTCATGTCATGTGTCATGTCATGGGTCACTCAAAACCTTCGGACAAGTATACTCTGGTTTCTGGTTCTAAAAATTGTCGGCCTGTGTTACACGTAGATTTGTTTATACCATTGTATGTTAATGATACCAGTAAGAAGGATTATAGTTGTTATTCAAGTATAAACTTTAAAATGAGAAGTGAGAGATTATTCTGGTTTCATAGATTAAACGTGTCGATACCAATATACCTCATATTGATTGAAGATGGCAATTGCCACAGTAAAATAGTGTCTATCTGCCTTTTTGTAAACGAAATAAAAGACAGTTAGCATGATTCTTAGAAACATTCTAAAATACTAACCTGAGCTCTGAGAATACAAAGTGCATAATGGCTGATAAAGACTTGTCCGAAAGTTCTGTTATCAGAGAAATCTTCCTCAATGCCTTCCTAACCATATGCATTTTTCACGATCAAAAAACTTTTGATAGAGAAGTGACGTGCGAAAAAATGGGAATAATGTAGTCACAAAAGAACACTTGCTTAAAATTCTTTGAAAACATGGTATAAGCTAAATCTATCGAATGTGAAGTGGTAGAAAATGAATTCGTAGATTTTGCTCCAAAAGCAGTATTAGAATATTTGCAAAACAAAGTAGAAGAACATTAGAGATGAGTGGAATGTTGACAATAATTTTACCCAATCCCAGTTTCTTAAGAACACATATAATCGTCTAGAATGTGCCAACTCTAAATTAAAATCAGTAATATCCAAGAACAGTACTTGCACAGTGGTCAAAATTCGGAAAAAGTTGGTAAAATTTCGCCAAAATATTTTTTTTTTCAAAGTCTTTTCACTTATAAATACGTCTCCGTAGTATATATGTAATTTATTGCTACATTCAATAACAATAAGATCTTTTTTTTGACTTCGTGATTTAGTCTAAAAGTGAGCGTTTCACGAGTAGTATTCAATGCGTTTAAAACAAGTGAAAACGACTTAAATCGTCTCGTAGATCCACCGAGATATTTAGTTTGAGATAATGATCAGGCTTTTTTCTATTAGAGATCGAGAAAAGATATTCAAACAAAATTTCGTTTTAATTCAGGACTCTTGGTAGATAAGTATAAGGCTGGTCAAGGTAGCACAAACGATGGCGGTATTAAAAAAAACGATGTATTTTCTCAAATTAAGCCTGGTTGACGTAACCCAAGTTTGCTTCTTGAACTGATTTATGAAATAAAAATAAATCACAAGGACAAGTTTGAGGCACAGATAATTCTGGAGATACGGAATGTTGCATATATTACGTAGTGTAATAAAGCGTCAGACGAATTATTAGTAACACTGTTCATCAAATTTTTCAAGAGTACAGTAATAATTTTTTCTCAGTGAAGAAAATGAGGATCCTTCCTACTCTAATCCCAACATTTGCGATTGTCCTTGTTTCTATTGGTGAATATAATAATATAATAATGTACTACAATTTTACAATCGTTTTTAAGGTTTCCGAGAAATAACAATTTGTCCCACGCAATCTGCATTATATCTGAATTAAAATCCGTGGATGAAATCTTTAAATTCTTTAAAATCCCTTTACATCATAGAAACCCCTTTAAATCTTATTGAGTCTTTTAATATACTTTAAAATAACACTAAACACTCAAATATTTGCAATTTCATGAAAGTCTTCAAAATCTCTGGAAATCCGTTGAAATGTATAAAAATGTCTTCAGATCTTTGAAATTCGGTAAAATTTTGTGAAATGACTTCTTATAAGGACGATATTTCGCATTTTTCAGTGTGCTGCCATAAATTTTGTTTCATTTTTAGCGCCCAAAAGTATTGAAATGGACGAAAAAACTTCTCGATCAGATTATGAATATGAAAAATTTTTTAAAAGAAAAGAATTAGAGTGAAATATCTTAAGACAAAGTTTGCTTTATTTGCCTCTACGATACCCAGTGAAAGACGTAGATGTGGTTATGAAATACAAATATCTCACAAGGCCAAGCTCAAGGCATATATAATTCATTAGATAAGAACCATGGTATAGTAAAAACATCTACGATGGAAAAAATGCAACCAAGTAAAAAGCGATTAATGAACCCAACATTTTTTGTAAAATTAAAGTTTGCTGAGTATATTTTAAAATATATTTAAACTTTCAAATTTTTTGGACTAAAGAAATTGCAGAAACTTCATGAATGTAAATGCTTTCGGCACACACAGACTCAGAAAATGATAACACTTTGTCGGTGTCTGTCCTTGTGTCTGTCTGCGTGGTTACCTGAATGTTACAGTGCGCTAACTTTTGACAGATTTTTCCAATCGAGTCAACCTTTAACACACTCTTTAAGGGTCCCATATTAAAGGCAGAGTTTCCTAAACAGATACTTTCCACCAAAATTAAAAAAAGTAAGATCGTTTATTAAAATTGATGAAAAAATTTTTTTTTCTTTTTCAAAAATTTTAGCCAAAGTTTCTGGTACAGGCCAAGAAGAAATGCAAATTATCCTAATGGCATTTTCGAATTCGATGAAAATTAGAAAAATTTATCTGCTTTTCAATATTTTGATCACTTTGAAAAAATAGAGAATATTTTTCGTATAGATTAAAAAATTTTATTAACTATTTTTCCTAGATAGCAAATATATTTACGATCTGTTCCTATTCAATTTCTTGACTGGACACAAATATAAAAAGTTGTTGATTATTAATAATCAAGTAGATGACCTATATTGGGCTATTTTAAAAATACAGTGAAATTATTTTCAATATCTTTGGCAACTGGCCACAAATTTGAGTAGATTTGTCTTAAAACCGAACCAAGAAAGACTGGAAACTACATCATCGCGTGACGACCAGAATATACAACTGATAGGCGGAAATACCATTCAACATTTCGGTAATGGAGAAACATATACATATCTTGGAATACCGCAAGCGAAAACCCAAAATGTGCGTGTGTTAAAAACGGCCCTTGAAAAAAGGTATCACCAAATTCTTTTAAAAAATTTGGCTTCCAAATTATCTGTAAAGAATCAGATCCAGGCGAACAATATGCTGGCCGTTCCTATACTGCTCTACACGTTTGGTGCAGAAAAGTGGAACGTCGATGCGTTGAAGCAATTTGATCGAAGTACACGCTGGATGATGACAATTCATCGAAGTCATCATCCTAGATCTTCCGTACCTCGGATATATCTCCCTCGAAATGAGAGGGGTAGAGGCTTCCTAAGCTTGAAGTGTCTTTATCGTAGAACGGTTCTGGCTATAGCCTGCTCAGTTCCAAATAGTGCAGATTCTCTTATGCGACTCGTACATCAACATGAAGTTGTCCATGCTACGGCGTTTCTATACGGCGCCGCAAATAGGGCCGCGGAGGAGCTTGGCCTCCCATTTGATTCCAGTGATACTACACAAGGCTATACGTATTTTTCAAGTCAGCTGGATTGAGATCGGAGACTGAGGGATTTCTTTTTGCCTGTCAAGACGTCGTTATAGACACCTTAGTTGATTTATTCATTCTATTTATTTGTTCTATCAACTATTACCTTCAACTATTTAATTGAAAATTAACTTTTTTATTGAAAGTTCGTCTTTGAATATAATTTTTTTTTTATATGAAAAATCATCTATTTGGGATTAAAATTCAACTATGTTGTTGAAAATTCATTTTTTTTTAGATAAAAATTTAACTATTTTGGTTGAAAATTCAACTATTTCTATTGGAAATTCATATTTTTTGTTTGAAAATTTTTATAACTTGAAACTTTAACAATCTGGTGGAAACTTAATATTTTTCAGTTACAAATTAATCTGTTAAGGTTGAATATATAACTATATTGTTGAAAATTCAGCTATTTTGTAGAAAATAATTTTTGTTGTTTAAAATTCATATTTTCGGGTTAAAAATTAATTCTTTTTGCAGAAAAGTCATATGACTGGCTTAGAAAAATTCCACAATTCCATAGAAACTTCAATTTTTTTTTTATTAACTTTTTTGATGATAATTCATATTTTGAGGTTGCAATTGGAAATTGGTATTTTTGGCTTGATAATTCAACAACTTGGTTGCCTTTTTTTCTTAACTTCAAAATCTGTCTGGATTGAAAATTCAACTATTTTAATGAAAAATCGTCTTTTCGGTATAAACAATTGATTAAAAACAATTTATTGTCCTTGTTTTGTGAAAAATTACCCTAGTTCCTGTTTTAGAGAACTCTGGGCTGTGGAGTCTGAGCATTAAAAAAAAAAAATTATCGGATTGAAAAATATAACTTCTTTCACTTTCTCATATATCTAGTCTCCAAAGTTCCCAAGAAAGACACCCCGGACACCAAAAAGGCAACGGAGTACTGGAAGTCTTCAGAAATTGAAAAAATCTACAAAATCGAGTCAGTGCATGATCATCGAGAAAATAAAAAATTCACCAGTAGCATTATTAAATAAAAACACTCCAAGGGTTGATCTACCAACAAGAAGAGAAGATAGAAATGATTATTCAGCAAGTTCAAGTGAAGTTGGGAGTGAGTCAAGTAAATTCAATTATCGTGCAAAATCTTCACTGATTAAAAAAAAAGGTCGAGGAAATACTCCCAATTCTTTAAATCCCTGGTTCACTGGAAGTTACTCGCAAAGTTTTAACAGGAGGTTTTCAAATCCAAGACCTAGAACAACTGGTGGAAGATCATATTTCGAAAAACAGACTGTTTCAGTCAAGAATTGGTGCAGTAATCCGTCATCAGCTTCTGAAAGTCGTTGCACAACACCCAGGCTAGCGACACCCAGAAAAAGAAGTAACTCCCCCCAAAGGAACAATATCACTCCTAATAAAGAGGATAAGGAAAATAAAGGTGATGAAAATCCTGATACTGCTGAGCAGGTCAAGCCTAAACATTCCAGTCAGAAATCTTCAGATGTCACATCAGAAATGAAGTCCAGAGATTTAAGATCTGCGGATCTGAAGTCTAAAATTGCTAGACCCACTGGTAAGAAGCCTCCAAATCCAAAAGCTTTGGCTCCCAAGTCATCAGAACTTAAATCTTCAGATGCAAAGTCTGCTGATCCTAAAATCGCTGATCTGAAATCATCAGATGGTAAACCAGTTCCAAAATCACCTGATACGAAATCACCTAAGTCTGCAGGTGCAAGATCTTCGATACCAACACCTATTCCATATTCGCAAACCTTCCTGGTGTCATCGAAATCACCACCTTCAAGTTCTCGGTATTCTGAATCACATTTGCCCCTTCAGATAAGAAATCTGACAAAAAATAAACTAAATTCTGATAGTATACTCGTGGGGAAAGAGACTGCTTCTGAAAGTGGTTCCAAGTCTTTGGAGAGGCCAAAGAGCTCGAGGATTAGTAAACTTCAGAGAGCAAAAACAGTTGGTTCTATTTTGTGCAAGAATTCTCTTTCTGGGGTTATGAGCGAGGAGAGAGAAGATGATAATGTGGTTGTAAATAGGGATGTGGAAATAGTGAGGAGACCAGATATTCAAGTTGTGAATGAAAATTTACAAACTGTGAAGAGAAGAGCTTCTGATAAGGGTTATGAGGTTATAAACAGGAATTCAACCACTGTGAAGAGAAGAGATTCTGAACATGTGAGGAGCTTAAGTGCTCAGGTTTGAAAACTTTCAGATTTACGACAATTTTATTCGTTTAGATATAACAAATTAGAGGAATAATTTTGGTAGTTTCAATATTTTTAAAAATAAAATATCAACTATTACATTTTTTTGTTGAAAATTAATTTTGTTGGTTACAGATTGCTAATTCTAATTGAAAATTCATTTCTTTGATTGAAAAGTAAACTAATTTAAAAAAATTTGTTTGTTGGTTAACAGTTAATTTTTGTAATTGAAAATTCAACTATTTGGTGGCAGTTCAACCGTTTGGTTAAAAATTAATTTTTGTTCATTGAAAATTCATATTTTCCATTAATTATATATATATTTATGAATTAAGAAAATAGTTTAATTTTCAACTAAGTAGTGGAATTTGCCACAAAAAAATATGGATTTTCAAGGGAAAATGTAATAGTGGATATTTTAACCAAAAGATTTTCATTTTGAATAAAAAATACTTGAATTTTCAACCAAGAAGATTATTGTTCTATTAAAAAGATAATTTCTCAACCAAAAACGTAAATTTCTAACAAAACAGTTGCAGTTTTGAAATACAAAAGATCAATTCTTAACCAATAAAGGAATAAATAAATTTTATTTGAAAAAAATTAATTTTAAATAAAAAAACTAATTTTCTACAAAAACAGTTGAATTTTCAACCAGAAAATATGAATTTACAATAAACAAAAATTAATTTTCAACTGAACAGTTGAAGTGCCAACCAAATAGTTAAATTTTCAATTAAAAAAATTAATTTTTAACCAAAAAATAAATTTTTAACAAATTAGCTTGCTTTTCAATCGAAGAAATGATTTTTTAAATAGAATTAGCAATCTGTAATTATCAAAATTAATTCTAAAGAAAGTATTTCAATCAAAGAGTTGAATTTTGTAACTAGAAAAATGAATTTTCAACAAACAAATGTAATAGTTGATATTTTAACCAAAAATATATTTATTCAAAATCAGAAGCAGTTGAATTTAAACAGGAAAGACGAATTTTCAACAAAATACTTGAATCCTCAACTAAAACAGATTAATTTCTAATCCAATAGTTTCATTTTTAATAAAAAAATTTATTTTCTACCAAAAAGACGAATTTTTAATAAAATACGTCAATTTACAACCAAATAGTTCAATTTTAAAAAAGAGGATTGATTTTCTGATAAAAAGGACGACTTTTTAACAAAATTAATTTATTTTCAACCAATTAGTTAAATTTTAATTAAACAAGATAAATTTTAAACCAAAAATAGAATAATGAAATTTTCAGTTAAAAAATTAATTTTGAATAAAAAAAAAAACTAATTTTCTACCAATAAGATAAATTTGTAACTAAAATGATGAATATTCAAACAAAACAAAAATTTAGTTTTAACAAAGTTGAAAAGTCATCATTTCTGGTTGAAAATGTAATTGTTTTCTTTTTTTTTTTGAAATTCGTTCTTCTGACTTTAAGATTCAAAAATTTGATTTTTTCCTTTTTTGGTTTTAAAATGAACCCTTTTTGTAGCAAATTAATATTTTTTATTATTAAAAGTGCAACTGTCTGGTTAAAAAATATTTTTTCAAATAAAAGTGAACTTTTTTGATGAAAATTTATATTTTTGATTAAAAATTCAACTATTTTAGAAGAAAAATCATTTATTTGGTTAAGAATTGAACTATTTATTTGAAAATGTAACTTTTGAGTAGAAATAAATTTCCTGTTTTTGACAAATCATATTTTGGGGTTGAAAATGCAATTTTTTGTATATAATTCGTCTTTTTGGCTTTAAAATTCAACAGGTTTTTTTGAGATCCACCTTTTTCGTTGATAACTTGATTATTTTCTTCGAAATTCGTCTTTTTGTGTATAAAATCGATTCAAATTATTGAAGTAAATTAAAAACTCCTTGTAATCTTTTAAAATTTGCTAAAATATTTCAAATTCTTTGAAATATTCTTAGATTTCTTGAAACTTTTTAAAAATGTTGAAAATGCCTTGGAATTTTTTTAAATATACTAAAATATTTTAAATCCTCTCAAATATTTAAAATTCTTGGAAACATTTTGAAATCGTTTAAAATCTCTTCGAATTTTTTTAAGCTCTTGAAAATTCGTTGGAAGATTCAAAAATACTCTTAGATTTTATAAATGTTTTGGAATACCTTAACCTTATTTAAATATTTACAAAATTTGCTGTAATCTTTTAAAATTTCCTTAAATATTTGCAATCCTTTGAAATCTTCTAAAATATCCTGAAATTTTAAAAAATTTTCGAAAATACCTTGGAATCTTTTAAAATAACCTACAACATTTAAAATCCTTTTCAATATTTTGAAATATTTTAAAACTTTTCAAAGCTGTTCAAAATCCCTTGGAATTTTTTAAATATCCTAAAATATTTTAAATCCCTTCAAATATTTAAAATTCTTGGAAATATTTTGAAATCGTTTAAAATCTCTTCAAATTTTTTTAAGCTCTTGAAAATTCGTTGGAAGATTTAAAAATACTGTCAGGTTTGATAAATGCTTTGGAATACTTCACCTTATTTAAATATTTACAAAATTTGCTGCAATCTTTTAAAATTTCGCTAAATATTTGCAATGCTTTGAAATATTTCAAAATTTTTTAAAATTTTTTTAAATTTTCAAAAATGCCTTGGAATCTTTCAAAATACCCTAAAATATTTAAAATCCTTCAAATCTTTTGAAATCTCTTGAAACTGCAAATTTATTCAAAATGCCTTGGAATATATAAAAATATACTAAAATATTTAAATCCTTGGAAATCACATTCAACCCTAAAATCTTTAAACCCCTTTGGAATTACTTCAAATTATTGAAATTCAATTCAAATTTCATAAAGCTCCTAAAAATTTCTCAAAATTTTTAAAATTACACTCAAATGTTTAAAATTCTTTAAGATGCCTTTAAATTATTGAAATCATCGGAAATCTTACAAAATTCCTCGTAATCTTTTAAAATGCCCTAAAATATTTTAAATTCTTTGAAATATTTTGAAATTCCTTGAAACTTTTTAAAACTCTTAAAGATCCCCTGGAATTTTTTAGAAAATACTAAAAACTTTGAAATCCTTTTTGATGTTTGAAATCTATTACAAGTTTCTGGGAATCTTTTAAAATAGCTTAAATGATAATAATATCAAGAAATAAAAATTACCTCAATAATTGAAAATTATTAAAAAAATGACTGGGTATTCTGAAATTACTGATTATTTATGAAAAAAACTTTCAGGAAGCGTTAATAATTCGCAATATTACTGAAAATTCAAATTTTTCATCTATAGGGTTTTTTTGGGGGAAACCATAAGAGTGGATTAAATTCACACACCCTCAAAATTTATTATTAATTTTTATTCTCTGACGAATTCTGAAAAAATATTATCATTTTTAATCCAATTGTTGCATTTTTAACAAAAAAAATTGATTTTATACCAAAAAAGACGTATTTTTAATAGAATACATCAATTTTCAACCAAATAGTTGAATTTTGAAAAAGAGGATTAATTTTCTGACAAAGAGGACAATTTTTTAACAAAATAGATGAATTTTCAACCAATTAGTTGAATTCTAATTAAACAAGATAAATTTTCAACCAAACATGAAATAATTCAGTTTTCAGTTACAAAATTAATTTTGAATAAAAAAACGAACTTTGTACCAGTAAAATAAATTTGTAACTAAAATTATGAATATTCAACTAAAAAAAGAAGTTTTAACAAAGTTGAAAAGTAATCATTTTTGGGTGAAAATTTAATTGTTTTGTTGAAAATTCGTTCTTTTGACTTGAAAATTCAACAATTTGTTTTTTTTTCTTTTTTGGTTTTAAATGTACCCTTTTTGTAGGAAATTAATATTTTTTTCATCAAATTGCAACTGTCTGGTTAACAAATATTTTTTCGATTGATAGTGAACTTTATTGTTGAAAATTCACATTCGTGGGTTAAAAATTGAACTATTTTGCAGAAAATTCGTCCTTTTTGCTTGAAAATTTAACAATTTGGTAGGCAATTAAACTATTTGGTTGGAAATGAACTTTTTGGTTGAAAATTGATATTTTTGGTTAAAAACCAAACTATTTTAGAAGGAAAATAAACTATTTGGTTAAGAAAAGAATTATTTATTTGAAAATGTAACTTTTTAGTAAAAATAAATTCCCTTTTTTTTTGACAAATCATATTTTGGGGTTGAAAATTCAATTTTTTGTATATAATTTGTCTTTTTGGCTTTAAAATTCAACAGGTTTTTTTAAGATTCACTTCTTGGATTGGAAACCTGATTATTTTGTTCAAAATTCGTCTTTTTTTATCAAATTAATCTTCTTTGTTGAAAATTATCTATCTAGTTGAAAATTCGAATTGTAGTAGAAAATTAATCCTTATGGTTGAAAATTTATCTTTAGATGTTGAAAATTCAACTATCGACTTAAAAATTTAGCTAATTTTTTATAAGTTTCATTATGTTGTTGAAAATTTACCTTTTTTTAATTCTTCTTTTTGTATTGAAAATTCGTCTTTTATGGAAGAAAAGTCATCTTTCGTGTGTGAAAATTCATCTTTCTTGGTTAAAAATGAACTTTTTGGTTGAAAATTCCTTTTTTTTTTAAAAACTATGGTTTTCAACGTAATTTATGCACGTCACAAAGCCCATTTTTAATTTATTTATAATTCTAAATAACAAAAGGGTAGCCAGAAAAACTTCATTTTTTAAATTCCCTAACTTTTCCCTGAGTAATTTTTTATTTTCCCAGAGCATCAGTATTTCAAAATCAAAATTCTAATATTGTAACATTTCTAAGATAGAATCTTTTATGATTGGAATGAAAAAATTTATATTGTAAATGAATTTATAATTTTATAAAGAATTCGACGTAATTCATAAAAATTCGAGGATTTATTTATTTTTTTAATTTTATTCTCATTGAAATACCCTAAAATATTTCAAATATTTCGAAATCCCAATCAATTACTGAAATCAATTGAAAAGTCCTTACATTTTATCAAATTTTGTAAACTCTTAAGTTTTTTTTTTAAATATTCTAAAATCTTCAAAAAATGTTGAAACCCCTTCAAATTCTTAAAATCATTCGAAATCTGATAAAATTCTTGAAATCTTATAAAATCTCCCGAAATATTTAAAATCCTCGGTTAACTTTCGAAATTCTTGGAAACTTTTCAAAGCTCTTGAAAATCCCTTGGATTTTTTCAAAATATCCTAAAATATTTTAAATACTTTCAAATCTTCTGAAATATTTCGAAATCCCTTGAAACTTTTTAAAGCTCTTGAAAATAACCCTAAAAGTAACCCTAAAATATTTCAAATCGTTTGGAATCTTTTTAAATCTCTTCAAATATTTAAAATTCTTGGAAATCTTTTGAAATCTCTTTAAATTCTTTTTAACTCTTGAAAATTCGTTGGAAGTTTTAAAAATACTCTTTCTTTAAAAAATTATCTGCAATACTTTAAAATTGCCTTAAATATCTAAAATACTTTGAAATCTGTTGACATTTTTTCAAACTTTACAAATTTTCCGAAAATGCCTTGAAATTTTTTTAAATATGCTAAAATATTCCAATCCTTCGAAATCGTATTCAACGCTGAAACATTTAAAACCCTTTGGAATCACTTCAAATTATTGAAATCCAATGAAAATTTTATGACGCTCCTAAATTTTTTTTTAAATTTTCAAAAATACACTCAAATGTTAAAAATTCTTTAAGATGCCTTCAAATTATTAAAATCATCGGATATCTTATAAAATTCCTTGTAATCTTTTAAAATCCCCGAAAATATTCTAAAACTTTTAAAATCTTCTAAAATCTCTTAAAACTTTTCACAGGTTTTGAAAATGCCTTGGAATTTTTTAGAACATCCTGAAATCTTGAAAATCCTTTTAAGTGATTGAAATCTATTAAAAGTTTCCTGACATTTTTTAAAATACCCTAAATGTTTTCAAAATAATTTAGGAAAGTTCAGAAATAGGTATAGACCTGAACTCAATAGTGGTTAACAAAAAAAATTGTTTAAACAATGGAAAATTATTCAAAAACTGACTGGATATTCTGAAATTACCGATTATTAATTCATGAAAAAAATTTCCAGAAAGCATTAATAATTCGCAATATTACTCAAAATTCAAATTTGTCATTTACAGGGTTTTCTTTGGGGAACCATAGGAGTGGCTTAAATTCATTCCCCCTCAAAATTTATAATTAATTTTTATTCTCTGACGAATTCTGAACAATATACTGAAACATGGAATTTCAGAGAAATGCAGAAAATTCAGAGAAATTCTGAAAAAAAATTCTACCAAGAATAAAAAAGAGCCACCCCGATGTAGGGTCGTTACCCATTTCCAAATATATTTTTTTCTTTCAGATACCAATCTACAACTTTCTTATGGTTTCATTAATTTCAACTTTTTCACTCCTTCCTACTTAACAGTCATGATATCCTTAAGATAAATGGTTTTATAAAATATGGAAATCTTCCTAGAGAGAAGAGACCTGGTTGGACGAACAAAGCACGGCACAGATGACAAAATGGTCTTCTTCAAACACTCTGCACGACTCAGGAGTTTCAAGAACGAAAACTTTTAGTACGGCGACAGTGCAGATTTCGAAACGAATATCTCAGGACCGAAGATCGATTGATTCAAGGTGGAGTAGACCTCGAATCAAATCGAGTTCTGGTTCGAAAACAAACTCGCTGTTGCTGAAGACTGAGGAAATAAGCGAGATGAATTTGGATCAAGAGAACAAAGAACCAAAACTTCCGCGACGCGATTCCAAAGTTGGAATCGCCATGCAACAAGGCCTGAGAAGTTATATTCACAAGCTAAAGAAGACTTTGTCTGAAAGAGAAAATTATCTCGTAGATTCTAAAGAGCTAGCATCTATGAGTCTCACTGATGCCATTTTGCCAGACATTAGAACCGATCTCAACACCAACGAGGTTCAAGAACTCCAGCGGATTTTAACTCAAGTCGAAAAGTTCGATTCTAAAAAGACAGATGTCCAAAAGCACATGTGATCGTTTTTTTTTCTTCAAATTCTCAGTGCAAACTTGTTTTCTAGAAATTTAGTGATGTACTTTTTAGCACGTGTACAATGTAGGTTTGGAATTGTGTTTTTGGCAGTTTGTAGTAAAATGATTTGAAACTTGGAAAGGGAAGTTATTTCTTGACTGAGAATATTTTTCAAGTTGTTTTTGGGGTTTCGTAGCCCCAGGCGGAAACCCTTATAGTACCTTTTTTCCGGGAGGTGAAGTAAAGGAACTTAGTAGACGACTTTACCCCGTACCAGCCGACTTTACCCCGTACCTTAGCCGACCATACCCCGTACACTAGCCGACTTTACTCCGTACCTTAGCCAATATTATTCCGTACCCTAAATGACTTCAACTTGTATCTTAGCCGACTTTACCCCTTATCTCATCCGAATTTACCACGTATTCTAGATGACTCCACTCCGTACAATAGATGACTTTACCTCATATCTTAGCCGACCGCACCCAGTACCATAGCCGACGTTACCCCGTACTTTAGCCGAATTCTCCCCGTAACCTGGTGACCTCAACCCGTACCTTAGCTGACTTTACCCCGTACCTTAGCCAACATTATTCCGTCCCCTAGCTGCCTTCAACTTGTATCTTAACTGACTTTAGCCCGTATCTTAGCCAACTTCACCACATATTCTAGATGAATTCACTCCGTACAATAGATGACTTTACCTCGTACTCCAACTGACTTTGCTCAGTACCATAGACGACTTTACCCCGTGCATTAGCCGACTTTGCCGTGTAACCTATCCGAGTTTACTACTTACTTGAACCGACTTTGAACCGTTTTCTAAATGACTTCACACTGTACCCTAGCTTACTTTATCCCGTACCTTAGTCTACATTATTGCGTGCCCAGCCGAGTTTGCCCCGTATCTTAGCCAACATTATTCTGTGCTCTAACTCACTTTACCTTGTACCTTGGCCGACTTCATCCCGTACCTTAGCCGACTTTACCCTGTACCCTAGATGATTATAATCCATACCCTAGACGACTTTACTCCGTATCATAGTCGTGTTTACCACGCATTATAGACGACTTCACTCCGTACCCTAGATGACTTTATCACGTATCCTAACCGAATTTGTCCTGTACCATAGCTGACTTTATTCCATATGTTAGCCAACTTTACCACGTACTCCAGATGACTTTACACCGTTCCTTAGATGACTTGACCCCGTAACTTAGCTGACTTTGCCCTGTACCCTAGATGACTCTAATCCATGCCCTGGAGGACATTACTCCGTATCTTAGTCGTCTTTACCATGTACTCTAGATGACTTCACTCCGCACCCTAGATGACTACCCCGTACCCTGACCGATTTTTTCTTGTACCCTGGCCGACTTTACCCCGTATCTTAGCCGACTTTTCAATGTAACCTACCTGAGTTTACTACTTACTTTAGCCGACTTTGACCCGTTTTCTAAATGACTTTACACTGTACCCTAGCTTACTTTATCCCGCTCCTTGGTCAACATTATTGTATACCCAGCCTAGTTTGCCCCGTATCTTAGCCGACATTCTTCTGTACTCAAACTGACTTTACCTTGTGCCTTGGTTAATTTTACCCCGTATCTTAGCCGACTTAACTCTGTAGCCGAGATGATTCTAATCCATACCCTAGACAACTTTACTCCGTATCATAGTCGTGCTTACCACGTACTCTAGATGACTTCAAAACGTACCCAAGATGTTTTTATTCCGTATCCTAACCGAATTTGTCCTATACCCTAGCCGACTTTACCCCGTATTTTTGCCAACTTTACGACGTACTCGAGATGACTTCACACCGTTCCCTAGACGACTTTACCCCGTACCTTAGCCGTCTTTACCCTGTACTCTAGATGACTCTAGAGGACTTTACTCCGTATCTTAGTTGTCCTTACCACGTACTCTAGATGACTGCACTCCGTACCCTAGATGACTTTCCCCGTACCCTAACCGACTTTGTCCTGTACCCTAGCTGACTTTATCCCGTATCTTAGCCAACCTTAACACGTAGTCCAGATGACTTCACTCCGTACCCTATATGACTTTACTCCGTACCTTAGCCGACTTTACCATGTACTCCAGATGACTTCCCACCGTTCCTTCGATGACTTCACCCCGTACCTTAGACGACTTTACCCTGTACCTTAGACGACTTTACCCTGTACCCTAGATGACTAATCCATGCCGTAGAGGACTTTACTCCGTATCTTAGTGATCTTTACCACGTATTCTAGATGACTTCTCTCCGTACCCTCGATGACTTTACCCCGTACCCTAACCGACATTGTCCTGTGACCTAGCCGACTTTACCCCGTGTCTTAGCCAACTTTACCACGTACCACAGATGGCTTCACTCCGTTCCCTAGATGACTTTAACCCGTACCTTAGCCGACTTTACCCCGTACCCTATCCGACTTTACCCCGTACTTCAGCTGACTTCACCCTGAACTCAAGCCGTATTCCCCCGTACCCTATATGAATTTCCGCTGTACTTTAGCCGACTTTACCCCGTTCTTCATCCGACTTTGCCCCGTACCCTAGCCGACTTTATTCCGTACCCTAGCCAACTTTATTCCGTGCCTCAGCCGACTTTACCCCGTACTTCATCTGACTTTGCCCCGTACCTTAGCCGACTTTATTCCGTATCTTAGCCGAAATTGTTCAGTACCTTAACCAAAATTATTCCTTACCTTAGCCGAAATTATTCCGTTCGTTAGCCGAAATTATTCCCCCAAGGTCAATTTAAAAAAAATAATATTGAAAAAAAATTGTTGCTTTAATCACACGTAATTCATTCAAAGCGTGTGTTTATATTGATATTAGCGTAGCATAACTTGATAGTTTATTATAAATAAATAATTTGTTACAAACAATTGTATTGTTACAAACTTCATTGTTTTAAAGTAATGTAGAAAAATTTTCAAAAAAAACATTTTTCTCATTGTTATAAACAAATTTTACGAACAAATGCGAAATTTCAGCAATTTTTCAAGAGTTTTAGGTACTTTCTTTCAAACGTGTTTTATTTGTCTTTTCATTTATGCTTCAGTAAAATATATTGTAATTTTATAACCGTGATTCTTATTAACAATTTAAAATTTGTTGGTCATAACACTTATTTGTTTTTGATTGATATGAGCTTGATATTGGCAAGCCGAACTTTAAAAAAAGTACCTGAAGCTCTTAAAAATTGCTCAAAGTGCACTTGTTTATAAAATTTGTTAATAATAATCACGGTCATGAAATGAAATTGCGGTTTACTGAAGCATAACTGGAAAGTCGAAAAAAAACGTTTTAGACAAAAAGTACCACAAACAATAAAAAATTGCTCAAGCTAAGCATTTTTTAAATCGAATTTGTTTATAACAATCACATCTACCCTGAAATGACAATATGGTTTACTACGTGATAGCTAGCAATTTATACAAAAAACTTTTTGAAAAAGTACCTTAGATCCAAAAAATTGATCAAATTGAACATTTTGTTATAAAATTTGTTTATAACATTCACATTTGTTATTAAATGTCAACATAGTTTACTAAAGCATCAATTACAAGTGAAAGAAAGCACGTTAAAGAAACTTACCTTAAACTTACAAAAATTACTCTAACTGCGTATTTATTTATACATTTTCTTTCTAACAATAATACATTATAATAATAATAATACATCTTTGTTTTTTAACTTTTGTGTATGGCTTTAAATTGGATTCGAAATGAAAATCACTTCGTTAATATCCAAAACCATTCAAAAATATCGTACCATTGATTATAACAATACAATTGATAATAATAAAAAATATTTATTCATAATAAACTATCATGTTGAATTATTTACGAGCTATTAAAGCAACGATATCTTCAATTTTTGCAACTTTATGTTTAAATAAAGTAAACAAACCTTTTTTTGGAAATCGGTCTCAAGGGATCTCTTAAAAATTTATTTACCTTCAATTAAAGCAAAACTTTGAAATTGGCTCAAAATTTTACCCGGAATCGTATTTGGAATACTTAGTGGTTAGGGAAGTAGGACGGTGGGGGGAAATGAGAAGAGAGAAGTAGGTGAAGTGATTTGATATCCTAATAGGCTATGAAAACCTTTTTAGGGTTTCGTAGTCCGTCGTACCTTTTAAAGAGGAGGGGAAGTAAGGGAAAATTAAGAAAAGGGAAGTATGGGAAGTAAAGGGAAATTATAGGAAGTGAAGGGAAATTATGGAAGAAGCAGTATAGGAAAATGAAGAAAAGGTATACAAAAAATTAATAAAGGGGATAAGAAAAAGTGAGGAGAAATGAGGGGAGGTGAGGTCGGGAGGGCAAGTGAATGAGGAGAGGAAAATAGGGAAAGTGACTTCATTAATATCTTGATAGGCTACAGAACCCTTTTTAGAGTTTCTTAGCCTCGGGCAGAAACCGCGATAGATTCCGTCCATCCCTCGTACTTTTTACCAAGGTCGGGTAGTGAGGGGAAATTTGGAAGGAAAATGTAGAAAGTTAGGGTAAATGAGGTAGAGAAGGAGGTAAAGTAAGGTGAAATTAGGAAACGGTATAAGGGAAAGTGAGGAGAAATGAGGGAATGGAAAGTAGAAAAATTAGGGAATTGGATTAGCGGAGCGAAGGAAAAGTGTAGGGAAATGATGGGAGGTGTATTGAGGTGGTAATGGGAAGTAAGGTGGTGATGGGAAGTGAGGAGGGATAGAAGACGTGAGGAAGGGGAACTAGTGGAGCTAAGGGGAAATTAGAGGTGGGAAGTAGGGGCCGGGAAGTGTTATCTGGGAAAGTGAGGAGAGGGGGAAGTAGATGAGGAAGAAGTTGGGGAAGGGAGGTAAAGCGTAGGTTGAAGTGGGGGGAGGAGAAGAAGGGGAGGAGAGGTAAAGTAGGTGTAGAAGGGGGAGTAGGGGAGGAGAATTATGGGAGAAGGAGGCTTGAACGACATAATTTAGGAAAAATAATTCTCAATTGAAAATAATAATTTTTAATAACTATTCATTCATTTAAAGTTTTCGAACACTTAAGTTCGAGCTTAAATTAGATTTTACAAAAGTATTAACAGTTTGTTTTATTTTACAAGATTTACAAGTTCTTACAAGAAAGAAATTATAAAAATTATAAAAAATATTTTAAAAAATATAAATAAACATTGATAAATATACATTTTAAAAAATATTCGCATTGTAAAATGGACCATAAAGAGGAATTTACTAATTATGAAATTCCTAAATCTAAACAATTAACAAATTGTTAAGTAATACAATAATAAATAAAAAAATACTTTTATTTGATTCACATATTTTTAATTTTATTATTGCGGAATTTTCCGCTTTAGGAATTTAAAATTTTCCGCTAT
Source organism: Andricus grossulariae (assembly GCA_011634705.1). Lineage (NCBI taxonomy): Eukaryota > Metazoa > Arthropoda > Insecta > Hymenoptera > Cynipidae > Andricus > Andricus grossulariae. The sequence continues at coordinate 46,600,240 of JAABKJ010007545.1, read as the reverse complement.
TTTATAATTTCAATAATTTTCTATTTCGAATTTTTTTTCTTTTTTGGGAATCTGACAGTGTCAAGAATTTTATTTTTAAAGATGTTCATATATATCCAACTTTTAGAAATATTTTAAGATTTTCTTTGCAATTTTATTTTTCAATACAAAAATAATCATTTCAAATTTTCGCAGGAATCTTAAGAAAATTTGTTCAATAAAATTTTTTAAAATTAAATTTTTTTTTTAAATCATCATCGAATCTTTAAAAAACTTCTAAATATCTTTTGAATAAATTAAATTAAAAATTGCTTGGAAATACTTCAGATTCTTTTTTGGCTATTATGAAAATCTTTTGTAATGTTTAAAAATATTCTCTTGAAATTTTCAATTATTTTTAACTGTTCCTGAAATTAAAAAAAATATCGTACACCATTAAAAAGTTGTCTTAAGACCTTCCATATTATTTTCAACAATTTTGAAAATCTTTTTAAAGATCTTAAAATATTCAAATGTTTAAATATTCTCTCGAAATTAATTTTTCAAAATGATAAATCAATTTAAATTTTCGTAGGAATCTTAAGAAAAATATTTCTGTCCCTTGAAATCTTCATAAGTTTACATTTTTATTTTAAGTTTTTGGAAATCTTCTGAATTTTTAAATTATTTTTGAATCTTATTAAAACTTCTGAATATTTCTTAAATATACTGGATTTTTGTTCAAACTTCGTAATCTTGTAAAATTAAAAAATGTTGCTTAGAAATATTCTACATTCTTTTTTGGCGTTTAAGGAAATTATTTTAAATGTTATTAAATTATCTATTAAAATTCATTTTTAAAAATAAAAAGTCCTTTGTAATTTTGTCGGTTTCATGATTTAAATTATTTTTTAAATATTTTTAAAACTTCTAAATATCTTTTGAAATGACTCAAATTTTCCTGAAATAAAAAAAATATTTCAACATTAAACAAATTATCTTGAAGAGTTCAAAATTCTTTAACGGCAATTTTAAAAATCTTTTCAAACAGTTTGAAATCTTTTTAAATCTTTTTTTAGAATTAATTTCCTAAAGTAAAAATTCACTTTAAATTTTCTTCGGAATCTTCAAAATAATTTATATTTTTTAAAAGTTTTTCAAGGTTCTCAAAAGCATCTCAATTTTTTTTCGAAATCTTCAAGAATCTGCATTTTGTTTTAAATCGTTGACAATTTTTTCAACTTTTAAATTACTTTTGAATTTTTTAGATCCATCCAAATATCTCTCAAGCTTTCTGAATCAAAAGAAAAATTGTTTAATCTTCTCAAATCGAAAAATTATACTTTAAAATATTCTACATTTTTGTTTGACAGTTTCGCAAATCTTTTGAAATGCTTTAAAATATTTTTAAATATTCTCTCAAAATTAATTTTCCAAAATAAGAAAACGTTTCAAATTTTCCGGAGAATCTTAAGAAAATTTGTCAAAACTTTTCAGAATTCTTGAAAGGCTTCTTTTCAATCTTGTAACTAAAACTTTTTAAGAAAAGGATTCTAGTTTTAAGATAAGTACTAAAAACAATTGAAAGAAAAAATAATTTTTCTCAAGATCATGATATAAGGTTCCTGCTCTTTGCCGAAATGCGACCCTTGTTTTATGGAAGCATGCTGAGAAAATGCTGGAGATAAAAGTAAATAAGAGAGCAGGTTTCTGAATAAGGAGAACCATCTTTTTAAAGTGTACCAAATGCAGCAGATGTGCTCTTCTGATTACACAATGAGTCCTGAAAGTAATAAAAATGTGAATCAAAAAAGTAATAAAAATACTTATTTTTCTTCCAGATGAGCAAACCAGCCAGAGGGAGTATCATCTTCAACAGCAGCAGAGGCAGCAGATGCTGCATAGACAGCAGCAATTGCAGAGGCAACAGCAACACTATCAGAGGACCGATCACAATCCTCGTGCAAACTCTTATAGCAGAGGACGTGTTGAAACCAGAATACTTTCTCGGCGCCAATTTAGTACGTAGATAAAGAATCAAAAATTTTATTAATGCCCAAAAAATTTGACATGTCCAAGTCATAAGGTTCTATCTCGAAAGTCCGAGTAAAAAGGTTCTATCTCGAAAGTCCGAGTAAAAAGGTTCTATCTCGAAAGTCCGAGAAACAAGGTTCTATCTCGAAAGTCCGAGTAACAAGGTTCTATCTCGGTGGGAAATTGCCATCTAAATTGTATAGCGCAACGGCGTCCTCTTCGGGATAGGACCTTTCAATTGGCTCAAACCGAGATAGAACCTTGTCATTTGGACACATCGAATTGGTTCGATCTCGGAATTCCGAATTATAAGGTTCTATTTTGGGATACGAATAATAATGTTCTATCTCGGTGGCAACATCTCGACCTTTCCGAGATAGAACCTTTTAATTTGCACACACCGAAATAGAACCTTTTCAGTTGGACACGTAGAATTGGCCATTCAAGAAAACTATTATTTTCCAATTTGAGATTTTAATTTTTTAATTTTTGACTGACTCTCTTGACACTAAAATTGCTCTCTTAAAAATGTATTATAACTTTAAATTTTTTAATTTTTAAAATAGTTTAATATTTTCTCGAAGAGGCTCGAGCAAAATGTATTTAACTATACTTTCAAGAGCTGTTATATTATTATTGTTGATTTTTTTGAATTGATAAAATATTATTTTTCATAAACAAAATTTGCAACATACACACATTATTTGTTGAAAAACTTTTGTTTTAGACCAAACTTTTTTTCCTTATCGATTTTTACCAATTTAAAAAAAAGTGGAATTTTAATAAATGAGAATTTATTTTTTCGAGAAAGATTGTCTAAAACTTTTTTAAATCTAATTTTTAAAATAAACTAATTTGTTTAAACATGATTATTTCTTTAATATTTTTTCTTTTTAAAGTTTTTCTTTTTGGATTTAAGGCATACAGAAATTAATTTTCAGAAATTTGACGCCGCAAAGTTGTAGAGAATCTTTCTTAAATAAATAAATTATGACTGTTTCAATTTTTTTAAATAATTTTTTTCTATACATAAACATTACATTTATTAAAGGTATAATTAAACACATTTTTTTACCTTATTTAAAAAATTGAAATGATATAATCACTAATGTCTTACGAAAGAAAAAACATTTTCTTGTATGAAAAAAGTTTACAACAAATAATTAATCAACAATAAATTTAAAAATTTAATTTTTTCTCACTGCCGCTTCTTCGCATTTTTCAAAAATTCGTAAGAAGTCACAATAAGAAAAAATTAAATGGTAAAAAACATTGTTAACAATAATGTGTTTTGTAACTTTAAAATTTTTTTAATTAAAAAAAATGTTTTTTGTTTGAAATGACAAAATTAGTAATATTATTTTGATTTTTAAAATCATAGAAATATTAATTTTTTAAGATATCTGATTTTTGGCTCGACAGCTACCTTAATTAATTCTAAATTAAGATTCTGATTTATATAATTGTTGATAAAAATATTTTAAAGTTGAAAAATTTCAAGTTGATTTGAATAAATAACTAAAGGATGATCGTACAGAACTAGATAACCAACATTTTTCGAAAAAGGATTTATTGCTTAAAAATTTATAAACAATTATATACACGTTGAATTAAAATTATTTGTTTAAACCCATTTTCAAAGATAATAACAGTGTGCACATTCTTCCCCTTTTTTTCTTAGTTTCCCCTTTTTTCTTGAAATTGCGCGTCTTTTCCCTATTCTCAAAAAAACTTCCCGTTTTCTCTTTAAATACACGTTATTTGAAAATACAACATTTGAATTGCGCAGAAAATTCTCTGAAATTAATAGGTACTTAAGTAAATTATTTATGAATTTTTCCTATTGGCTCAAAAATTATAACGAATTTTTTTTTGTGGAAAATTAATTTGTTGTCATTGAAAATTGATCTATTTTATTGGTGGTTGAAAATTGATCTTTTTTAGTTCAAAATTCAACTCTGTTGTTAAAAATTCATTTATTTTATTTAAAATCGTCCTTTTTGGTAGAAAATTAATTTTTTTATTGAAATTTCAACTATTCCAGTTAAAGGTTCATCATTTTAGTTAAAAATTAACCAGTTTCGTGAAAAATTAATTTTTTCAACAGAAAATTTACATGTTCCATTTTTGGTTGAAAATTAATCTTTTTAATTTAAAATTCAACTATTTCAGTTGAAAATTCATCAGTTTTGTGGAAAATTTATTTTTTCCAATGAAAATTTAAATATTCCATTTTTTGTTGAAAACCGTTTTTTTTTTAGTTCAAAATTCAACTCTGTGATTAAAAAATTATTTATTTTCTTCAAAATCATATTTTTTGGTAGACAATTATTTTTTTTTATTGCCATTTCAACTATTCCAGTTCAAGATTATTCATGTTAAAATATTTTCTGTATAGGAGAATATAACTTTGGTCGATATTGTAGATTTCCATTTTATGTGTGGATTTCTCTTGTCGATTCGTTACCTTGTCTGATGATAATACAGATTTCTATTAAAAATTGATGTAAAATCTTGATAAATAAAGTGTATTTTAGAAAAAAGAATTTTTCCTCTGATCTCTCTGTAGCTCAGCGGTTAGAGCACCTGACCGGAAATCAGTTGACCTGGTGTTCGAATCCCGGCGGAGTGAAAGGAGAAGATCTTTCTTCTGAATAAAATTTGAGTGAAAATGTATCTTTTCAGTTGAAAGTTCATTTATTTTGTGGAAAATTCGTCTTTTTGGTTGAGGAATCAACAATTTTATTAAAAGCTTGTCTTTTGTGTTTAAAGATTATTCATTTTAGTTGAAAATTCATCTCTCTGACTGAAGATTTAACTATTTTGTAGAAAATTGTTTTTCTTTTTTTGTTGTTAAAAGTCAATTTTCTAACTCAAGATTTAATTATTTCATTTATGGTGAAAAATTTATGATTTTTAGTTAAAAATTCAACTTTTTCATTGAAAAATGTATATTTTTCAGTTAATAATTGAAATACTTTCTGAAAAATTCATGTATTCGATCGAAAAGTCTCTTTTTTGGTAGTTAATCAATGTTTGTGGCTTAAAATTAAACTATTTGGTTAAAATTTAATCTAGATTTTAGAGAATTCCACAATTTTGTTTAAAAGTAATCCTTTTTTGTTGAAACGTTGCGTAAAACTAGCTTAGACGGAATAACTCACTATAATTTTCAATAGTAAAATTTCGAATGAAAATCGTTAGAATAATTTCCGATTGGTTTTTAATTTAAATCGATCAAAATTGATTTTATAAGTAGAACCACTTCAAAGTGAACAATATTTTAATTCAAAGGAGTCAAAAATTAAGAATTCTAAATAAAAACATTTATCTTGTACAATAACAAAAATGGAAAATGTTAGATTCATAAAACGGTATTAACCACAAACAGTGATTAAATAGAAAAAGTTCGAGTTTTAAAATAAATACAAATTGAAATTAACCAAGGAACACAAAATTAAAATTTTTCGAATTCATAAGCGATTATTTTTCTTTTTATGGAAGTCCCTTAATTTTTGGAACAAAGCTGTTAGTATGAGTTTTGAAAGTTTTAAAAGATTACCTTGTTACAATCAGGGGAAAAATGAAGAAGAAAATAATTTTATTTTGAAATGGCAACAATCTTTATTATTTTGATTCCGTGAATGTTTCGCAGTGTAATTCTGCATTAACCACTACAGGGTTTCAAACTGGCGTATAAGCTTTTCAACAAAAATTTCTTTGGAAATACAGAAGCTGAAGTGTGACAATCAAGTTCATTTTTTCGTAAAAACCAGTCGACTCCCTTTATGATGCAACTTTGAATCTAACAAATTTATTCCAAGTAATAGTTTTTGTATTCTTATGATCACATCTTGAAGGATTCGAATAAAATCAAGAGTGGCTTTAAAAAAAGTTTTAATTGAAATATTTAAAAGAAATTGTAATGTATCCTGAATACTTCTTTCTGAACTCCTTTAGACTACTCAAGAAAATTCCTCGACATCATGCTCTTGATAGTTTTGATGAGATAATACTTTACGAAACAAGCTGCCAATATCAGTTGCCAGTTTCGATTGTGAACGACACCTTTCTTTGGGTATTTTCTTCTTCCGATCTGGCGCACACATCGTGTATATAATAGGCATTATATCTACATATTTATATGTAGATTCGTATATAGCTACATATCTTGATACCAGCCCATACGGTAACATCTGCCAAGTCCTTCGGAATTCGGAACCACCCTCTGCCTTCTTATACTTCAGTGCCGCGTATCTCATCCTTTCGTTTCGTCCCTCTCTTGCCCGAGGTTCCAAAGCCTCGAAATGTCCGTCTTTCTTTCTAAGATGAGATGAGATTGGATTTTTATGCTGGAATGGTGTAGCCGGAGGCAGAGGAGTCGGTCGCGATACCTAGTTTCTCCTCTTGGTGTACCTCCAGGGCCAAGGCACAACCACTTCTACAAGCCCAATAGGCCCGGAAACATCTATCCACTCCATGGATGGCTGCTATTGCTGCAGCAACGTAGATTTTACTCTGCTTTTCTCCCGTCACTGTGTAGTCATCGAACGCTCTACCATCCCCGGTCTCTCGTACAATGGGTCGTCGTTTCTCTCATATGAAACAGCTTCCGGCTATATCACGTTTCAGGGATGCCATATCACCATCGGGGAAGCAAAAAAGGAACACACCACTGCACTGTTCCTCCTACTTTCAGTTACTAATGTCAACATCCATACTTTATGAAGGAACCGTCGTTTTTTCAATTATTCCGTATGACTTCTGGTTTCATTATCATTGTTTAGCTTTGGCAATTTAAGCTAATGCCTGCAACTTCTTGATCTAGGAGAAGAAGAAATCCTACATGCAATTTGATGTTCTTAAGGAAATCTTGTTGCAAGTTCCTTCTCTTTGCAAGTGCCGCTGACTGTAGGGAAAGGCTCATGCAACTTGTCTTTAACATCCTATAACTCAGTCTTTTTGTTCTCCCTGACGTTGACCCTGTTTGGAAGAATGTCCTTAATTCACGTTATTCCACAAACACAATACTGATCTGGGATAATTAAATTTTTATCAACAATTTCTCAGATTTGAGGGGTAAGGCGTTAAAACGTAGTATTCCAGCGTGGCCACAAGTCAGAAAAATCCTAGGAATCAGGGAAGTCAGGGATTTTGAAACAAAATTTGCAAAATTCAGGGAATTTCTGTAACAAGCACTGTTAAGTATACTTACGACCTTGTTTTTGGCAGATTTTTCAGTATAACTAAATTATTTTTGGCACTACAAGATTAAAAAATATTTTTCTACTTTCTCAGTAAATTTTCAATTCCATATGTTGGTTTTCAAATAAAAAATCATTATTAGCTTTCAAGAAAAAAATGTGAAAAAACCGAGAAATTTCAATTTTCTGATGTTGATTTTGTTGCTTCTTTATATCCTTAAGTAGTCATTGGATGCAGAAATAACTGTTTTCATACATATACCGAAAATGTATTTGTGAAAGGGTTAACTGTCAAGAAAAATCAGCTTTTTAAAATAAAAATATCACTTTCTTTCAATGAATTAGCCCATGGGTCAACTACTATTGAATTCAGATCTGTAGCTATTGCGGAATTTTCTTGAATTCATTTGAAATAATTTCGGGTATTTTAAAAGATACCGAATATTTTTGACAGATTTAAATATTTTGAAGGAACTTCAAAAGACCTCAGACGAATACGAAGGATTTGAAATACTTTATAGTATTTTAAAAGATCCCGAGGAATTTTTAAGACATTAAAAAATTTTCAAGGAATTGCCTAGGCTTTGAATAATTTCAAGAGATTTAAAAAATTGCCATGGAAGTTTAAAGAATATACCAGAGCCTTGGAGGATATGCAAATATTTTATACGATCTATAAGGTTTTAGGATATTTTAAAAGATTCCAAGGGTTTTCGTGATATTTTTGAGGAATTCAATCATTTTAAGGGATTTTAAATGCTCTCGAGGAATTTTAATTCAGGATTTCAGGAAATATAATCAGATTTCATCTAATTTCTCGGGACTATATAGTATTTTAACGGATTTCAAAGAATTTTCAATAGCTTTCATTAATTTGACGGGATTTCAAAGGGTTTTAGAGTATTTTGAAAACATCCAATAAATTTCCAAGACCTTGTAAAAATTCCAAGGAATTTTAAAAGATTTCAAAAGCTTTCAAAATATTTCATATTTTTTAAGGTATTTTAAAAAATTCCAAGAAACTTTCAAGAGGTTACAAAATTTTCTAGGAATTTCCAAAGATTGGAATGATTTTAAGGGATTTAAAAATTTTGCAAGGGATTTGATGAATTGACCAGAGTTTCAGAAGATATGGAACGATTTTAGAGGATCTATAAGTTTTTAGGATATTTTAAAAGATTCCAGGAAATTTAAATAATTTTAAGGGATTCTAAATGCTCTTGAGATATTTAATAAATTTTTCAGAGTTTTATAATATTTTAATGTATTTCAAAAAATTTATTCACAATAATTGAGGGATTTCGTAGGATTTCAAATATTTTTAATTATTTCAAGGTATTTTTAAAGATTTTAGAATATTTGTAAAGCTTTCAAGGAATTTTTAATTGATTTAAATAACTTGAAGGGATTTAAAAGAATTTTCAATATTTTAGGGTATTTTTTCAAATTGCAAAGAATTTTCAATAGCTTAAACAAATGTCAAGGGATTTCAACAAAATGTACACGATTGGACATATCTTAGAGTATTATAAATAGATTTTAATAACCTAAAGTGATTCCACAGGATTTAAACGATTTTAGAGTATTTAAAAAAATTGATTTCAAAACTTTGAAAGGATTTAAAATATTTGAGGACAGTTTAAAATATCTCAAGGTATTTTAAGAGCTCTAAAGCGTTTCAAGGAATTTTAAAAGATTTCGAATGATTGGAAAAATTTCAGGGAATTTTTAATTAATTTCAATAATTCGAAAGGATTTCCAAAAAATTTTAATATTCTAGGTTATTTTAAAAGATTCAAAGGAATTTTCAAGATATTAAAAAAGTTTTGAAGGATTTCCAAGGTTTTTAATGATTTTATGGGATTAAAAAAAATGCATGCTGTTGTAAGGTATTTTTTTGAATTTCGGAAGGTATAGAACGATTTCACAGGATCTATAAGGATTTAGGATTTAAAATTCAACTAATTTTTTTATATATTTAAATTCTTTTTCAATTCATTTTATTTATTTTCAATTTAACTGGAATTTTTTTGAAGTCTTATGAATTTATCCTGAATTCGTTAAAATTCACCTGGAATCTTCATAAATTTCATAAAATTCTTTTGAATTCTTTTAAATTCAAGGGGCTACTAAAGACTTATTTTCTAGGCGCATGGTACCTACTGTGACTAATTTTTTATAAATAACGTTCCTCGAGTGCATCGAATTTACCCAGGATCGTGATACTCTAAATGGAGAACTCACAAAATTGATTATGATCCAAAATATGACAGATTTTCGTTCTGAGCAAATCTGCAAGGCTCGCAATCTGCAGATTCTTGAAGCATATTATGTGACACGCATACAGCAAGTCAAGAGATTGCAGACACTTTTGAAGAGCTTTCAAGCAAATGGGCAGTTTACCGATGTTGATACCTTACTACACTAGTTTCCTGATTACTACTATCTCTTCAAAGGCAAAGTTTCCTTCGTTGCATCCTCATCGAGAGATATAATCAAGTCCGCCCACCTAGCACCTCCTCTATTCCTGTAGCTTTGCATATAGAGACTTTTCCTGAGTACTTCTTATCTCACTTTGCGAGCTCTGCCTATGCGTCGCTAAATTACTTCCATACTCCATAAAACTTTTTAACGTCACCCTCGACGATCGAGGTTTAAATCTCCTGACGCTCAATGGTCACTTACACTCCTGACTTTCTTCACCACGCATCAGTGAACTCAAAGAATACAAAAGATATTTCACTTCGCTCTGGCTTTATTGCTTTAGAATACAACTTTGCAGAAGATTTTCTTTACTCTCTTAAAATGAATCAGTGAAATCTCACTGGTTGAAACAGCCAGAAGTGTATTACTGGTAATCAGTGCAATTTCACTGGTTCACTCAGTGGAATATGTGTAATATATTTCTCCTAACCGTGGGAAGACATTGGTTGAATCTATCATTTGGCGTCACTGGTAACTGTTATAGTTGAGTAATTTACTGGTTTATCCAGTCAAAATCGGAAAATCACTGGTTCACCAGTGATAACTCAAGATACGGATTCAACCAGTGACATTTTCACTGGTTCAGTTTAAAAGAATGAGGTTTCATATTTCTTCAATTATTATTATTAGTATATATAATAATAATCTACATGATGGCCGCTGGAACGGGAAACCGGGAAATGACCAGGAATTTTTCAGGACCGGCTAAAACGGGAAATGACAGTAAATTTATTTCCGGACCGGGAATTTCACCAATTTTTCACTTTTTCAATTATGATATCATTAATTTTTCAACGCGTAATTAAAAAATAGTTTTCATTAAATCTTTATATTTTGGGACTTCATTTTCAAGCGTACATTTTCAACTTAAAGAATTTTAAAATGCAATTTTCAAGACTAACAAGGAAATGATCAGTTAGCATTTTTTTTTAATCTCATAAATTACCTACTGAAAGTCCATTTCATGGCTATCGATTTGTCGAAACATTATTTGCCGAAAGCGACTCGTTTACGAAAAAATCTACTTGTTTCAACAACAAAAAATCTATGGATTGAAATGTTTTTTTATTCAATCTTCATGTAAAATTATGTAAATATAACTTTTGAAACTATTTTAAAATAAAAAATTCGCTTTTTTCTTGAAATTTCAACTGTTGAATATTTAAGCAAATTGAATTGAACTTTCAGCAGTTGAATTTCTAACAGTTGAAAATTCGATTAAGAATATTCTTAAATTTTTAACTGTTCCAAATTCTAGAACAGAAACGAATTTTGTATTAAAAACAAGTGCAAAAAATGTTATATTTGCATATTTTTACATGAAAATTCAATAAAAATTTTATTGCATAACATTTTGTTTTTGAAATAGTCGATTTTTTCGTAAAAAGGGTGTCATAGGCAAGTAATATTTTGCCAAATGAATAATCATCCAATTGACTCTCAGAAATTTATGAGATTCGAAAAAATACCAACTGTTGTCGTCTCCTTGTTAAACAATTAAAAATTAAACGCGTTTGAATTTAAAAATTTTGGATAAAAAACGTTTTAAGTTGATCGACTGTAAATATACATTAATTCAGAATAATTAAAATCCAGTATTAAAGTGTATTACAAATTTAGCAATAATTGCTTTTACAAGACAATTCTGAAATTGTTCAAAATCAAAAAATTTACCGACTTTAAAGTTAAAAATCGAACTGTTTCAATTCGAAAGACTTATAGTTAATCAATTGTAAAGATCCGATTGAAACTTTATCAACTATTTTTAATTTTTAAATAACTTCACGTTAATAGATTCACATCATTAATGACCAGCACACATTTTTTATAACCGGGAAATTACCAGAATTTTGTTTTTAAACATCACCCTGGAATATTTTAGAATCTATTGAGAACTTGACTGCTAATATTGTCAGATGATTTTTGAGTAATAATAATAATTTTATAATTTGAAATTTAAATTTCAGGACAATGTCACAATTAAATTTTTCGAAATTGCAAAACTTCATATTGAAAGCCTTGATAGGCAATTTCATATTTAATAAATTTAGATTTAAATTTTCTAAATTGTTTGGTTTCCATTTTAAACGTACACAATCATCTGGTTTTTTGTCAAATTGAAAGGCTTGATAGATGCATAATTTTGCCGTTTAAAGAATTTTAATGTTATTTTTTTCATTTTTTAAATTTAATTTTCAATGTAATATCTTAAAATTGTCCGATTTTTAATTTAAGATTGAAAAAAAATGAATCATTTAAAATTGAAAAATATTCGAGTGAAGGATTTCAAGAACGAATAATAATTCTAAATGAAGTATTAAAAATTAAACGATTTGAAATTAAAAAGTTAGCAATTTTTTGTTAAAATAAAAATGGACCAAAATAGAACTATCTGAAATTCATACCTCAGTAATTGAATAATTTCTCTAATTGTAACTCTAATTTGATTCACTAATTCGACCCTAATTTTTAATTTTAACTCTAATAATTTCTCTAATTTTGCAATTTAAATTAAAATTGTTAAAACTAGAAAAGTATAATCGACCATGCACGATTTTTAATTTTTAAAAGGTTTAAATTTACTTCAAATAATTGAAATTTTAATGTGTCTGCACATAAAAAAGTGGTAATATAATTCTTGGAAATTAAACATTTTTCAGTTTTGAATGAAGTTTGGATTCTTTTAATTTCCAACGTTCCGAAGTAGAAATTTTTACATTTTGAGTATTTTTTAGTATTTCAGAAGTTTTGACTTTGAAACATTCGATTTCGTTTTCAATTTTCAATTGTCAAATTTCAATCTCTTCGAGTTAAAAATTATTTCAATTCAAAATATTTCAATTTTAGATTATTTAATTTCGAACGCTTTCAATTATAAATAATACAATTTCAATTTCTTCGAATTTAAAATGATCCAGTTTTAAAAACACTGATTTGAAATTATTCAATTTTTAATATTTTGTAATACATATACTATTTGCGAAAATTTAATATGAAATCATTCAATTTCGAGATTCTTCAATTCAAAATAAAACTCCTTTCTAATGACATTGCCCAATTTTCAACATATTAGTCTGAACTTTTTCAACTCTGAGAGCTTCTGATTGAAAATTTTTTAATTTCAAATTTTGTCGATTCAAAATTTTTCAATTTTAACGCCTTTTTCCTAGAAATGATACAAATTCAATTCTTTTTATTACAGTATTTAATTTTGTATTTTAAAGTGCTTTCAATTCGACATTATGAATTATTTTTTAAATATTTTTTTAAACTTGCATGATTCAGAAACTTGTTTAATAATGGATTTTAAAATTGTTTATAGATATTTTTTATTCACTGCCAGTTGATAATATTGTTTATTCATTTTTTGAAGATCTTCCTCAATTGAAGAATTTAAAAGTTTCTGGGCAAGTTAATTTCTAATTGAATCACCATTTGACCTTTCTTAATAACATACCAAGTCTAGCCAAAGTTATTCACGAATTTAAACTCTCCTTATTACGCACGCGAACTTCCAAAAGTTCTCAATGCAATTAAGGCAACCGTACTAAAGTCAACTTTACTCTTTCCTTCATTTAGTGGCTATTTAAGATCTATCAAATGAGATGTAAGTATTTTTGAAGTTTTTGATAGTAATTACGCAAGAAGAAGTTATTAGTTATCTTAGCGTTTCAGGCAAATAAAAATCTTACATTGAAAATAAGAGAAATGTATTACTGATTTTGACGTTTCTCAACCTTGTACAATAGGGTATCAAAAAAAAAATATATTTTTTTCAAGATGCACCTCCTAAACTTGTTCCATTTGGTAAAAAAATGTGTTATTTTTTTATTTGAAAGAAGTTTAAACCGTAGTCCTGGGACCTAAACCGCCCCAAAATGATAAAAACTATTAACTAATGTTAATTTCTGTAACAATGATAAGTGTTTGGCAGGAAATACAAATGATGGTTCCAAACGCTGAGGCAAACAAATTTGGCACAATAAGACTAAAAAAATTGCCCCTGATCGTGAAAAACTAACCTGTGTAGGGGTTAAAGTTTAAAATATATCACTTTCTGAATACATAATTTAATATTTCAATCTCTGTAAAGGGTAGTTTTTCACTATTGTGTGTAGCATTTCTATTCTAATAAGTTTCTTTTTGGTCGGCATCGGGTACCATTAGTCCTGAAAAACACTTATTATTTTTACGGTTTACATTAATTAATACTTATAATGATTTCGGGGCTATTTAAGATCCTAGAACAGCGGTTGAAACTTTTATTTAAATAAATGAAAAAATACGCATTTATTTTGTCATCAAATGGAACAAGTTTAGGGGTTGCCTAATGCAAAAAAGAAATATGTTTTTTTTAGGACACCAATTGTGTAAGCATCGCTTTTAGAATTTTATAAAGGTCGTCTAAAAAAAAGACGAATTTTTGAATAAAGGAAAGATTCCCGATGATAAAAATTATTCCTCGGCATTTGAAACACAAGAGGCCCAACGGTGCGCAAGTCGATCAGACGTGGCGGAAACAATGCTGACAACAGTCTGCCACATGATTGAGCATACAAGATCTATTCTAGCTTCGGGCAAACGGCACAGAAGAAAAGTAGAAGCAGTGAATTATTACATCGATTTATTAAACTATCGAATCTACTCTCTCGTCTGAATATATCTTTTTAAGGACTTTTTTTCATCATTTTCAGTATTCCTTTAGTTACCTTTTTTTCCTGTTTAAAGTAATTAAGATTCGCGTTAGCGAATCGTCCCCAAGTTCCAAAAAATCTTCCAGGACGAGGATCTTTTGTGGATTGTCGGCACAATAATTGTTCCAACAATCCACAGAATATTTTTTGTACCGATTTCAATGAAGCTTGGTAGCTTGACCGACCAACCATTACAAAATAAATTTAGGCGTGATTTTAAGTGCCTTACACGCAAAGAAATAGTTGATTGATAATCTAGAGGCTTTGTATCATATAGTCTTGTATATGAGAGAAAGCCAATTAAAATTCACAACCTTTTGTATTCAACAAAATGGCTAATCACCATTTGAGAAGCATGTAAAATTTTATACAGAATCTCAGAGACAGAGCTCGAGAATATGTATCGAGAATCGATTGTTACTGACTTTTCTTCAAAAATTTGGTGCTAATCGTATTGATAGATTAGAATGTAAAGGTGAACAAGATGAACAATTTTTTTACAATCATTAAACTATAATGCATTTTTTCCAAACCTTTTCCTAATATTTGACGTAGAAATCTATACCAACATATTTCAGACATTTTAAGATATACTAAATTAAATCAAAAGGTATGCGATTTCCAAATATTAATTTTTCATTATTTATTTTATAACTTCTGTGTTAAAATTTATCATTTATATATTTAAAACAGATTGTAAATATAATAAGTATAGAAATAAGCATATCAGAAAAAAATAACAATAAAGTAATTATTCATGAATATTATAATCACAAACAAAGTTTATACTGTACCTCTCTGTGGTGCACTTTGGAAACAAATTCATGGATTTAAAAAATGTTTGACAATATTTTTTTATTAACAAGATAATATTTATTGTTCAGTATAAAACTAATAAAATAGAATCAATTTTTCGAAAAACCAATCTAAATATAAAATAAATAATTTAAATATGTATTAACTTGATATACATACTTTGGTTTTACTTAGGTACGGCTCTTATTTTTGAATAAAAAAAAGAAAAATTATTTATTCTTCAATCATTGTTTTCTTACTATAAAGGAAAAAGGTTCATATAAAAAATTTCTCAACATATTTGATTATGAATATTTTTCCCTAATGACTTGGCCAATATATCAATGTATCGCAAATGTTTTTGGTGGGATAATAATAATCTTCGAATTTCTTTTGTCTCTTGATTTTTTTTACAATGCATTTTTATAGTTTTTTAATATAGAACAGTTTGACATATTATAAAATCTTTGATTTCCAAGTTATTAATTTTGCACTTTGGATCAAAATGATTGGATTTTAAAAATCGTGATGCGCAATTCAAAAATAATTATTTTTAACGACTTCATTCCAAGATGATGATTTAAGAATGTTTCAATATTTAAAAAAAGTTTTTAATTGTTTATTTTTCAACGCTTCAAGTTTGAATTTATCAATTTTAAAAGTTTACAATTAAAAAGCATATGATTTTTTAAGTTGTTAGATTAATTAAACATCAAGTTTACACAATTTTGAAAATTCTTCAATTTTTAACAGTGAAAATAACATTGAGTTTTTTACAGAAATCACATTTTCCAGTAAAAAGGTCTGTCCAGTCACATTGAATGTCACATGATATTACATTATATAATACTTATTAATAATATATTTATCATAATTTAAATTTCTATAATTTCAATTTGAAATTATATGTTTTGAATAGGCAATTCTAAAACAATTTAATTTTTGAGGCTATGAGATTAAAGTTTTTTTTTGCTTTAAAAACTTAAATTTGGAAATATTTGGTATGAAATTTCTTACTTTTTTGGAGGTTTACAATTTTAAATTTCACAATATTTATGTGTTTCAAATTCAAATAGTAAAAATGACAGGATGATGTCGCTATTAAATCTTTCAAAATTTTATATTGGAAACCTTGATCATCAGGTTTAAATTTTATAATTTCAGATGTAATTCTTCTAAATTGTTTCGTTTAAATTATAAACACGCAAAATTGGTTGGTTTTTTAAATTCTTTGAAATCCCAAAACATCAAATTGAAAGACTTAGTAGTTGTACAATTTTCAGTTTAAAGGATTTGCAATTAATCAATTATGGATTAAATCTAACTAGAATAAATTCGAAATACTGAAAAAATAAAACAATGATTTCTGAAATTCAAGTCTTAAAGAATCATTTGAAATTGAAAAATATTTGATTGAAAAATTTCAAAACTTAAAATAAATGAAACTTTTAGGGCTTCAGTATAAACAATTTTTAATATCATCATTCTCGGCAACTAAAAATGTTTTCACTTTGAAATGAAGCTTGAATTCGTTTAATTTTTAACCTTCTCTGGTAGACATTTTTGCAGTTTTAATGTTTCCCATTTAAAATTAATTTTATTTTGAATGTCGTTTTCGAATAATTGAATTTTAAAGATTCATAGTTTTTAAAAGTTTCATTTAAAACGTTTAAAATGACGATAAATTGATTTGTTAATTTTAGAAAAGTTTGTCTACTCAATCTTAATGTTAAATTATAATTTTTGATGTGATAAAAATTTTAAATTCTAGGCTTCCTGAAGCTTTGGCTTTAAAGTATTCCATTTAATTTTCTATTTCAAATTAAAAATGATTTAAACTCAAAAGTTTCCAATGTCAGATTCTTCAATTTTGAATGACTTTAATAAGCAATTATACATTTTGAACTTCTTTCTAATGAAATTCTCCAATTTTCAAAATTCTAATCTGAAATTTTTCAATTTTGAGAGCTTCTGATTCAAAAAAGTTCAGTTTCAAATAATTAAATTTGAAACCCTTTTATTTTGAAATAATACAAGTTAAATTCCTCTTCATTTCATTCGAAATTATGTTATTCTTTCCAAAAGTTTACCTTATCTAAAATTGTTTGATTTCGAAAATGTTCAATTCGAAATTGTTTGTCATATTTTTTTTTATTTTCAAACTTTGTTAATTCAAAAATATTAATTATTGTTTCAGAAATTAAAAAAATTAATTCTGAAATTTTTTTTAATAATGCATTTTTAAATTGTTTATATTTTTAATTATAGAAAATAAAATTCCAGAGACCTAAACGCGCGTTTTGTGCGCGTGTATTTATTGCTAGTGTTCAGTAATCATTAATCGGATTCTAAGAAAAATAAATTAAAAAACCAAACTGCTTTTCAATTGTTTGTATACAGACTACAACCCACGCGAAGCCGTTTCCACAAGTTGTAAATTTCGCAAATTATTGCTGAAGAATACAAAAAAACTTTCGTAAATTTTTTTAAATTACTCTTTTAAAACCAGTTACAAACCGTCTTTTTTTTATTAAAGATCGATACAAATAATAAAGCGAATTATGATTTAATTTGAAAATAATTTATTCATTAAAATTTCGATTGACTAAACGAAAAATTTGAAATTTCTCTCAGAATTAAAATTATGATTTCGCACTAGAAAGAGTTGCAGACTGTAACAATTTATTTTATTCAGCTTAGATGTGAAATGAAAAAGGATACCGATATAAAGAAATATAAACGCAGTAAGTTATAAAGAACCTCTTCGATCCAAATTTTTTTGTTCTGAATTTTTTTGCATCCTGGATTCTGACTCTTTCCATCTAGAGTGAGTTGGAGCGATGCCAGATGGCTCTAGTTCCATGAAATTGGAGAGATCTAGTTTTACAAAGGCAGCCCTTATTACTGTTATTGCATATTTCTCTTTTTTCGTTGATTTTTTATGTCCTTAATTGTGTTATAATATGAATATAAAAATAGATATGAAATTACAAATTAATTTCTCTTTTCTTAGTAACAAAATCCTTTGTGATTCAAAAACTCAGTAATTTTTATAAGTTCTAAAAGTTGTGTTCGCTTTTTGATCGTCCATAGCTTCACAACTACTGAACTTTTTTACTTACCAAAATTTAAAGGTATACTTTCAAGATAATTTTGAAGTGAATATAACTTATAGATTATGTATAAATTGCTAATAAATTGCTCATTACAAACAGAATTTTCCACTAAAAATTTAAATACACTCAACTCTCGATATAAGAACGATGTAGGGCATGACTTGTAGTGGCCTTGATCCTAAATTGGGGTAATCCAAACGTAAACAATCAGGGCTGCATGAATCATTTTTGTTGGATTTGGACGCACGACGCAACCTGATTAAGCAATGCGCTAAGAGTGCGGCCCTCATGCAGTTTGTCACGCTTGACTGAGCACCACCTCTCTCTCGGTCCCGAGCCTCCCTTCATCGCGAAACTGCCGAGGACATCCATTTTAGGAATATCGTAAACCGGGGGTTCTTATATCGGGAGTTGAGTGTAATATCAAAGTTTCTTCATTAAATCTAGCGGAAGATATATTTAATTTATTTAAATATTCCCTTTTATTGCTGTTTGTGAACAAAATAAAGAAGTAGAATTAATTATTTGTTCAAATCATTGCATGGTCTCAAGTAAAGTATTTTCCAGACCAGGATCCCATTACTGTTTAACGACACTGCCGATCAAACTTTCCTTAGGGAACTAAGTCCTATCATTTATTCATGATCTTGGCGAGTTTCTGGTTTAACGAGGCAGACAATGAGAGTAGTTTCTCTTGAATGTAAAAATCAGCGGATAATATTTTTTTTTCTCGAAATTTTCAAATAAAAATCCCTTTCTTCATCTTTCGCGAATTAAAATTTATTAATTCATTCATTCAATACCTAAGATGCATAAAAGTCTGACAAGTAAAAATTTAGCAGTACAATCAGCATAGTTTGAGATATCAAAGTTTGCCAAGTAATTTAATAAAAGATATCTACATTGAAAAATTTCCTGAAATTGATCAAATTAAAGAAATTTTGAGAATGTATTAAAAGGGAGAAAAATGAAAAATTGGTGAGATTTTCGCTTTTTCTCATGAAGATAATCTCGCAAAAGTGGCATTTTTCCCCTGTTTAATACATTCTCAAAATTTACGTAATTATATCGTCTTGAAAAAATTTGGATATCTGTCAGAATGACTTGGTGGAATTGAAGTAATACAAATACTTATTATTTATTTAATATTAAATGAACTAAAGGTCGAAAGAATCGCTAAAAATCGAATTTTGGTCATAAAAACTGAAATATCACTAGAAACAATCAATTAATAAAAATTTCCTAAACATTGGAGCTTCATCTAATGAATTTATCCTGAAGTTTTTAGACGAATTGGTAAAATATTATAGGTTCCAAGTCGACTGAACTAATGATAATGATAAATTTTGCATATTTTCTGAATCTGATGTGTCCAGTTTCTAAAAAATAGACATTGATTCGAAAAGATCTGATGCAAATTTTCAAAAAATTCATTAGTCGGAAGAGAAAGGGATCCTTTTTTAATGTTTTCACAATATTCTCTTTATACCTGGAAGTAACTATTACACAAAAACGAGTAAAAGACACACTCGTTAAAACTTCAAAGAGACGCTCCTGGAAATTAATAGTAGCTTTTATAAAATTTTAGCACGCCGGTACTGAATTACGGCAAATTAAAATATGACCGGTATTTCGATAAAATATGACTAGGAATTCATTTCCATCCAATCCAAAACAAATTTTCAATAATTCTCAATCCTTGCATTAACACGAAGTTCAATTCGGACCCACATTTCGATGCTTTTCAATTTGAATAAATTCGGATTTTGTTGTAGCATTGTGTCTACTCAACTGGAAAACCTGGAAATGTTAGGGAATTTTGTTGGTCACGAAAAGTTATGGAAATGACAGAAAGGTTTGAAAATAATCTTTTTTGGTTGAGGATTCAACTATTCTGTTAAACATTTAACTATTTGGTTGCAAATTAAGTTTTTTGTCATTTTATTTTTGCGTTTTTTGGAAATTAATCTGTTCATGTAAAAAATTCAACTATATAGTTGAAAATTATTTTTTTTTCTTCAAAATTCATGTTCGTGTTTTCCGTCAATAATTCTGATTTGTTTTAGAATTCAACTATTTCGTTGAAAAATCCACTATTTGATTGAATATCAACTTTTTTTTGAAAACTTGTATTTTCGAGTTGTTTAAAATTCAACTATTGGATTAAAAATGAAGTTTTTTGTTGAAAATTCATAATTTCGGCTCAATAATTTAACTGTTCAGTAGAAAATTCCTCTTTCTGGCTTGTAATTTAAAGTATTTGCTTGAAAATTTATCTGTTTGATAAAAAATTAACTTTTTTGTCGAAATCTTTTTTTTCTTAAATTCATCTGTCTTAATAAAAATTTAATCTTTTTTTGACAAATACAACCGTTTTGAAAAAAAATCCGTTTTGGTTGAGGATTCAACTATTTTTATTAAAATTTGTATTTTTCTTATGGTGGTAGAAAATCAATATTCTTGGTTGAAAATATATATATATTTTTTTTTTTTGAAAATTCAACTATTTGGCAACAATGCATCTATTTTATTAAATATTAATCTCTTTCATTTAAAATTCAATATTTTTACTTAAAATAGTAGAAATGTAAAAGTGTTTAAAATTTAAATTATTTTTGTGAAAAACATAATTATTTCCCTTCGTTTAATCAAAGTTAATGACAATTTAACTATTCACAGATGGATAGTAAACGGGGTTATTCAAGCATTATGTAATGCTTTGAAGTAGTGTAGGGATCGAATCAAGATGTCGAAATCACTCGGATTGGTTGGGAATGATTTCCTATCCTAACCCTTCTTAAGGAAGTGTGTAAAAGGTTGATTTTAGTCCTGAACCAGCTGGAAAAGGGGTCAGCCTCACGAAAAATTCCATAACATTAGACAGTTCCTAAAAAGTGGAAGTTTAATTGAATAATACATATTGAGGTCTCCCTTGAGAAATGTATATTGCTCCCCAATAAAAGCTTATGTCATTCGCAGATTAAGAAGATCGATCGAGAAATTATTCAGTCGATCATTCCTTAGGCTTAGCACAGATGGCAGCTTTATTTCATCGAAATGTAATACTGTCAGTTATGAAATTACTTGGATGTAGGGATACGAGGACCAATCTCTGCAATATTAGGGCTTAAGGTTGTTATTTTTCTTCACTTGTAAAATCCAGGTATATCGGACTTATGGATGTGGAAGAAAAAAACGTCATTGATGATAACATGTCAGGCACACGCCGCAAATAAGGGTAAAGTCGTCAATTTTATTTTCTGTTCTTGTTGGACAATCACCGTCTCGTAAAGACGAGGGTCATGGCATCGAAGGTAAAAGTGTCCTTTCGCTTTTCTTCCTCTTTCTGCTCACGTTTCAACTTTAAGTTTAACTTTTCACTTTTATAACTTCAAGCTCTGAGCAATATTCTCTGAAAGTATTTTTTTTATTTTTTATTTTATTACTCACCTAAATTCCCCCTTCCACAGGAGGTCGAGTGACATTTAGCCTTTAACGTAACCCCAATTACCCCAAATCTCAGTAAGCCTTCAAGGTAATGCCTGACGTACTCAATCATGTGGAGTCCCTTAATACTATACCGTCTGCAGTCGGATTTTTATTAGAAGCACTCGTATTCGCCTGAAAATTTGGTCGGAGAAGTGGAAAACTGCATAAAACCAAAACTCTTGAGCACAACTTATCACCAGACGAATTTGAAAGTTGACATTCAATTGCATCGCGTGCCCACATCGATCCTCGGCTACTGCGATCGGTTTCTATTCTCTGAAAATATTTCTAAGTATTTATGTATTTGCAAAAGTCATGGGGTACTGCCTATTTACGTTCGGATGCCCTGGAAACAGTCACAATACCACTGTAGGCAATGACTGAAACCATAATTCAATCCAGGTTCCAGTGTATTTTATGATGAAGATCTTTCAAAATAGTTGATTGATTCTTCGGTTATGATAAAGTAGGTGGGTTGTGGGTCGTAGAAACATGGAAATCAGGAAGAAGTCAGGAATAAAACAAAAACTGGCATAAGTCAGGGAGCTTCTACAAAAGGCGCTTTAGATAACTGTAAGGGATAAGACATTTTTAAGTGTTAATTTCAACTTTTTTTGTTCCGCTTATAAAAGATTCTATATTAAAAATATTACAAAATCAAATTTCTGTTCTTTGAATATAAATGAAAAGGGAAAATGAAAAATTGGCGAGGCGAAAATAAGGAAATTTTATATGAAAGTGGTGACAAAAGTCAAAACGACTGCTTCCAGACAAAAATAGCGTAATTTATTGTGTCAAGATCATAAGCGAAACTAAAACTTATAACGTTTCGAAACATGTACCAGTTTGCTCATCAGATAAAAATTGATCTAAAATATAAATAAAAATAAATAGTAATAATCATAAATTGGTATAACAAGACAATAGAAGCTCTAAAAAATTGAAAATTAGCTTACCATTAAAATCAGGTTAAAAAAGGTTCAAATTAAGTTAAACAAAAAATGAGTAGGGATTGTTGTGGTTGCTCGTTCACATGCAAAAATAAAAAAAAAATGTAAATTCTTGAATGAAAAAGATTGTTGAGTCATAATTTTGGATATAGTTGTAAAGAATTGGCCTGTAATAAAAAATAGTAATGACTAAAAGTATTACATTTTTGGAGTTTATGATAGACATGAAGTGAAATAAGGTACATAAAAGGAAAAATTGTTTTACCTGAAACTAAGTTAAAAAAATGTCCAAAAAAGCAATTTTTAATGTTTAACCCATCATGTGGGAATTTCGTTGAAATTATTTACTAAAAACTGTTATTTTTGTGTTATAATTTTTGTGTAATAATCGGAGCAACCACAACACTCCATCGTGGTAATACCAATTCTGACAACTCTGCATCATTCGGAGTGCACAGTCTCAAAAATTCAGGAGCGTGCATATTAAAAATCGAATAGGAATACAAATAAAATTAAAATAATAAATATTATTATAATATAATATATATAATATAATATAAATTATATTCAACCAAAAAAAAAAACGAATTTTCAACAAAACAGTTAAATTTTCCATCAAACAGATTAATTTTCAATGCAAATGATGAATCGTTAACCAAAAGAATGAATCTTCCAAAAAGCACTTGAACTTTCAACCAAGTAGTTGAATTTTCAGAAAAAAAATCCGCTAAAAAGATTAATTTTTCAACAGAAAGACGAATTTTGAACAAAATACATGAATTTTCGACTAAATAATTGAATTTTCAAACAAAAAGATGAATTTTCATTAGAAAAATTAAATTTTCAACCAAACAGACGAATTGTCAACAAAATTGTTGAATTTTGAAGAGAAAAGGGCAAATTATCAACAAAACTGTGGAATTTTCAACCCGAAAATATAATTTTTCAACAAAAAAGGTCATTTCCTACAAAATACTTTGATCTATCTCTTAAATTGTTATTTTCTATCAAAATAGTTTTATTTTTTTTTAAATATTTGAGTTTTCAACAAAAAATATATATTTTCAACGAATAAGTTAATTTTTAACCAAATTGTTGAATTTTCAAGTCAAAAAGATAAAATTTTCTATAAAATGGTTCAATTTTCTATCCAAAATTCCAAATATATGACTTTTCAAATCAAATTGTGATTCTTCAACCGGAAAAAAATGAATTTTTCACAAAGTAGTTTAAATTTCAACCAGATAGTTAAATTTTTAACTAATGAAGATGAGTTATCAACAAAAAAAGTGATAGTTAATACTTCTAGCAAAAAAGATTTTAATTTGATCACTTCTTGAACAAATAGTTGCATTTTCAACCAAGTTAATTACTTTTTGTAACTCATGCACGGAATGTTCGCTTTTCGAAGCATGTATAGCGTGCGGGAAGTGATTAATTCCAAACCCGTGGTAATAAGCAGTTATAAAAGACTTTTTTTATCTGCTGCGCATGCGCACTTTGAGCCAGATTACTTTTCCTAGCTGCTGCGCTTGCTCATTTCGAATCAGAATTACTTTCTAGGACAAACAGAATCATAACCTCATTTCCTTATGAGTTGACGCTTGACAGACTGATTGTGAGTAGTGAATAGGGATTGGACAACTTGAAGTGATCAGTTACCATGAATGACTGATAAATTACCACAAATTATCGATAAATTACCATAAATTACCATAAATTACAGAAAATTTTGGAAACTTTTGGATACCTCAAATTGCCGGTAATGATTCAATTTTCTATAACTTTTCGAAAATTTTTGGATTTCGTCCAGAATCCACAATTTTTGGCTTTTCATATTTTTTCGTGGCTTGTGTCGTTTGTGCAAATTTTAAATTTTATTTTTTACGATTAAAACAAAAACTACATATCCTATCTAAAAATGATTCATAACAAATTGGTAGCTCTTTTTTGAGTAAACAACTTTTGCCTATCAATTTTTTTCGTAGCTTTTATCATTTGTCCAAAAATGTATTTTTTTATATTTTTAATGTTGTTTTTTAACGATTGAAACAAAAACTACGCGTCCTATCAAAAAGTGATGATGAAAAAATTTTTAGATCTTTTTTGGATGCACAAGTTTTTTTTCTGATCTTTTATCGCATCTTGCATAGTTTGACGGAGAAATGAAATTTTTGCTATTTCATTATTTTTTGTGTGATCAAAATTAGAATTTTCAAGAAAATTCAAAAAGTTGTTATCATAATCTTGTACGACTTTCAGAAGGCAACGTTTTTCTTCTATTGATTTTATAAATAATTTTTTCGACTTTCCGAGTACTATGAATAGCCGTACATACAATTTTTAAATCTTGTAAAAAACGGTCTCAAAAATTTTGAAAATGTTCTATCTTTTCGAATGTTTATCCAAAATAGCTGGCTAACGAACTTGACCTTCACTTTCCAACACTAAAAAAATGTACCAAAGGCCAATCTGATAGATCAATTTTTTCAAAAGTTATCGTGCTCAGAAGCACGCATACATACATACATACAGACAGACACATTCGTGAAACCCTGTTTTTCGGGTTCAGAGGGTCTCAAAACGTAAACATTTGACAAAAATAAGGGGGAGGGGGTCAAATTTTACACAAATCTAATGCCTTCTCTGATGAGAATGTGAAAAGGGAAAAGAGGGGAACATGGGAATGAGTGTGTAGTCTGAAATATGAAAGTGGTTTTCAAATTTATTAAATTATTACTGCACTATAAATTTATCATCAGGAAACGTACTAAATGTTATCTAACTACGTAATGTTACTTTCACTGATCCCCCTCCCCCTTATCTTGTTACCAACCGTAGTTTTTGGCGTGACCCCCTCCCCCCTGAACTTGGTACCGCAGTTTATGGACGATCCCTTAACTAAAACTTCCATAAAACTTTATGCAAATACCCATGAGACTTTTGACGGGTATAATTGCTGCACGTGTGTACTGTGTGAAAACTGAGAATGCAATTAAAAAAATTGAGGACATGTAATTACTTGAGCACATCTGGTGATAATGCTAATATCCAATATGGCGCGTGTGCATTGTACAAAGATATTCAACTTTTAACGTCTCCCTGCTCTAATTGCACTGTATCTTATATAGGAAGCAATATGCATATTCCCCGTCATAACATTATGTACCCTCCCCCCTCTTCAGTTTTTACTTACCCTTTCCGCTTATTATTATTCCTCTCGTAAAAACTTGCGCTTGAAACATGAAATTTTTTTCCTGATAATGCTAGGCTTATCAAGATTTCTCAAACTTAAATAAAAAGCACTTTAAATATTGGATTGTAGGTAAATTGTTAATTAAAAATAAATGTATAGCATTGACTTTGTATAGGTTTTACTTTGAAGGGATGCCTACTTTTATTGCCGGAACAAATTCCCGTTTTTTTCCAGTTCGCAAAAGTTTTTCCTGGCCATTGAAGTTAGAAAGTTAAAACTGTTAATGTTGAAGATTTTTGTTTTATTTGAAGTAACCAAAACTAAACTGCAAATGCATCAAAATTCAAATGCTGGGTTGAAAATTAATCTGTTTTGGTTAAGCACTCGACTATTTGATTGAAAATGTAACTACTTTGTTGAAAATTAATTTTATTTCTTCAAAATTGAATTATTTTGTTGACAACCTTTTTTTACGAAAAATAATTTTTTTGAACTGAAAATTTACCTATTCCACTTTTGGTTGAAAAATCAAATATTTGGTTCAACATTTATCTCTTTTAGTTGAAAATTCATTGTGTTGCTTGAAAAGCTATGCATTTTGTTAAAAATGCATCTTTATTTGTAGAAAATTAATCTTCTTGGTTAAACATTCAACTATTTGCTTGAAAATTCAACTACTTGGTTGTAAGTCGAACTTCTTTGTTGAAAATTATTTTTGTTTGTTCAAAATTGAACTATTTTGTTAAAAATCTCTTTTCTTAAATTGAACATTAACTTTTTTAACTAAAAATTTAATGATGCCATTTTTGGTTAAAATTCATGATTGGTTGGTTGGATGTAAATTCGTCTTTATTGGTAGAAAATTAATCTTCTTGATTGAATTTGAAATGCTAGGTTGAAAATTGGACTAATTTGTTGAAAAATCGTCCTTTGATTGAAGATCCATCTCTTTGGCTGAAAATTTAACTATTTTGTTGAAAATCTCTTTTTTTTTTGAAAATTATTTTTTTTTAACTGAAAACTTAACTATTCCATTGTTGGTAAAAAATTTACCTATTTGGTTACATATTTATCTTTTATAGTTGAGAATACATTTTTTTGCGAAAGATTCTTGTATTTTGTTAAAAATTCATCTTCATTAGCAGAAAATTAATCTTCTTCGATAAACATTCAACTATTTGATTGAAAATTCAACTACTTGGTTGTAAGTTGAACTCTTTTGTTGAAAATTATTTTTGTTTGTTCAAAGTTGAACTATTTTGTTGAAAATCTCTTTTTTTAAATTGATCATTAATTTTTTTAACTGAAAATTTGATGTCATTTTTGGTTAAAAATTCATTATTGGTTAGTTGGAGGAAAATTTGTGTTTATTGGTAGAAAATTAATCTTCTTGATTGAATTTGAAATGGTTGGTTGAAAATTGGACTACTTTGTTGAAAAATCGGCCTATTAATTGAAGATGCATATCTTTGGCTGTAAATTTAACTATTTTGTAGAAAATCTCTTTTTTTTGTTGTTGAAAATTAATTTTTTTTTTTGCTGAAAATTTAACTATTTCATTTTCGGTTGAAAATAGACCCTTTTAGGTTGAAAGTTTAACTATTTTGTTGAATATTTACCTTTTTTTAGTTAAAACATTTTTTTAATGAAGATTTATGTATTTTGTTAGAAATTCATCTTTATTGGTAGAAAATTGATCATCTTGTAAGAAAATTCATCTTTCTGGGTTGAAAATTCAATTCTTCTCTTTAAAATTTGTCTTTTTGTTCAAATTCAACCTTTTTTTTATTTAAAACTAAAATTGGTTTTAATTGAAATATTAACAATCACATTTTTTGTTGAAAATTCGGTTTTTTATTGAAAATTAAGTATTTTAACTAGAAATTCAACTGTTTCATTGTTAGTGGAAAAAAATTCTCGAGTTGCGAAAATTCAAATATTTGATTGCAAAGTTATCTTTTTTAGTTGGAAAAACATGTTTTTGGTTTTGAACATACAAAGATGAATCTTTAACCAAGTAGTTGAAGTTTTACACGAAAATATCAAAATTCGACCAAAAACAGTTGCATTTTCAACAAAATAGTTGGATTTTCAATTTAAGAAGACGACTTTCTCAGAAGATAGTTGAATTTTCAGTCCAAAAGGACGAATTTTCAAAATAAATTATAAATCTTCAACAACAAAATAAGAGTTTTTGACAAAGAACATTAACTTTCAACTAAATAGTTGAATTTTTAATCAAAAAATATTACTTCACAATGAAGAATATAATAGTTGATATTCAAACCAAAAAATATTTCAAATTGAAATAAAAAAGCAGATGAATTTAACCAAAAGTATGTGTTTTCAAACAAGTATTTCAATCCTCAATCGGAACAGGTTTATTTATATACAAAAAATTTCACTTTTAAGCAAAAAATATCAAATTTCTACCAGAAGAGATGAATTTTCAAACCAAAAAGACGAATTTTCAACTAGGAAGGATTTGCCAGTCAAGAGGGAAAACAATTTCCACCAAATTGTTGCATTTTCACATCAAAAAGGCGAATTCTTTATAAAATAGTTGAATTTTCAACCAAAAAGTTCATTTTTAACCAAATATTAAAATTTTTACGATAATAATAGATTTTTGAACCCAAAAAAGACAAATTTTGAACTAAAACAGTCAATTTTCAACCAATAAGGAAATAGTTAAATTTTCAGTAAAAAAATTAATTTTCTTTGAAATAAAGGATTTCCAACAAACTGGTTCAATCTTCAACCAATAAAATGAATTTTTAACAAATTAGTTCAATTTTTAATCCTGTAGTTAAATTTTTAGCTAAAAAAGATGAATTCTCAATGAAAAATGTAATAGGTTTTATTTTTCTTAAAAATAGTAGAATTTCCAATCAAAAGAGATCAATTCTGATCCAAAAATATAAGAGTAAACTATTCAATTAAAATTAATTAACTTTCTATACTTTAATTAACGTATACTTCTTACCATAAAAGACGTTTTATTATGGGATGCTGTTGAAATTAAAACTAAACATTATTCTATAAATTTGAAGGTTTTTCATGGCAAATTAAACAAAATTCCCGGTCATTTTCCAATTTCCGGGTTTCCTGGTCCAGTGGCGCCTTACTTCACTATCATTCACGAAAAAAAACCTTAGAATACTAGTCTTGAGTTCAATTTAAGAAGTAGACGGTTGTAGGGAAAACCTCCCTACAGTGGATAATCAATAATTAAAAATACTAATGTGTGTAAAATAATTAATTTAATATAATTAATAATCACAATATTATACGTGCTAATAAAATAGAATTAAAATTAATTAGTTTTCGTTTATTTGTGCTCTTAATTAATTATTATCCACTTTAGGTTGCATTATCCACTGTAGGAAGGTCTCCCTTACTAATATAGGATAAGTATGGATTACTGAATTATCATTGATTCGTTTTTGAGAGTCGATTTGCAAGATCTTCATTAAACCTGCGTGTATTTTTATCTTTTTGTTTAATATTGCAGAAAACTGATTGCATTTGTTGATTTCTTCCCAAGAACTGCGGTTCATGCGATAAATTATAATATCGTAATTAAACTTACTTCCACAGCTTGTCTGCAACTTACAGGTATAAGTTGTGGTACCTACGAGGATTTATGAACAAACATAATCAAGCGGCTAGTCAAGTTTTTATAATCAGAAAAATGTTTGAGAGTGCGTTATAAAACAGTTCCTAATAACAGCAAAACCAGAAAATTCACACTTCAGACTTATTTAATGACATCAAATAAAGTAAAATAATTTACTCTCCAATAAGCCGTTCAATTTATGATGGAATACATGATTAATCAGACAATAAATTATATATTTATATGAAATGAAATCACCTCTATCATGGATTTTTAATTACGTGCACTAATTTATCCATAGATAAATAATAATAATAATTGGAAAGCAGTATTGAAATATTAGCATTCACAGTAAATGTCAGGTCATCAACTTGATCCAGTAATTGGATATAAATGATATGCCACGGTTTTATACAGATTCTGGATTTTTTATTTTATTTGATCGGCGAATTGCACTTTAGAATGAGCCGCTCAATATTAAAATTTGAAAACTGAGCTTTTGAAAAAATTGTTAACATTTTTTTAACGAAAAATCATTCAGCTTAGACGAATACTTGAACTTCGTAATTCTAAAGAAACACTTTTTGAAAGTAAAAAAATATAATTTCTAGAGTCATAGAAAAGTATAGATCATGCAGAAAAATTTCAATTTTTTTCCCACCCCGATGTTCAAATGTTTAAAAAATATTTCTTGTATCAGGTAAGTCTTTAGGTAACTATTTTAAAGAGAAAAAAAAACGTTTTTTTTTTGTTGTCAAAAATTATTTTCTCTCTGAAATGAAAATTTAACTATTCCAGTTGAAGAGGCATAACATTCATCTGCTTGGATAGAAATCCAACTATATTTGGTTGAATGTTAATTCTTTTTGGCTGAAAAGTCTACTATTACATTTTTAGTTAAGAATTCATCTTTTTTGGTAAAAAAATTCCATTATGTACTAAATTGAACTATTTCGGTAGAAAATCTCACTATTTGGTTGAAAATTACCTTTTCTTTAAATTCACATTTGCCGGTTGAAAATGCATAATTTTACAGAAAATTCGCTTTTTTGACCCAAAAATTCACCAATTTGGTTAAAATATTTTTCTCCCTTAACTGAAAATATATTCTTAGTTGAAAATTCAACTTTTTTATTGAAAATTCGCCTTCTGGGTTCGAAAATCCATCTCTTGTGGGAAACAATTTCACTCATTTGGTTGAAAATGCAACTATCAGGTTAAAAATTAATCTTTTTTAGTTAAAAATTCAACAATTTGATTGAAAATTGAATTAAATGGTTGTAAGTTCAACTCCTTTGTTAACAATTAATTCTGTTTTTATTTTTCAAAATTGATGGTTTTTGGTTACAAATGCAACTAATTGGTTGCATATTTATCTTGCTTGGTTAAAAATTTATTTTTTTGGTAAAAGATTCATGTATTTTGTTAAAAATTTATCTTTATTAGTAGAAAATTATCTTCTCAGTTCAAAATTCGAATATTTTGTTGAAAATTGATCTTTTTTAGTTGAAAATTCTTTTTTTTTTTTGGCTGAAAATTCATCATTTTAATTGAAAAGTTATCTCTTAGGTTAAAAATTTAACTGTTACGTAGAAAATTCATCATTTGGTCCAAAAATTTAACTATTTTGTTTAAAATTGGTCTTTATTATCGTATGCACCTGGTTGTTTAAAAATTAACATTATTTTTGTAGAATTATCAATTAATGTATTTTTTGTTGAATATTCGTTTTTTTTTGCCAAAAACTTAATTTTTCAACGAAAAATTCAACTATTACTTTTTTGCTTGAAATTGTCTTTCTTTTTTTTTAGTTGAAAATTCATGTATTTTGTTGAAAACTCGTCTTTTTTTGCTTCAACTGAACTATTTCTGGTTTTTAAATATTTTTTGTTTAAAGTATCAACTATTAAAATTTTCGTTGAGAATTTATCTTTTTCGTTGACGATTTAAAGGATTATTTAAAAGTCGCCCCTTTATTAAAAATGGCATTTTTTTCTAGAAAATTCATTATTTTTGTTAAAAATTCGTTTTTTGATTGAAACTACACTTTTAAACTATTCCATTTCTTGTTAAAATTCATCTTTCTAGTGGAAACTTCGTATATTTTGTTAGGAATTCATCTTTTATGGTAGAAAATCTTTCTTGGTTGAAAATTCATCTGTTTTGTTAAAAATTCGTCTTTTTGGTTGAATTGAACTGTTTAGAAAGAATTAAAATTTTTTTGAAAGTTGAACTCCTTCGTTGGAAATAATAATTTTTTCAAATGAAAATTTAACTATTTTAGGTTTGGTTAAAACTTACCCTCTTTAGTTAGAAATTTATGTATTTTGTTGAAAATTCGTCTTTTTTGGTAGAAAATATTTCTTTTTGAGTAAAAAACGAATTTTCAACAAAATTGTTGAATTCTCAACCAAACAAATGAATTTTCAGCCAAGAAAGATTATTTTGAATCAAATGATTGCATTCTCTACGAAAAAAGATAGTGCTTGAACCAAAAATAGAATCGTCAAATTTTTAGTTTGAAAAATTAATTTTCAACTAAAAGAGTGAATTTTTCACCAAACAAGATGAATTTTCAAGGAAATAGTTAAATGTTTAATCAAAAAGATGAATTTTCAACCAAAAATATTAATTTAAGAAAAAAAACGAATTTTGAACATGATACATGAATTTTCTACTAAATATTTAATTTCAAACTTATAAACAGATGAACCTTCAATAAAAAAAAAATATTGAACAAATTAGCTTAAATTTCTATCTAGTAGTTACATTTTCAACCAAAAAAGGTGAATTTTCAACCAAATAGTTCAATTTTCAACCCAAAAAATGAATTTTTCACCAAAAAGATTATGTTCTACCAAAAAGGCGAATTTTTAACAAAATTGTTTAATTTTGATGCGAAAAGGCCGAACTGTCTACAAAATAGTTGAATTTTCAACCAAAAACTATGATTTTTCAAGAACAAAAATTTTCTAATAAATGGTAAAATTTTCATAAAAAAAGTTGAATTTTCAACCAAAAATATGAATTTTTCAACAAGTATTTCAACATTAAAACAATTAAATTATTTCTAAAAAAAATACTTCTCAATAAAACATTTAATAGATGATAATTAAAGTAAAAAAATTTGTATTTGAATGAATTTTCAACTAAATAATTTGAATTCCAACTGGAAAATATCAATTTTAAATGAAAATTGAATGGTTATATTTTTAGTCAACACAAATTAATTCTCAAACCAAAAAAAAATTAACAAATTTTCAACGAAATACTTGAATTTTTAACCAACGAATGGAATTTTAAACTAAAATGATGAATCTTCAACAAAAAACTTAATTTTAAATAAAAGAGTTGAACATTTAACCCAAAAGATAATTTTTCAATTAAGAAAATTAATTTTCTAACATTGAAGTAGATTAATTTTCAACCAAAGAGATGAATCTTCAACAAAAAGATTGAATTCGAGCAAAGTAGTTCAACTTCAAACGATGTTGTTGAATTTTTGATAAAAAATGACGACGCTAACAAAATAGTTATATTTTCAACAAAATAATCCATTTTTCAAACAAATAGTAGATTTTCTGCCAAACAAGATCAATTTAGAACCGAAAATATAATAGTAGACTTTTCAACCAAAAATAGTTGAATTTTCTTAGTGGGTTCTATTAAATCAGTTTGCATTTGAGCGAAAAAAATGCAAAAAAGAAGAAGTATTTCGAAAGCAGGGAGAAAAA
This sequence comes from Andricus grossulariae, assembly GCA_011634705.1. Classification (NCBI taxonomy): domain Eukaryota; kingdom Metazoa; phylum Arthropoda; class Insecta; order Hymenoptera; family Cynipidae; genus Andricus; species Andricus grossulariae. The sequence goes on along the minus strand of JAABKJ010007545.1, from coordinate 46,566,967 downwards.
GAAGAATTCTTTTTAAAAAAAGGGGAAAAAGGGGAATAGGGGAAAAAATGTGTAGTCGGAAATATGAAAGTAATTTTCAAACTTATTTAATTATTACTCAACTGTAACATTGCAGGGGAACTCGTCTTCTCCGAAATTCTATGTTCGTAACGTTACTTTCACTGCCCCCCCCCCTCTTCCACCATTTCTAACCCTCAAATTGGTAACGTAGTTTATGGACGGCCTCTAAGCAAGACGGGAATTCTAGACAGTATAACTAGGCTAGACCCGAGTAAAATAAAAGAATATGGCCCATTTGGTTCGATCCTTGAGCCTGTACCTCTGGAAATTTTTCTATGTACTTTTACCGAGGTTCTGATGGTTCGGATCCCACCTTAAGCTGTAGGTCCCTCCATCATGCAGTTGGCTGCAACCTAGTCCGTGAATGATTGGGTAAAAACCAGGCTTTGTCCAATATGTCAAATTAAGCACACTGCTCTTATCAGATCACGTGATTGCATTACAAAAATGCTGCCATGAATGATGACATATACCGGGACAGCACCGTGCAGACTATTAAAAAAAATCCAATTCTAATAAAAAATGCTTTCAAGATATTGGATTGTCACCATTTTAAGCCTGAAGGTAAATTGAGCTTCCTCATTTTTATAATAATAATAGTAATGTACAACGGTTTAATCTCTCAGGATTTACTCTGTTATCATCTGTTATCATCGATCCCACAATCTTTAGAAAATATTGAATGCTTTTGATGCATCATATCCATATTTATATTTAATTAACTGTATTTTTCTTCTCAGTATGTAATGTGTATGCATTATAACTTTTTTATGATTCAAAATACACATGTCAGGCATAAATCCTAAAAACACATTACATACATAGACTTTCTAAAGCTACATATTCATCTAAAATGACGAATGAACTCTTTATTCAAAAACCCCATCAATGGTATCCATTACAACCTGTAAGGTTATCAGATTTAGGTCTCCATTAGGCCTCCTCACTATTATACATTCTGTATATCCCATATCAAAGAAGCTATCTCTACCTCTTGATCTTTTTTCTTCAATCCTGAAGGGAAAAAGAGACAATGAGAAAAAAATGGAATTTCTGGCTCGCGACTGTGTTATGGTCCATATCTGTCTGCGAACCAAAAATTAAAAAGTGGTTAAAATATTTTCGCCGAAAAATGTCAACGAGTCTGTGCTGTCAGCTCACCGGGATTCTGACGAAGTTCACGAGAGGGAGTTTCAAGTTCCCACGGAGCTCGAAAGGCCCAGTCAATATCGATTAATTTTTAATGATATTGATCGTTAAATACTTGCTTAATTGTCAATTATTATTAAAAAAAAAAATTAAGGTATATTTTCGAGGGGTAGATAACTTCTGCAGCCAGTGTGTAATTGAATTAAAAATATGAAAAAATAAAATAACTTATGGGACCGTTTAAAAACTACTTTAAGCTATTTTGAACACTTTTGAACACCTTTTTTTCAAGCCAATTTTTTTTCGATTTCATTTGATAAATGCCTAAAATAAAACGCAAAACATACAAACATAATATTTTAACAGAATTCACAGTCCAAAATGTTACCTCTCAATATAGGGTTATTGTTCATGAAAATAGTAGAATAAATTCTTTTAAACTTGAAAAGAAAAGAAATCTTCTACTAGAGAGATGGATCTTCAACTAATAAAATACATTTTCAACAAAGCAGTTCAACTTTTAATCAAGGAGTTGAATTTTCAATCAACAAGATTCATTTTCTACAAAAAAGATGAATTTACCAATTTCTATTTCAGAAAATACTTGAATTTTCAAAATAAAAATATGTATTTTCAAAGAAGTTAATTTTTAACCACATAGTTGAATTTTAAACTAAAAACGATCAATTTTCAACCAAAAGTGGAATAGTTAAATTTGCAGTTAAAAAAGTTGAATTTTAGCACACAAAAAACGAATTTTGAACAAAATACTTAAATGTTCCAAACCAAGAAGTTAAATTTCCAATCAACAAGATTAATTTTTAACCAAAAAAGATGAATTCATAATGAAAAATGAAAAAAAAATATTTTTTGACAAAAACACAAATTATTTTTAACAGAATAGTTCAATTTTAAACCAATATAATTCATTTTGACAAGACTTTACACAAAAAAATTCTACAAAATAGATACTCTTCAACCAATAAGATAAATTGTTAACAAAGATTTTTAACAAAAAAAGATGAATTCTCAATGAAAAATTTGATAGTTGAATTTTCAACTAAAAACGTTCAAATTTTCAACTAATAAAATAAATTTTATACAAAGTAGTTAAACATCCAACCAAGTAGTTGAATTATCAACCAAGAAAGATGAATTATCCATGAAAAATTTAATAGGTGAATTTTCAACTAAAATTATAGATTTTCAACCGAAAATGGAATAGTTTAATTTTCATTCAATAAATTTATTTTAAAACAGTTGCATTTCCAACTAAATACTTTAACTTTCAAGCAAAAGATAGGAATTTTTAACAAAATAGTTGAATTCTCTACAAAACAGTTGAATTTTCTACTCGAAAATCTGAATTTTCAATGAGACGGTTGAATTTTCAACCCGAAAATATAAATTAAAAAACCAGTTAATTTTCAATAACATAGTGAAATTTTCCACCGAATAGATGAACCTTCAACTAATGGAATGAATTTTAAACAAAGTATTTTATTTTAATCCAAGAAGTTGAGTTTCCCATCAAAAAGACTAATTTTCTACGAAAAAGGAAGAATTTACAAGAAACTAAATCAATTTTTTAACAAAAAGTTAAATTTACAACTAAAAACGATCAGTTTTCAACCAAAAATGAAATAATAAAATTCTCAGTTGAAAAAATTAATTTTCAACAAAATACTTCAATCTTCTACTAAAGAGATGGATCTTCAACTAATAAAATAAATTTTTTAACAAAGTAGTTCAACTTTTAATCAAGGAGTTGAATTTTCAATTAAAAAGATTAATTTTCTACAAAAAAGCCGAATTCACAACAAATACATACATTTTCAACCAAACAGTTAAATTTTCAATTGAAATATATAAATTTTGATCCAAAAATAGAATAATGAAATTTTCAGTTGAAAAAATTAATTTAAAAATCAAAAAATAATAATTTTCAACAAATCAGTTAAATTTTCAACCAATTTTTATTTCAGAAAATACTTGAATTTAAAAAAATAATAATTTTCAATCAAGAAGTTAAATTTCCAATCAGCAAGATTGATTTTTAACCAAAAAAGATGAATTCCCAATGAAAAATTAAATTTTTTTTTTTTTTTCAGTAACAAAAATTATTTTCAAGAAAACAGTTCAATTTTAAGCCAATATAATTAATTTTGACCAAACTTTTCAGCAAAAAAATTCTACAAAATAGTTACTCTTCAACCAATAAAATAAATTGTTAATAAAGATATTGAAGTTTTGACCAAAAAAGATGAATTCTCAATGAAAAATTGAATAGTTGAATTTTCAACTAAAAACGTTAAAATTTTCAACCAAAGATTGAATGATCAATTTTTCACTAATAAAATGAATTTTATGCAAAGTAGTTCAACTTTCAACGAAGTAGTTGAATTATCAACTAAAACAAGTGAATTCTCAATGAAAAATTTAATAGTCTAATTTTCTACTCAAAATTATCGATTTCCAACAAAAAATGAAATAGGTCAATTTTTATTTAAAAAAAATTAATTTTCAAACAGAAAGAAAACTAATTCTCGACAAAATAGTTCAATCTTCAAACAATAACATGAATGTTCAACAAGGTAATTCAACTTTTTCAATCAAATAGTTGAATTTTCAAAAAAAAAAGGAGAATTAAAAAAAAAATTGGATAGTAGAACTTTCAACTAACAACGTTCAAATTTTCAACCAAAGACGAAATAGTTAATTTTTCTGTTAAGAGAATTAATTTTCAACAGAACAAAATACTTAAATCTTCAACCAATAAGATAAATGTTTAACAAATTAGTTCAACTTCAAATTAAGTAGTTGAATTTTCAACCAAAAAAGCAGAATTATAAAATAAAATTTTGATAGTTGAAATTTCAACTAAAAACGTTCAAACTTTCAACCAAAGACGAAATAGTTCATTTTTAAGTTAAGAGAATTAATTTTCAACCAAAGAAGCACACAGTTTTGACAAAATAGTTAAATTTTCAACAAATAAAATGAATTTTATACAGTAGTTCAATTTTAAACCAAGTAGTTGAATTTTCAACTAAACATGATGAATTTTCAACAAAAAATGTAATAGTTAAATTTTAATTTAAAAAAATGCATTTTCAAACAGAAAGAAAACTAATTCTCAACAAAATGATTAAATATCAAACCAATACCATAATCTTTAAGAAAATAGTACAACCAAGTAGTTAAATTTTTAATCAGCAAGAATAATTTTCAACCAAAAAGACCAATTTTCAACAAAATAGTTCAATCTTCAGCCAATAAAATGAATGTTTAACCGAGTAGTTCAACTTTTTCAACCAAGCAGTTGAATTTTCAACCAAAAAATACTTTTTCAATTTAAAAAATTAATTTTATCCCAAAATAGTTGAATTTTCTTATTGAATTTTGTTGATTCAATTTGTATTCAAGCGGAAAAATGAGAAAAAGAGGAATTTCTTGAAATCTGCCCCCCCCCCCTGCAGTGAATCGTATGTTTTGAACGGTCCCTTATGAAAATTTTAGTGCTTTGGCGGTTTTTGCCTGGCACCCCCGATTTGAAAAATTCCAAAAATTTCAGAAAACGACAAGTTTCCTTTAGAATGAATGCAATTTCAGGTCACCTGCTGATACCTGGTTAGTCCAACTCTAAAATTTAAACTAAACTCCATAATCCATTCGACTGCGCCTAATGCGGAAATCGAGTCTTGCCGGACACAATTGACACAAAGCAAGAGATAGAAAGGATTTAAGTAAAATGTCGATCGTTTTTGTCCCTTCAAAGAGTGGCCGCCCGAAATTGTGCAGCGTTTTGGAAATTCTGTTTTGCAAAATATTAGGAAAAATATTTATAGGATTTGGGGTTGACAATGAGCGCTGTTGGAGCCATTAGAACCGATTAGCGGTTGTTTGCGCGAGCAATCGGATTGCCGAGTCCTAAGTTTCCATCTCGTGCTGGTATTATTGAGCCACGCTTAATATACATTATACCTTCAATACCTTCTTAGCTCGCGTGGCTGGACCTCCGAAGAAGGGTTGGACGGCTGGGCAAATATTTATCGTAATTACCGACCATGGCTTATTCTTATTCTTCACGCGGAAGAGGATTTTCTCGTTTTCTCCTCTGCGAAAGCCGAAAACTGCCCTGGACTTCTTCCCCTGCTGAACCGGAAGCAGGCTTGCTCTTGCTTTTTCACCGATTTAACATTTTCAACGAACCACCGTACGCTTACGGACTCGTCCAGTTGGAATAATAACATTATATTATACGGCTTCATCTTTGCTCGTAGTGTAAAAGCCTTTCGTTATAGTTATACTGCTCGAGAAAGGATTGGTTGCTCTGGTAAATTTCTAAAGCGTCAGACTTCAAGCTTTTCTTGAGAACTTACTGAATTTTCTTATTCCTTCTGCAATAGTTGGCAACCGTCAAAATAGTAATTAGTTTCTCAGTGCCCAAAACAAAAACCATTTTGAATTTTAAAGTTTGCAAATCAGTTGATAAATGTGACATACCGTAATGGTACATGCCAAAATAGGACATGCCGAAATGTGAGCTTCCGCTTGTCACTTGACTCGAACCCAAAGTTAAAATTACACTGGGACCCCGCTTTACCGGGCGTTTCGGGCGTACCCTCAATGGCCTTCACGGTGAAACGGGGTTCTCCGAACCGTCCTTTTTCTCCTTCTCGCTTGTGACTTCTTATAGTGCCGAACCGTAAACCGTTATCCGGTATATCAGGTTTCGGTAAAGTGGGGATTCAGTGCATTAGTTTCAAGTTCAGTGCATCACATGTTGAATGTTAATACATCCTTAAACTATAGACTCATGAATTTTTACCCAAATAGTTGAATTTTAAACGACAAAAGATAAATTTTCAACCAATAATGGAACAGTTCAATTTTTAGATATAAACATTAATTGTTAAACAAAATAAAAACCGAATTTTTAACAAAATAGTTAAATGTTCAACCAAAGAAATACATTGTCAACCAAAGAGATGAATAGTTAAATTTTTAATTAAAAAATGATTTTCAACTAAAAAAAAACAACTAATTTTCAACCGAATAGTTAAAACTGAAAACTAAATTTTTAACAAAAGAGTTTAACCAATTAGTTTCCTGTTTAACGAAAAAGATGATTTATGAACCATAAAGATTAATTTTCTGTTTAAAAAAACTGATTTACAACAAAATAGTTCAATCTTTAAACAAAGAAATAAGTTGTAAAGGATAATAATGAATTTTCAACCAAGAAAAATAATTGTCAACCAAATAATTGAAATTTCAAGCAAGAAGATTAATATTCTACCAAAAAAATACGAATTTTCAGCTAAAAAAATACATTTATAGCCGAAAATTAAACACTAAATTTAGAGTTAAGCAAATTAATTATCAATAAAAATAGTGCATTTTGAACAAAATAATTCAATATATAGACCAAGAAATTAATTTTCAATCAAGCAGATGAATTTTCTACCAAAAAAGAGAAATTTTCAATCAAATACATGAATGTCTAACTTAAAAATATCATTTTTCAAACAAAAATTGAATAGTTGAATTTTTAATTGAAAAAATTAATTTTCAAGAAAAAAAACAGTATTAACAAATTAGATAAATTTTTAACCAAAGAAATACATTTTCAAGTAATATGATGAATTTTCAATCAAATAGTTGAATTTTTAACCAAGAAGATTAATTTTCTAGAAAAAAGATTAATTTTCAACCAAATAGTTGAATTTTCAGGAAAAAAATGCATTTTTAACCAGAAAGATGAATTTTCAAACAAGCAGATTAATTTTCTACCCAAAAAAAAATCGAATTTTCAACAAAATACACGAAGTTTCAAATAAAAAGCATATTCTCAAATAAAAATATATTTATTCAAACAAAAATGGTATAGTTAAATTTTCAATTAAAAAAAATTAATTTTCAACCAAGAAAACTAATTCTCAAAAAATAGTTGAATGCTCAAGCAAAGAAATGAATTTTGATCCAAATAGTTGAATTTTGAACCAATAAGACTAATTTTACAGTAAAACGGACAAATTTTCCACTAAAAAATATACATTTGAACCAAAATGGAAAAACTTAAATGTTAACAAAAAAAAAAAAAATTCATAACCAAAAAGTTGAATTTTCAAAAAAAAAACAAAAAAATTGACCAAATAGTTCAATTTTCAATTTAAAAAATAAAAACGAATTTTCAACAAAATAATTCGATTTTTAAGCAAATAAAAATGGAATAACTAAATGTTCAACCAAAAAAAATTAATTAGCAACCAAAAACTTGAATTTTCAACCAAAAAGATGAATTTTCATTTTAAAAAAATAATTTTTTGACCAAATAATTCAATTTTCTACCAATAAGATTAATTTTTAATATTAAAATGATTGTTCAACAAAATAGTTAAATTTGTAAGCAAAGAAATTGATTTTCAAAGAAGAAGGTGAGTTTTCCGCCAAGAATATGAATTTTCTCCGAAAAGGACGAATTTTCAACAAAATACATCAATTTTCAACTAAAAAAAGATAAGTTATGAAACAAAAATGAAATAGTTAAATTTTTAATAAAAAAAGAAATTTCTACCGAAAAAAATTAATTATTAACCTGAAGATAAATTTTTAACCAAGAAAATTAATCCTTTACTGAAATAGACGAATTTTCAACAAAATAGTTAAATTTTAACCCGAAGATATGCATTTGCGACTAAAGTGATGAATCTTCAACCAAAAAAACAATAGTTGAATTTTTCAACTAAAAGAGATCAATTTTCAACTAAAAGTGGAATAATTTAACTTTTAGTGAAAATAAATAATTTTCAACAAAGAAACAAATAGTTTTTAACAATATAGCTAAATGTTTAACCAAAGAAATGAATTTTCAAATAATATAATGTATCTTCAACCAAAAAAATGAATTTTTAACGAAATAGTTGAATTTTCAACCAAGTAGTTGAATTGTCACCCAAAATAGATTACTTTTCAACCGAACAGTTGCATTGTTAACCAAAAATAATCAATTTTCAAATGAAAGAGATAAATTATCAAACCATAAAGACCAGTTTTCAGCAAAAGATTTGAATTTACAACCAAGATAAATTTTAAGTCAATAAAGAACAAAAATTTTATCTAAAGCTAGTTTTTAACCCAAAAGTTGAATCTTTTACCAAAATAGTTGAATTTTCCACCCAAAAAGCCGAATTTAGAACCAAATAGTTCAATTTTTGAACAAAAAGGATGACTTTTTAACAAAACTGTCTACATTTCAACCAAACAATCATATTTTCTAGCAAATAATGAAGTTTTAACCAGAAGAGATGAATTATGAACCAATAATATAATAATAGAATTTTTATTCAAAAAGAATTAACTTTCGAGGAAAAATAGTTAGATTTTTTGTATTGGATTCTATTAATTCTGTTCACATTTAAGTGAAAAAAAAAACGATGAAAAGGGGAAAAGATGGGAATAGGGAAAAAACTGTGAAGTCGAGGTAAATTAGCAGGAATTTCGATAATTCATAGATTGAACAATAATAGTTTAAATAAACATTAAAGTTCCTTAAGTTTAGAAAAGCTTAGTATGATTTTGTAGATGGGGGGGGGGGGTTCGGGTCAATTCATACGGTATTTTACATCGGGTTGGGAGGGGGGGGGGTTTCCCCAAAAACACACACACACACACACACACACACACACACACACACACACACACACACACACACACGCGCGCGCGCTCGCACGCGCACACGCACACACACACACACGTCTCTTATTTTCATTTAAAATCAACTTGAAAAGGAGATAAATTTTTTTGAGCAGGGATGAGGGACAGTACTTTTAAAAAGTTTCATTTTCTCTATTCTTTTCCTAGTTAATCTTAAACTAAGATTTTTCCCAGAAGATGTCCCTCTCGTTTTGAGTTTCGAGAGAGGAATTTTCTCCGTGATTCTTTTCACGGTATCTCCATTCTTCCGTTTGCACTAAGCTTTGAATAAACTTGTAAAAATTAAAATGACTCGTCGGGTAAGCCTTTCCTCAAAAGAGGGGTCTAACGTCTGAACGGCGTTATTTATACTAACCTTTGTATTGAAATTATTAAATGTCGATCCCAAACTACAGATGTGCGATTATAACTTTTATCTTCTGGGATTTGAAAAAGTTACCAAGAGAACAACCAGACTCTTGCAGACTCTTGCATATTTCGCTGCGGTCGCGTGTGCCAGGATGATGAGCATGAAATTTAGAGGCCAAGCTACTAACAACTATGCAATGGGTCTCAGAGACTGACTCGCCACGTGCAGGAAATCCTGGACGAAGTGATTGACTATCTTAAGCAGAGGCTCATGGTCCTGTCAGCGATACTACGACGATTCAAGAGAGCGATTGCGAGAAGGAATTATAATAGGACTTTTTTGGCAGACGAAAAACGTTTCTATCACGGACTTGCAGATGGCAAGAACAAGACTAAAAATCATTGTGAACCATCGAGGGACGGGGAAATGTCCAGATATCGGTCGAGCATCACGACGTGTAGAAATGGACAGAGTTGTACGTTTGCCTCAGATGAATTGTGTATCCATCTCAGCCTCCGATGTAACTCGTATCTTTAAGAGGGCGTGGAAAGCGCCAAGTGTGGATGGAGTGCACAGCTTCTGGTACAAATACCTAGAGGTTTTGTACTTCGCTCTTGCCAGGGCCCTTCAAAACATCATGAATAACCGAGGTCACCTCGAGAGGCTTAAGAGAATCATCTGCGTGAAAATGTCTGAGCACCGAATGCGCCATGAAAAGACACTTGTAGAGGGAATAGTTCTGCCACGCAAGCTTAAAGGCAGAGGAATCTTGGATTTTGGTCGATTGTGCGACCTTTAAGTTACGCAATTGCACGAATATTTCTAAAACAGGACTAAGATCTCACTCTACAACTACATCTGCAGAGTTGACCTGTATACCCCCTTAAAATTCGTAGATATTGATTTCCAGAACATCGGACATCTCAACGCTGAACAGCTTGCTGCTCAGTGGCAAGGTAAACACCTGCACAAGCAACATCTCCAAACATTATATCTTCCTTGCGTGGATGGTGATGCTTCAAACCTCTGGTTAAGGTGGGGAGAACTCTTTCCGGAGACGAAAAGATTTGTCACTGCCATCCAGGACAGGGTGATAAAGACGAGAAATTATTAAAAACACATCCTCAATATGGTGGCAGTTATTGACAGATGCCGCCTTTCTGGAGATCCCAATGAGAACATCGAGCACATCATTGATGGCTCTGCAATGTTTGCCTCACAAGAATACACACGCAGACATAATGATTTTGCTGGGATCATTCACCAAAAAATTGCCCTGAACACTGGTTTAATAGAGAGATATGAGTCTTACTACAAATATAGTCCAGTTAAAGTACTAGAAAACAAACACCATCTCCTTTACTGGGACAGGAATATTCTGAGTGATGATCTAGTCCCCATGTAATTCCCCTTAACAATAACATTAGGCTTCGATATACCGAAAAGATCCAGAAATATCCGGAACTGAAGCAAGAGATCCTGACCGTGTGGAGGGTGAACCAAGTCACACCCACCCGGTCGTGATCTCTTTCACTGGGAAAGTTCATGCGAGGTGCATACAAATCTTGGAAGAGCTGGGAGCACGAAATTCGCTGCATCTAATTCAGAAGGCATTATTGCTAAACACGTGCCGCATCGTCCGGAGTTTTCTGGGCGTGAACCTATAAACCGGCGCTCTAGTGTATGTACTCGCGAATTACAACGAATGCGCAAGCAGAATATAGAGTTCTGAAACAATGACTGACACCAACGATAATGGATATGGCGAGCCCATCGTCCCACAGCTCCAGTTCTTGCAGTCAGGCACGTTGCATAGGGGTGACTCCCCAATGCAATGAATTATGCAGTTATGTCACCAGTATCGCGCAGTGCCACCCACAATAGGCCTCTCTCGGATGAAGGCCATGGTTCAGTTGGAAATGGCTATAGGACCGAACCGAGGCGACGACCAGGCAATGGCCCCTCGCAAACACGAAAACATCGTTTTAAATGGTTGGAACAACTCAGGTGGGACATCCTTACCTATTGGCAAAAAAGCTCACCGGCGCGAACAGGATTCATGCAGTGGTTACAAGATTGTTGGGTCCATACGCACCCTGAATATGCTCATAAAACGCCTCAGTATTTAAGAGATCAGGTATCCTTTTTGCGCACAAACGAATATGAAGCCCTTTATCAGCAAGAAGAGCAACATCCTCCAGCGAACATACCATCCATTCCAGCATGGCCACCTTTGCAGATCGCCGATAATGTCAACATGAGAAGTAGGAGATGAAAAATCTACCACAAAGTCTTTCTCAGGATGGACAAATTAGCTGAAGTAATGATACTTCAGTACACCGGAGTAAGACTCGCGAGCGTATTGCACAGCTTCAGTTTAAAATAAAATCGCGAGACGGCATGCATAAAGTTTTCAGTTCGTGATTAGCTTCATAACATCAAATAAAAGATTTATTTCAACAGTTAGGGCACTTGCACGAAACTTAAGGAAAGTAAATCACACGCTGGACAAGTGTAAACTGTCGACCATCAAGCAGCACTGGACGATCTATTTCAACAGCTAAAGAGCGCCTTGAACGGCGAGTAAAATGGATTCAGGAAGATTCCACCTTTTCGACTCATCCGTCCGGTCTGTTCAATAAAACGTCATGTGCCGTTGAAAATCCACCTAGTCGAGAAGAGATTCAAGTCTTTTGCCAGCAAGTATATGGAGATACCTATCAGCTAGATGAAGACGGTTCAGATACATCACTTTTTCGTAACTTTGGCCAAAGGCAAAGATTACAAGGTCCAGAGGAAAAGTGTCCACTAATTATGCCTGAAGAAGTGAAGGACATTATCGCTAGAACTGAAAACTTTTTAGCGCCAGGGCCAGATAAAATCAACAAATCTTTTGGTGGAAGCAGTTTACTTCTGCGCACCAACATCTATCTCGTATATTTACTACTTTCGCAAACGGAGAACAACCCATCCCGCAGTGCTTAGTGGAAGGACGCACGGAACTGAACCTTAAGACCGGAGATTTGTCCAATTCAAAGAAACACAGGCCCATAGCTTGTTTAAACACCAGCTACAAGCTATTCACTGCCACCCGTAAAGAGAGGATATTAACATCTATCGAGCCGGTATGGAGTGCAATAGTTGAACCACGTGAATGCAAGAGAGGGTTGACAGGTTGCAGGTAAAATCTGTTCATAGACATGTATATCACCCAAGACTCGATTAGGTATCCACGCAATCTGTACATGGCTTGGATTGACTACCGTAAGACATTCAATAACACAAACCATGAGCTACTTATCAAGCATCTTGAGTGCCTGGAGGTGCATCCAATAATAGTGAGATGCATGAAAGAGCTGATGCTCTTGTGGCAGACAAGATCTGTCATAACATTTGACAAAAGACAAGTGACCACCAGCTATGTCAAATACAAGAGGGGGGTCTTCTAAGAAGAATCTTCAAGTCCGATACTTTTCTGCACCTTTCTCTTGCCTCTATCTATTGTGCTTCGAGGCAAAAGCTCTGGACACCTATGTGGCCTGCCGAACAGAAGTGAATTTAAGGGCAACCACCTTTTATACATGGACGAACCTAAACTCTTTGCCTCTTCGAAAGAGGACCTTGAAGTCCTTGTGGTGGCGGTAAATATGTACTCTAAAGGGATTGACAATAGCTTTGGACTCGACAAGTATGTGCCTTCATGTACAAAAAGGACTAGAAAGACTAGAAACTACATCATCGCGTGACGATCAGGATGTTCAACTCATAGGTGGAAATACCATTCAACATCTTGGTAATGGAGAAACATATGCATATCTTGGAATACCGCAAGCGGAAACTCAACATGTGCGTGTGTTAAAAACGGCCCTTGAAAAAAGGCATCGCCAAATTCTCAGCAACATTTGGGGGCTTCGGAATTATCTGGGAAGAATAAGATCCAGGTGACCAATATGCTGGCCGTTACTATACTGCTCTACACGTTTGGTGCAGTAAAATGCAACGTTGACGAGTTGAAGCAACTTGACCCAAGCACACGCAAGATGATGACAATTCATCGAAGTCATCATCCTAGATTTTCCGTGCCTCGAATAAACCTCCATCGAGCTAAAGGGAGTAGAGGTTTGCTGAGCTTACAGTGTCTTCATCGAAGAACGGTTCTGGCTATAGCCTGAATAGCACAGATTCTCTTATGCTTCAGAGTAGCTTTGTCTCCCATTCGATTCCAGCGACACTACACATGGCCTAGAATCGTTAACACCTTTGGTGTTCAACATGTTTCTCAAGTCTGCTGGATTGAGATCGGAGACTGTGGGATTTCTTTTTGCCTATCAAGATGGCTTTATAGATTCCGTAGTTTACCGCGAGCGCATAACGAATATTCCTGTAGGCGATGCCATCTGCCGAGCGTGCAAGCAAAGGTCAGAAACACTTGGACATGTTGTCAGTGGATGCACAAAGCATGCATGCTATGGGTACATAGAGAGACACAATGCGGCTCTAAAAGTGTTATGTTACCATCTTCGGCACTTCTATGGTGTCGAACTAATGCTTGTCTTGCCATACGCCCAGGGGGAACTCGAGTCCGTTGTGGAGAATGATCAGTGTAAGATCTACTAGAATTTCTCATTATCCACCACTCAACGTATCAGTGCTACAAAGCCTGATATTGTCCTCCAAGATCTGAAGACGAAGATAATTTCGTGATTGAATTCTCGACACCAGCCGATTGTAATATCATGACAAAGAGTAAGAAAAACGGGCGAAATATCAAGCAGTTCTTTTCGAGCTAAGCAGACTGAACCAAGGCTACAAAGTCCATCTTTTAATTCTTATAATCGGCTGTTTTAGAGGCATGAAAGCTTAATTTCTTAGCCAACTCAACACAATCCCGGCTTGCCAGCATCAGGCTCAGTCCATCGCGAGCCGGATGCAAAAGGCTGTTCTTGTGGGATAATTTCATCTGATCCGTCATCGCTGTTCCTCATAACATTCTACAAAGATTGGTAGCTCTAAAAAGGTATCCAGAGGTGAAGCTTTCATCTCCAACTGTACCGTCTGCCGCATAAGGTCATCCACGGCTACAGACCGGACTCCGAGGAACAGTGCTGTACAAAGTCTCTTGCGTAAATTTCCCGTTCTTGCTTACCTTCTGGGATATAAAAAGCAGGAGTGGGTCACAGACACGTTCTTGTTGCGTCGGGATTGGTTTCTTTAAGGAACCATGATCGTAGCTTCTGGAACTCACAACTTCTCACATAATAAAAATAAAACAATATGTAAAGAATAAGAATTCAGAGGCAACTGTTGTCACCTCCAACACTCGCGGCCGCTGTGTAAGCATAACAGCTGTAAAAGACGAACTGCAAACTATACCATGCTTCTAATTTTGTACCTACATCATCGCAAAAGATTCCAAACATCGTATAAAATAACTAATAACATCCTCATCTCATCAGTCACTTGAATTAGTCCATGGCTATGATGGAAAACCGGGTTTACCCGAAAACAAGTTTTAAAAAAATAATAATAAATAATATAATAAATAATATAAAACATAATAATAAATAATAATAAACAATGCGGCTCTAAAAGTGTTGTATGACCATTTTCGGCACTTTTATGGTGTTGATGTAGCTCCGCCTTGCCCTGCTACCAGGGGGAACTGGAGTCCGTTCCGGAGAGTGACCAGTGTAAGATCTACTGGAATTTCTCATTCTCCACCACTCAACGTATCAGTGCCACAGAGCCTGATATTGTTCTCCAAGATCTGAAGCCGAAGATCATTTACGTGATTGAATTCTCAGCACCAGCCGATGGTAATATCACGTCAAAGGAGGAAGAGAAACGGTTAAAATATTAAACACTTCTTTTCAATTTTAACAGGCTGTACCAGAGCTACAAAGTCCATTTTGTAGTTCTCATAATCGGCTGCCTTGGAGGTATGAAAACTTGATTTCTTAGCCGAATCAAGAAGATTCCGGCTTGTCAGCGGCAGGCTCAGTCCACCACATACCGGATGCAAAAGGCTGTTCTTCTGGGATCACTTAATCTGGTCCGTCAACACTGTTCCTTATAACATTTTATAATGACTGGTAACTCTGAAAAAGTATCCATAGATGAAAACTTGATCTCCCACCGTCTCGTCTGCCGCGTAAGGTTATCCGCAGCTACAGAACGGACTCCAAGGAACAGTGTTGTACGATGTCATCTCGCGTAAATTTCCCACGCTTACTTACCTTCTAGAACAGAAGGAGCAGGAGTGGATGACGTACACGTTCCGGTTGCTTCGGAATTGGTTGCTTTAAAGAACCATGGTCGTAGCTTCCGGATTCTACAACTTCTCATAGTAAAAAAATATATATTAATAATATTGTAGTGGGAATTTCTGATTACATCCATATCACTGAAAATGAGATATCTATAATGCAGTTTTTTTATTTATTTAAACTAATTTTGTATGAAGCTTGGTCCATTATACCAGCGACATTCTATTTGTACAAACGCATTTTCTCATTTATATAAAGACGATTTTTCGGGACGATTAGCCACAGACAAAGAAACAATTTTGCTATCAATAATGAGCATAAGAATGGGGGTACGGAATCAGATTATTTCTTAAAGATTAAGCTTGAATTGTCTCGAAAGAAAAATCGTTTATAAACGCTTCTGTCAGTGTAAAATTAAAAAATTTTACCTTTAAATCAGTGACACGGAATTTGTTGAGCAAACTTTACGATATAATTACATTTTTCATATACATGCACTCTACTTAATTTTTATTAGTTTGACTGTATTACAAGTTTATGCATTAAATTTACTGTCCTATGTATTTTTTGTCTCAAATAAATGTATCTCATAGTCAATTAATTTTAATCCTATCATCAAATACTAATAAGTGACTAGGATATTAAATCTAAATGGTACAGAGAATTGCCCATATATTATTGAACCTTTGAACTTGAAAATAAAAAGTGTGGAATAAATTAATTTAGAAAGCATGTCATTCGCAGCGCCAGTGTCGCATCCTACAAAGCTTGTCGAATGTCGGCTGCATACAACTACGGAATAGTTTGAATATTTTCAGTCGCAAAGTCTATCGACGTAAGTTTAAACAATCGAAAACTTCCAGCGCATGAAATGTTCAATGGAATTCGTAGAAGTTTTCTGTGAAATTTTACTTCAATTGACCTAGCTGTTCATGAAGATTTTTTGTTTTGTTTTGCGCGGTGCCATTAGATTGAATTCGCAGCGTCATAACAAGCCGTTATCCAGGTCTGGGCGTGGAAAATTTTATTCTCCTACATGAACCCTTTATACCAATTAAATATAAAAAAAGGATTAATAATGAAAAATACACAATAATATTGAATATTATATTAGGCGTGTGTCATTGTTAAAAATAAAATTAATTATACTTCCCAAACATAATGTTAATCAAGCAAATTTTTATTTCAACGAAGTTTCTCTTATTTTTTATGATACGCCTTCGATGATCTTTAAAGATTGCCAACTGACTAAAACAAAAGATTATAACTATGCCATAAATAAGAAGAGCCTGCTCCGCTACTGCGAGTTCAATCTCATGGTGGTGTTACCCATAAAAAGGTTGATAGACCGAATCCATTTCAAATCATGTAGGCCGGCCGGTGACATGTTCGGGATTAGCTTGCCTACGGAATATATTTTTGTACGTGGAAAATGAGGAGAAAGATATTTTTTAAATTAACACAGCGAAATTTTTATATTTGACAATCCATAAAATTTTTTTTTAAATAGTAGAAACTGGTAACGTTATTTCAGATTTTTGAAAAAAGAAAAAATAAATTTCTCAAAAATCCCAAATTTTGTCCTGAAATTTTTAGTACTGTATTATAGTTTGCCTGCCATAAATTTTCTTTTTATTATTTTTTTGTTTTGCGGGAGAAAATAATAATTTTTTTTTTTACTTTGCATTTTTTGCAATTTTTGAAATTTTAATGTTTTTCTAATTTTAGTTTATCCAGTTTTTTTGCAGGGTACTCAGGTAGTAGAAACTCGTCACTGTTACCCTTCTACTGTAGTTCCGTATGAAGCCACCATCTGTCTATCTAGTCTCAAAATCCCGAGACGAACCGAGCAATATATCGGTTCTCCGATACCAAAATGATACGAGGCAAAAGCGAGACTGGGTCGCAGTTTGATACCGTACCGTACGTCTCGTACCGAACGGCATCACTAGTTCTAAAAAAAAAAGGATATTTTGTGCTCAATTTCAAGATGCAATTAGTTTCCTTATACAATTAGTTTTCTTTGAACACACATTGTACCTGACTGTCTTTTTACAAGTGTCTGCGTGCAATAATTATGTGAAATATTTAGAGGAAGCGGTAGCTAGAAATGTTTTACACCTGTAATAGAGGGACATAGATTTAATATACATATGAAAATCTCATTATGGGGTAAGGGCGATTGACAATTCTGAAAATTCAATTGACATCGTTGTTTGTGCACAGTCTTCAAGTATTGACCAATAAAATAAATAAATTGAATTTTACTCAATAAGAACACGGAAAGAAATGTTGGGTGACTGCGGTAGTTATACGTACCGCTGCTGAGCTAAACACACGAGCGTCAGCGCGCCCTATGTTCAAGACGTCTACTCTCTCATTTTGAGAACGCTGTAATCCGACAGAGGGGCGAGCGACGTGCCAAATTTTTGGGATAACAGACCCAGAACTCAGTAAGATGGTTGCGTTATTTTCTGGAGACGTGTTGATACACGTGCGCGGCCACGCGTAAGTTTACTTATCTCTACCGGAAATCTAAATTATTTTTATATACTTTCTAAACTCAACTCCTCCAGCGAAAGTCTAGGACAATTTTATGGCAGTCGCATTGTCTACGGTTCATCTAGCTGTGTCTAGCAAGGTTTACCTGCGATCCTTTAGTGTCTAGCATTCGTCTAGTATTATCTAAAAAGGTGTCAATTCTAGATGATGTGCTCCTAGACTATCTTATCTATAAATCGTCTAGATTTTCGGTAGGGATATATAATTATAGATATATAGGAAGACTCCAATTTCGTGAAAATTTTCAACTTCCATAGGGTCTTTCTTTTTAATCCTGAGCATAGAAATGTAGAAGTTGGATCGACTACTGTAGCACGCGTACGTTCTCTCATTTGGGACAGCAGTGTTCCCAGATATAAGAGAGCAACGTTGTACCACATTTTGAGGCCGCCGCTGCACAAAAATGGCGCTGCTGTCGCGTTAAAATCATGGTTGTGTTACCCTACTACACCGAATGCCACAGCTGTCTTACAGTTCTTTCCGTAAAGGCGTATTTCATATAGTATCTAGCTCTTAATATGTATATGTAGCATCTTATGAAAAGGGCCAATCCCGAAAATGGTAATTTTAACCCTGACTTAGAAATACACGAATATTTCCTAAAATAGAACCGATCATAAGGGCCTTTCTACGTACACGTACTTCGATCCAATGCGCAGAACCAACGAAGGATAATTATTGTTATACATATTTTTCGTTTCTGTTCACTTTTTATCAAACTTTTACGTTGATTTACCGTAAATTAAGTACTAGTAAGCAAGTGTTAATATCTAATTTTCTATTGTAAAGTAGGACACGCCGGATCGGAACTCGCCGCATCGAAATCCGCGGAGGGAAGTAGTGCCAACTTGCAAAATTCTCGGTAACAACAGGTCAAACATTAAACGCCCTGAACATTACGAGATGCATCCCTACCAGGAGGTGTAGCTAAGATTTGTTTCTGCTACCTGCGCGATCGAAAGTGGAGACCCGGTCCATCCTGATCCGACGAGTCCTACTGTATTATAATGAAGGTCACTATTTGATCACTTTCCACGACGTTTCAATTCGATTTACAAAATAAGAAAAAGGTTTACGATTTTCTAGATTATTGAGTAGAAAGTGGTGACTAATTCCACATCAATTTATTTTATAGAAACTGATTGATACATAAGTGTCTCAAAATTGCTGTGCATTTTCATAGTCCTAAAAATTGGCTCTTCGTCACTGCTTTGATATTGGCTTAGTTTGTTTTTCGAGCCAAGCAAGAGCTTCAGCGTTGTCAGGTCCTTGCAAAAGAGGTTTTAAAGTGTTCAGACATTTGGCGTGATAATTGTTGAGGTAGTCGATCTGGAAAAAATCGATAATTATGAAATATGTATGGGTAAAAATTAAAAAATGAATCACCAATATCCCGTCGCAAGAAAACTACTGACTTCCATTCATGTAAAAAAGTTTTAATTATAGGAGCTGACAGTGCGCGACTCATGCTGTAACAACATGTGCACAAATTATTTATATTAAACATTTTTTTTAATGAGAATATATATCTCTCCCCCTCCCTCTCACTTTTTTAAAAGCCTTATCCCTTAAATTTTAAGATCCTGTCCCCTCAAATTTTTATTAATATAGAAAAAAATTACCTACATACTTTTTTTCTTAAAAAAGTAGTTTAGGACACGCTGAAACCATTTTGAAATAGTATATTAAGCAACAAATGCGAGAAGTCGCCGATTGCCCACGAGTGCGCACGTCCGTACGAGTGGCAATCAGTGGCCCAGCACGAGTTACTCATACTATTTTTTGTTATAAGTGCGTAACAAGGGGTGGTGGGGGCGGGGAACGTGGGTTCGGGGGCAGAGCCCCCCAACAGAAGAAAAACATCTACTGATTTATAGGTTATGTAGTTATCAAAAATAAAAGAGTCTCCAGATTCCCCCAGTAATGCTAACGGAACGCGACTTTTTCAACTGGGCATGTACCGAAAAGAGCGGGTCTATTCAAAATTTCAAATTATAAACTTGTAATATTACATTAATAATAAATTATTTAAAGAAATTAGCAATTTCTTAGATTCAATTTAATTAATTTTTTTAAAAGAAAAAATTTGTTTTGAATATTTATCTGTATTAATATTGATAGTATTTATTGATTTGAAATAGACCCGCGCTTTTCGGTACATATGCAGTTGAAAAAGTCGCTTCACCGAGTTTCTACTGATTCTTTTTTAAACCAAGAGATGGCGGCAGGCGAAAAAAAATGTGCTTTTTAACAATAAGTTTTAGCTACAGAATGAGTTTAGAAAAAACTTTTGTTTCTTTTTTGTTTCTATTTAAATAACAGTATTTCACTTTAATGCGAAGAAAGAGGCATTTTCCGAATGTTCACACACAACTTTAAAGTCTCACGGAAGTTTTGCCATCGTTATTTGCAATGTTTTCTGCCGTCCCTTATTTATTTAAATTTTTAATCTGGGGACCTAAAAATATAATTTTTCCTCAAATTATAATTGGTTGAATATGACAAATTATCAAGCACAAAATTATTCAAAATGAAAGTCAAAGAAAATATTTCTTAATGCTCGGAATATAATCTTAATTTTGCAAAAAAACTTCAGCCACAGTGCCTCTATAAGTGTATGCAAGTCTGCATCGATTATTATAATTGGTCAAAACTAATCCAGAACCATCAACGCATTTTTTTCATGCGAAACAAATCACGCCAATAAACAAGAATTCCTTTACTCGATCGATTTTTTTGTAAAATTATCTCCAGAATCCCAAACTGTGTAGAAGATCTCTGGTAAATGTGCCGTTCTCGAGATATTCGCAATTTATTATTTTTTATAAATTTAACATTAAACATTCAAAATTTAAAAATTTAGAAATTTTCACTTCCTCTTGTTAGATCAGCTTATGAAGAACAATAGTTGTTTCAGCATTTCTTCGCTACGACGAATATTTATTGCAAAAAATCAAATAACTTGTAAAATAAGTGACAACAATTACTTTCATCAATAAACAAAACAATATTTTATGAATGATAAAAAAGTAACACTCTTTTGAAAGTACCAACTGGAATACATATGTAAGAAAGTATACTTACCCACTTGATAAATACCTATGTTCCTATTCTTTGAAGTTGTACTAAAATGATAATGTGGCCCAAAATTGCGAAATTTAAATATATGGACCTGTACAATTGTTTCAATTTTGAGCAACTATTTTTGTTTCTGCGTGTAATAGAAAGACGGGCAAAAATCTGAAAAATTTCGGAAATTACTATGAATTTGTTCATACCATTTAATCTTTTGTACTTTTATTCGTTAAAGAGTTATTTCTATTTTTTTGACAAGGACGACAATAGACCTGAAACTGATACCCAAGGGCGTAGATACGGTTCAAGGGTTAGGTGCAGACTGAAGCTGTATACCCATAGCCCTGGCACAGTGTCTACGTCTTTGGATCTCCAGCATGCCTGCCATGTGTGCGCTGACCACCCGCTTCAACGTTTACTGTATCACTTATAGGCTTATTTTCACCCTCCACAAAAAAATAGATTTTAATAACTCTGACGAATAAGAGTTTAAAAGATTCAATGGTATGACTGAATTCATTGTAATTTCCTAAATTTTTCAGATTTTTCCCGTCTTTCTATTACACGCAAAAGCAGAGATAGTCGCTCAAAATTTAAAAAATTGTACAGGTCCATATATTTAAATTTCGAAATTTTTGGCCAGATCGTCATTTTAGTACAACTTCAAAGAATAAGTAGACCAATTTTGACATCTTTATTACTTTTTCAGAAAGAGTTACATCAATTCAAAGCGAGCAAATTAAAGAATCATCCCAATTCGTATACATTTGAACAATTTATCAATAATTTCGTTATACGTGTATTTATCAACTAGGTGAGTATAGTTTCTTGCAGGAATGTTGTCTCTAAAACTAATTTTCTCCATGAAAAATGACTATTTCTTGCAACGCGATCAAATGACAATAACAAAAGCTCTGTTGCGTTGCAAATTATTAACTTTAGGGGATCAGTGTTCATTACAAAAATGTGTATTTTGGTTGGTACATTCAAATGAGTTTTACTTTTCTGTCGTTTATGAAATATTTTTTTGTTGATTGATAAAAGTATTTGTTGTCACTTATTTTACACGTTATTTGATTTTTTGCAGTAAATATTCGTCGGAGCGAAAAAATTCAAAGACGTCTATTGTTTCTCATAAGCTTGTCTAACAAGAGAATAAAAAACAAAATTATTTTGAATGTTCAATGTTACCTTTATAAAAAAATAATTAATTGCGAATATCTCGAGAACAGCACATTTGCCAGAGATATACTACACAGTTTTTGATTCTGGAGATCATTTTACATAATAATCGAAATAAAATCGAATGCACCTCGTTGATCCGATGAAAATGGGGTTGGCGTCTGGACTATGACTCATGTAGATCAAATGAAAAGGTGCTACAGAGTCGAGGGCGTTGATGCCCACAATACAATTTACATGGGATTTTTAGCTTCTAGAATTTGCCTCGCGATTCAACTCTGAACCAAAAAAACCGGGTGTCCCAGACTAAAGTGTCCGGACTTATATAACTGTATAAAAATGAAAAAAATACATTCAAAATTCCTTTTCCAAAAATTAGTTGAAGTTTTAGTTTCTGACTCATATAATATTTAAGCTGGACCAATCATGAGCGCCATATAAGCAATCACGTGTGCCTGAGCGGGATTACAACGCATTGCTATCGAAGCGAGCGCAGAGGTCGGGTTATCGACGGGAGAACACTGTTGGATTCCCGTTCACGAAAACACGACTGTTTATACGGGGCTCTTGATTGGTCCAGCTTAAATAGTTTATAACTTACAAACTTAAACTTCAACGGATTTTTGGAAAAGGAATTTTCGTTTTATTTTTTTATTTTTATACAGCTATATAAGTCCGGACACTTGAGTCTGGAACACCCTGCATGGAACGACCGCAGCAAGAGCTGCCGCTGCTTTTGGCACGAACGGTTAGTGTTGAAATAAAATTTTTTGGAATGGCACGAGCCACAGTTGTCAACGCACTGACTGCACGATAATTCACACAAGCCTCTCGTGCTAATGGCAACAGCAGCGTGAGCTCGGTAAGTGTTGCGTTTAGCCCGGCCTGTTCTTGGGATTGGCAATAATCTCTCCTGTAAATGTCCAATAGCGTATGGTGTCAAATAACTCCACCGTTTAGTGACAACCGCGCTGGTCACTCGACTCATTCGTCAAATTACCAAATGCTGAAAGTACTAAGGGGAAAGTCATGATCAAATGTACTTTGCGGGCTTGATAATGTGGGTAATCTTTCTAGACGATTCATATATGGTGAAACAACCGTTCAAAAATTGATAAAGAAAGCAATAAGTTCAGTAATATTACCTAATAGAAAAATATGTAATAAATTTACTTCTTTTTGTGTTTTCAGATAATTTTAATTTTCGCAATACAATTTGAAGAAAATATTTTTGAACAGAACTTTCAAAATAGAATTTTCATCAGAATTTAACTAATGAAATAGGCAGAATTTAAAGAAAATATTTTTGAACAGAACTTTCTGAATAGAATTTTTATCAGAATTTAATTAATGAAATAGGCAAATTCATTATGAAAATTAATCTTGGAAATAATTCCATCAATCATATCTGATAAAATTTGATTCAATTTCATTAGATCTATCATGAACGAAAATTAGCATAGAAAATCTGAGAAGTAACACTTGCAATGGAAAGCTGCGAAAGTAAAATTTCCGAATAAACAAACACGACGTGCATGCAGGTCATGTTCTTTTCGATCAGCTGATGCCGCTCATAGTGCAGTTGGGGGAAAAAAATGAAAGTTGTTGCTGCGAATAAGCCGAGAGACCAGCGCGATTGTCACTAAACGTCAGAGATATTTGACACCACGCGCTATTGAAAATTAACACGAGAGATTTTTGCCAATCCCAAGAATGGACCGGGCCAATCGCAACACTTACCAAGCTCGCGCTGTTCTTGCCATTTACACGATTGGCTCGTATGAATTCGCGAGCGGGCAGTGTGTTGGCAACTGTGGCTAGTGCTACTAAAAAAAAATTTATTTTAACACTAACCACTCGTGCCAGAGTTTCTCCTTGTGTATAATAGTAGATTTTTCAAGTGAAAAGAATTAACTTTCAACTAAAAAAGACCGCTCGTGCCAGAGTTTCTTCGTGTGTATAATATTAGATTTTTCAAGTGAAAAGAATTAACTTTCAACTAAAAAAGATGAACCTTTTCATTTTGTCTCCACGAGATAGCACCTTTTCATTTGGTCTCTCCGAGACAGAACCTTGTCATTTGGACAGGTCGATGTGTACGCGGGGACTCTCTACATACGCGGGTATTCTTTCTCTCTCACTCACCTATCATCAACCAACTATCCCGCTATCAGTCCTATCCGACTACTGAGAAAAGTCGTTGTCACTTTAGAGTTCGTCGAGAACATACCGATAAGTCACCGGTAAATTCTCGAGAGATTTCTAGAAACTTAACGGATTATTTTCTTTAGATTTTTTTATTGTTAATTATCGAAAATATTGTAGCGCCCTCAGTAATATAGAACTGAACTATCTACACGAAACTTTGTCATGGTCTAATGCAGTTCTGTAAAGTTTCAGAACAGCTAAACATTTTAGAACTCCACTGTAAAATATATTTTGTAAATTATTTTAAAAGTGATTTCAGACATCACAGCCCAAGATAATGTGAAAACAGGAGAAATTGAGTGATTTCTCTGAAAAAAAAGGATAATAAAGTATTTTAAATAACATTAATGTATGTACCATATTGCGAAGATTTCAAGTCGAATGATACTGCATTTTCAACAAAAGAATTGCATTCTTAAGCTACAAAGTCGAACGTTTAAAAAAATATTTGTCTTTCAAACCCGAAAAGATGACTTTTCAACAAAAAAGTTAATTTTGAACTAAGAAAGATGAATTTTCAACCAAACATGTAGTTTAATTTTCAACAACAAAAACTATTTTTAACGAATAATTGAATTTCAAACTGAAATGATGAATCTTCAAATAGATTTTAATCTGAAATTGAAAACAGTTGAATTTTACGAAAAAATGATTTTTTTAAGAATACAACATTCAACCAAATAATTATATTTTCAACCAAAAAGGT
The DNA here is from genome assembly GCA_011634705.1 of Andricus grossulariae. Taxonomy (NCBI): domain Eukaryota; kingdom Metazoa; phylum Arthropoda; class Insecta; order Hymenoptera; family Cynipidae; genus Andricus; species Andricus grossulariae. Next base: position 46,541,691 of record JAABKJ010007545.1, on the reverse strand, counting down.
GATTTTTTAACCAAAAGATCGATTTTCAACCCAAGAGGATAATTTTCAATTAAAAAGGCAAATTTTCAACAAATTAGTTGAATTTTAGATTAAAAAAGATGGATTTTTTAAAAAATAGCCGATTTTTTAACCAAGTAATGAACTTCCACCAAATGGTAGAATTTTCAAGCAAAATAGATGAATTCTGAACCCCAAATATGATAGTAGACTTTTCAAATAAAAATAATTATCTTTAAAAGAAAATTTTTTCTACCAAACGATGAATTTTGCATACAAAAGAAATTAATTCTGAACGAATAATATAATAGTAGATTTTTCAAGTGAAAAGAATTAACTTTTAACTAAAAACAATGACTTTTTAGGAAAAAAGTTGAATTTTCAACAAAATAATTGCACTTTCAACAAAATAGTAGAATCCTTTAAAAAAAGAGACTGATTCTGGACCAAAAATATAATAGTAGATTTTTCAAATAAAAAGAATTAAATTTTAACTATGGAAGATGAATTTTCAACTTTGTATTTTCGATTGGAAATCATACTTCAATCTGTGCTCTATGAAGTAACATTATATATTATATATAGTGGGTAATTTTTATTATCTGTTTTGGAAGACAAAATACATAACACGTGAGCTTATCGCACTCTTCAACTTCAAATCAGTTTTTCTCGAATAGCGATTTTTCAGTTTATTTTTTAAACATTTACAGTGTCCCTAAATTATAACTTTAATATGCCAGTCATTAGTAATCATTTATATAAGTTTATGTTACCTGTGCAATTACTGTGTTAAATATCTGAAAAGGAAGTTTTCGTTCTCAAATATAAAAGAGACTTTAATACTTGAACGATACATTAATATAAGCTTTGAATTCTTAAATATATAGTATAAAAGAAAGATTCATTTTGGGAGGAAACATTAACTCTAAAATCTTAAATACATAATGATGTTCAATATTTTAACGAAGGTGGTTCCCGTTTTTCAAAGAAATTCCGGCTATTTCTCGGCTTTTTCCCAGGACTCAAGATTCCAAGCTAATCCCTGATTTTTCCGGTGTTCCCGATCATACCTATATAGATTATACCTATATAAATTATACTAATGCGTTGGACTTTACGTCCATTTTCATTAGAGATGTGGGCGCGAAAATACTACATTTAAATTTCATAATAAAAAACCTGCGGAGTATACCCCGACCATTACGCCCAGTGCGTTACCCCTCATTTGCTTTTACCAAACATATCTCGCGTCGGATTAGAGGCGGGCATACCCGAAATCTTAACATTAGTATCCATTGTACTTATAATCCCTTTGCATTCAATACTCATTCATAGATTGTATATATATTACTCTAATTTGAAAGGCTCAGAATTTAAATTTATTCAGATTTGAAGACTTTTAAACTGGACATTGGAAACTACGCAAATTTTACCATTTTTAACGTTTTAAAAGTGAGATTTGACAACAATTTTTAATGTATCAATTTGAAATTATTCGCCTAGAAACATTTTCTAAAAATTTTAAATGATTGAACTACTAATGCTTTTAATTTGAAATAAAATAATTTTACCATCTGAAGGAATTTAGTTTCACACACACAGAATTTGAAATTTATAAAATTTACACGCTACTAATTTAAAAATTCACTAAAGTCACTATCTTGCATATTTTTTTTTTAAGTTTTCAATTGAAAATTCATTAACCTTCGTGATATGAAATAAAAAAATATTGTACAATGAGGCTGATTTAATGAACATATTAATGTTTCTTATTATTCAAAAAATAGTTCAACTTTAAAACAAGTAATTCAATTTTAAATGAAAAAAGATGATTTTTGAACGAAAAATGTAATAGTTGACATTTTAAGCAAGAAAATACTTTTATTTTAAATAAAAAGCATCTGAATCGGATAAAAAAGGACCAATTTCTAATAAAATAGTTGAATCCTCAATCAAAGCAGATGGATTTTCAACCAAAGAAGATGAATTTTCAACCAAACAGTTATTTGCATTTTTAATCAAAAGATAAGCTTTCCATGAAATAGTTGAATTTTCAACCAAATATTTAAATTTCAACCACACACATGAATTCTTACCAAAAGGCATTCATGTTTAAACCAAATAATAATAAACACAATAAAACCAAAGAAAATAAAACATAATAAAGATCTATTATTATTTGCGGAGTTGTAGGCTACCGAAGCTACGATCATAGTTCCTTAAAGCGACCAATACCGACGCAACTGGACCGTCTACGTCATCCACTTCTGCTCCTTCTGTCCTAAAAGGTAAGTAAGAGCAGGAAATTTACGCGAGATAACATCGTGCAACACTGTTCCTTGGAGTCAGGTCTCTAGCCGCAGATGACCTTACGCGGCAGACAGGACAGTTGGAGATGAAGGTTTCACGTCTGGATACTTTTTTAGAGCTACCAATCTTTGTAGAATGTTATGAGAAACAGTGTTGACGGACCAGATGAAGTGATCCGAGTCTTGTTATACAAAAAATATTGGGCCATCTGACGATAACTAGTGCAGTGACGATTACCAGTGCATTTACCTTATATTAAATTTTAAAAATGTTTATAAAACCAGTTAGACTTTAAAAAGGAAAAATGTTAAACTATATTATATAAAATTTTTGTTAAAAAATATGCCGTACACGCTTCACAATACACGTTTAAACACGCAGGGTGTCAAACACCCCTTGTTCCAGTAATGTAATTATTTTGAGGCGTGTCATTTAAGGGTTAATAAGAGTGTAAATTGCATTGCAAACATTAGTATTAATCACTTTCATGTATTTTTTACTTTCAAAACCTTTTTTCAATACATTTTTATAAACAAACATTGGTTTATGTATGAAAAAATATAGTGCTTATTTTTACCAATAAACTACGTGTTCATTTCTGGAAATAAATACCTTTTTTGAAAGGTACAATATTGCAGTTATTTTTTTCTGAAATCAGTATTTCAAGAGTATGTCAATAAACTTTTAGCTAAAAATATTAAAAATTACGCGAGGCATGAATTTTTATATAAAAAACTTGTATCACTATATAAAAAAAATGTTAAACTATATTATATAAAATTTTTGTTCAAAAATATGCAGTACAGGCTTCACAATACACGTTTAAACATGCGGGTTGTCAAACGCCCCTTGTGCCAGTAATGCAATTATTTTGAGGTGTGCGATTTGAGGGTTAATAATTAAAAATATTCAATAATTACGTCTTCTGACGTTCTATTGGAGATTCTGCCTTTTTGTATAATAACAAATGGTAAGTTTCATCTGTTATTTAATAAAGAGAATATGAAGAAAAACTTAGGTTGAAAAATTCTATCTTCGAGTAGTTTAGAATAAAAATAATAAAATCAATTTCTTATGAATACTTCGCGTACTTTTGTCTTCCAGATGTTAGATTGAATATTAAAATCCATTTCTTATAAATTTTAATGGGCCTAAGTTTTACTTTGGATCTTTTTTCCTAAAAAAAGAACATGTGGACTTCCATATGAAAAGGGCCCTTATGGCAGGATCTAGCTTAGGAGATATTCACGTTTTTGGATTTAAGGTAAGGGTGATAATCTCATGCTTGCTGATCAATTGGTACTATAATCACGTGCCGTGTAGCAAATAGATGTGGAAGTTCCTTTATTTTGAAGAAAAAAATTAATACGCGTGCTTATGACGATCGCCAACTTCAATTACGATTTTCTCGTAAAGTGGTTTTTTGAAGTACCAATATCAAAAGGTCCCCGACAGACTTTTTTGGCCTAGAGGGTTCGTTTTGGGCTGACAATTCCGGAAATTTACTCGATTACTCGCCTCTATACTCAACTCCATATCGGTCATAAGAGCCCTTTTCGTGTGGCAGTCGACATATATAAAACTTCTATTTGTAACTAATAATAGTTAACAACTTAAAAGAAACTCCATTATACCGTATCTGTAAATCTCTATCCACGTTATTCAAAACATCCCATTTAATCAATGGAAATAGATTATTAATATTTCTAATTATTGATAACCAGAATCTTCACTTGGACGTCAGCAGACACTGAGAGACGTTAAAGTTAAACTCTCGAAAGTCTTATTCTACGATTTATTGCGATATATTTTAAAGTTTAAGCTAGACATGAATTCTTAGATTTTATAGACGATGAGCTTGATTGATTTTATCATTGAAAAATACATTCAAAACATTTTTAACTACTCAGCAACTTTTGCTTCTGTTCGAACAAAGTATTGTGGATTGCGACATTAAGTTTTGGGCAAGGAAAGCTTTAGTTACAGTTGCTTAAACTAAAACATCCAAAAATTAGCCAACACCGTTGAAACCCAAAACGTGTAAATTTGGTGCGGGGTCATTAGTTTACACAAAAGTTTATACAAAACTGCGTTTATTCGCAAAGTCAGCGATAAGCTTTACATTATATTGATCTACTGGAATAGAGCCACACGTGACTCGTATTAAGATCTCGAGCCGAGTGTCAGAAAATGAGTCGAGGAAAGCGCCCGTGTGTCGTTCTGGAAAGTCTTTCAGTCGGACTACTGCTACGGTCATTATAAGTGACCGCCCGATTTGATATATCAGTAGTGGTAATGATAGACCGATTAGACGAAAGTGAAAAAACGGCTCTGAGATTGACGGAATTAAATTTAGGATGGTAAGACAAAGTTTGGGTCTGGATGGGACAGGGAAGGTTTATGCAAGATCTTCTTTTGCACGGGGGAGGAGGCAGAACTTCAGAATAGGTCTCTCTAGCTCGGTAGTAGCTGTTCGGACTGTAACGGCACGAACTAGTCCATCCTCTCCCGGATATACCTCGGTGACTCTGCATAAAGGCCATTTGGTAGGCGGAATCGTTTCATCAGATTTCTTCAAAATTACCAGCTCTCCTACCTGGAGAGACTGTTGACGTTGACGCCATTTAGGAAGTGTTTGAAGCGAGTGAAGGTATTCTGAGGACCATATATGCCAGAAATCCTCCTGCATTTGCTGGACAATTTTCCATCTTCCATTCGCAGGAACGTGCTCGTGTATAATTAAAGGTTCAGGAACGGCGGTGAGTGGTCCTCCAATAAGCCAATGTCCTGGAGTAAGCGCGGATAAATCACTTGGATCATCAGTGAATACTTGCAGTGATCTTGAATTAAGACACACCTCGATGTGTGATGATACCGTTGAGATCTCCTCAAAAGTTAGAGTCGGAGTTCCAATAACTCTTTTTAGATGTTTGGTAGATTTGACGGCGGCCTCCCACAATCCACCAAGATGTGCGGCTGATGGAGGGACGAAGAGCCAAGTGGTTTGGTCCATGGCCAGAGCATCGGCGATGTCCTGTGAAGTACGTGACGCCTCCGCAAAGAGCGCCCTCAGCTCAGCATCGGCACCGACGAAATTTGTGCCCTGTTCACTTGTGAGAGTGGAACAAATGCCCCGTCGTGAGGTAAAGCGTCGATAGGCAGCTAGAAAAGACAGAGAAGTATAATCAGACACTGCCCCCAGATGTACAGCACGAGTAGACGTGCAAACAAAAACCGCAATGTAGCCTTTATACGATGTTTGCCCACGTCCACGGGCTGCTCGTAGTCCTATTGGACCAGCAACATCCACGCCACTGTGGAGAAAGGCCCGAGTGCGCTGCACGCGATTAGGAGGGAGATTCCCCATAAGCTGCGTGGCCGTGGCGGCACGATGACGAATACATACCGCACATCGTAGTATGCGAGATTTTACAAACTGGTGATCTCGCAGAATCCAAAATTGACGCCTCAGGGTGGCTGCTAAGAAGAGAAGTGGGGGTACTGAAAGCTTCGAACCCAATACAATCAAGCGTGGTCGAGATCAGCTGGTCTGAGGACTCGAGGGTGCGCATACGGACATGAGCGATTGATGGTTCTGCATTATTTCAGGTTATCGATGTATTGAATGCACCATGCGGTCACTCGAATTAATTTTCCTAGAGAAGATGCACAATGAGCGAAACGATCCCACATATGAGGATGAGCAACTGTCGTCTGTATGACAACACGTCGTTCCAGGTCAGTATCGACTTTAAGATTTGGATCAAAGGTAGACCAAAGAAGATCGGTCTCTGTAAGCCGATCTGGACCAACCCACCAGAGCGAATGAGCACTGAACTGCTTGGCAGAGATTACTCGAGTAGCGCAGTCTGCAGGATTCTCTAGCCCAGGTATGTAATGCCAATAAACATCCGGAAGGGGTGTCTGAATATATGATACACGGTTAGCCACAAACGTATACCAACTGCAAGGAGGACATCTCAGCCATGCAATCACATTCGTGCTATCAGTTCAGAGATGCACCCTCACATCTTCGAAGGAGAGAGTTTTCTGGATATGAAGGGTAAAACGGGCGAGAAGCTGGGCCCCACAGAACTCTTTAACTTTGGAATAGATAATTTTTTGATAGGTGTGACCTATGATTCAAAGCAAATAAGAGATGAACGAACGACACCTTGATGTGAGATGGTTCTCAGATAAAGAGCAGCAGCATACGCGGCCTTAGAAGCGACCGCGAAGCCGTGAAGTTCGACCAATCGAAGACAATTAGAATGACCTAGCCAACGAGGAATCCTGATAATATCTAGATGCCGAAGATTCTCAAAGAGGCGAATCCATCGTTGGAAGATTTCTTCTGGAAGTCGATCGTCCCATCCAATTTTGATAAGCCAGAGATACTGCATAATAATCCTAAAGAGTATGATGACTGGTGATATTAATCCGAGAGGATCAAACAATTTCTGACTGAGATTTCGCCTTTCAATATTCAGGGACGGATTTCATGAGTGCCATCTCGTTGGATGCCCACTTGCGTAAGGGAAATCCACCCGATTGCAACTGATTGATAAGTTCCTGCTGCAATGTTAAGGCCGATTCCACGTCGTCAGCTCCTGCCAAAACTTCGTCAATCTAGATATAACGGGGGAGGATGGAGGCAGCGTAAGACTACAACTGCTGTTGGAAGCAGGCTTGGACCAAGGGCACTAGAGGTAATATGAGAGTTTATTAGTTATCATGCCGGGTTTCCGTCGTTCCTTGAATTGCTGAGCGTGGAAGATCCAGACGGAGAAACCTGTTTGGATTCAGTTCCTGGTGATGATGCTGGGTCGTGAATGAAGGTATGACGGCGATCATGGCAGGTACGACACACCTTTTCAGAGCGACAGTCTCCAACTCTATGTGGTCCAAAACAGTTCTCACATATGCTCCCCGAACAGACGAATTTCTGGCACTGAGCAAGAGATATTTAGCCTTGATACCTTCACAGAAAACCAAATAATGACTCTTCTGACAGAGGGTGCAGCTAACGTTAGGTGAAGGTTTTCTGTCAGGCTTTTTTGAAGTGGTATGTGCCTTCACGGAAGAATTTAATATGTTATGTTTTGAAGAACTCTTCGACGAGGAAGAAATTGTTGTAGTCTGAGGACTAGCTGAATGGCCCATGGACTCAAGTGCCTTGATTCTGGTCGTAAGAAATGTCTTGAGCTGATCAAACGTCTGTGGTTCCACTTCTCCCCCAATAGAAGTTCCCCAGTCCCGGCAGGAATGTTGATCTAGTCGTTCAACTGTAATGTATGTCAACCAATCATCCCATGTTTCGACGGGACGTTTAAGTGCAGTCTAGGCACCGATGGCTTGTATCGCTCCATGCAGAAGCTTCTTCAACTTAGAGGTAGATTCTGTAGATACCAGCTGTGGAGAACATAAAGCGGCTATCTGAGAATTCACCAACAACCGAGTGTTTTGATATGTTTCCGTTAGTAAGTCCCATGCTCGGGTGAAGTTCTCAGCAGTAGTAGGAATGTTGCTGAGGAGATGAGCAGGTTCTCCAGATACTCTTGTTTTCAAATAATGCAATATTGCAACGTTTGTTGTTTTCTGATTTGACACGACAATTGCACTAAATTGAGTTCCTCCGTTTCACTAAAAATGTGTTTAGAGAAGTACGGCCATTTCTTATCTAAAATCTGCATGCGAGCCTTGCATGCTCTACGTGTAAGATTAGCAGCACCTAATTTTTCAAAATTGACATAAGCCCGTAAAATAATACTGCTCAATTTGATTTGTTGGTCGATCAGTTCGTCAATTTCCTCTTCAGTCATTTTGAATGGTAAGAACTTAATAATTCGAGGAAAAGAACACAGAGAAAGAGAAACAATAATATTCAAGTCGAAGATAGCATACAGGCTTAAATATGCAAACTTGTAATTAATAACCAAACATTGACATCTGCAGCAATGAAATAATTTGAAATGAAAATTCAAATATAGAATGACACACACTCCATGTTTGATAAATAGCAAGAGTACAAAATCGAGTATACTTCATGCTAGCAGAATTATAATACGAGCAATGAAGTATAATTCACTGGAATATCGAAATAAGATTCAATCAATTGCAAGACATGTGAGAAAATCGACAACAAATAATAAAAATGGAACGAATTCACAGATATCTCTGTCGAAAAATGTTGACAAGTTCCTGAAGTTCACCTGAGAAGATAAACAAAGCCTGAATAATTTGACCGACCCTGCTGTAATATAGAATGAGTATCGTCGAACATGAGAATGACTTCCTTCCTTCTATTTGTAGATGCGAAGAAGCGAGAGAGGCAATAATTTCCTTCCTTCCATATGCATATGTGAAGAAACGAGAGAAATTATACTTCATTCCTTCTACTCGTTGGCGGTGAAGAAACGAGATGCACGATGACAGCGACTCGTGACTAGGATCCACTTGTATTAAAAATGTGTTCCACACTCAGCTGACACTTCATTTCAGGGTGCAACAATCACGCGTGAACCATCCGCTTCATATTGATTATTGCGAGCGTGTGTAACTCAAAAGTCAGTGTTTATAACGAGAGTCTCGATGAACTGTTTACCCTTTGTGTACACTTTATTAACACACGCTAGCTCACACCGATAGGCACTGGAATGTACGGTTCACGTTCATCCCTTCGACGAATATAAATTTAGATACTTTTCCCGAGTGAAAGTTTAGCAATAATTACAAGCTCAATTACGAGTTGCTCCAGTATGCTTACTGCAATTTTGCAACGTCAAAATCCGATTGTGTTTGATGGATGATGCACTATGCTCTTATATTCCAGGTGCATTCACTTTTTTCACCCATTGAATGTGCGTAACGCTCTTGCAAAAACTTGATACGATCGTTTTTCATCGTTTTCATACCGGTTTTTTAGTATAAATATCCGTAATCGAAGTATCAATGTTTCGGATCAGACTAGAACGTAATGATGATCGCGCAAGTTACTTAGTGAATACAAGAAAACACAGATTTAAAAATGAAACAATTAACAAAACTGCGTTTATTCGCAAAGTCAGCGGTAAGTTTTACAATATATTAATCTACTGGAATAGAGACCAAGATATGAATCTGCGAGAAAAAAAGTTTAATTATAAATGAAAGATATCAAAAAGATATCTTGGTCGCAATCTTCAAAAAACATGGTTTCGCGAAATTTGAACAGCTCGCAGTTTCTTGCGTTTGCGAATTAGCTGTTAAAAACATTTAGACCTTCATCCCAGGCATCAATACTACACAAATAACGATATCGCTTCCACTCTAGAATTGTGACACCAAAACACTCTTTTTCATGCTTCACTGACTGGCCTACTACTGAAGATGGAGGACTACAATTAAAGAAATTTTCCTCAGCTACGGAATGCGACTACTTCCCAAAAGAAAAGAAACGAAAATTAGGAAACAAAGTGAAAACAACTGTCATTAAAAAAACGTAAACCAGAAAAAAAGGCAGATGGAAGACCAGACATCTGCATGAAAAAATCTCCGAGCTTCAATTTTACTTAATCCATAAAACAACTTTTTCGACCCGACCTCTTATTCAATAACTTGATTTTCCTAAATTCAAAATTTTTCAAAAATTCATCAGTGAACGTAATGCAGGCATTAAAATAATAACAGGCTCAACCCTTTGAAATTCATAGAGCGATCAAATATACTGGCATATATATTATTACTTTTCGTAAAAACAATACCATGAAGGCACCACGGTGCGCCGCCGCGGGGCTCGAGCGCCAGCATCATGCACGTACCGGAGTACTCAACGCTTCTTTTCATGAATTGAAAATTTGAATATCACTTTCTAATCTACATAGTCTTATAGGAAAAAACCTAGGCTTTCTTTAAGACCAACAAAAGACACAAAAAACCTGTCTCACTTGAAAAAAAGTCAAATTTATTATTGATGTTCATTTTTGAAGGTCAAATATTTATTTTTCGAAAAAATGCGTAAGACCGATCGAAAGAGCGCAAAAACCCCTATCGAAACTGTACTAGACAACATTTTTTAAATCGCTGTTAGAAGAGTTTAAAATCGCCGAAATAGACGATATCCACGAAAATCCCAAAACTTTCAACCCCTTCCCCTCGGTCAATACTTATCCGAATGACAAAATTTCCCCCCCCCCCATAAAGTAGTATTCTATAGCACAACACTTTGCATAAGTTTAACTTAGATCGGACAACTTTGACTTTTTGAATGGGTACACTTGAGAAATAACGCCCCAAATCGGAAATGGTTAGTAATAGAAAATTGATACATTTTATTGCAAATAATAATCTTTCATGTTTTTTTTTTTAATCAAAAATGGTCCTACGGTGTGGAAATGAGGTCAAAAATTTAGAATTTTGAGAATTTGATCAAATATCCCTACGAGTACGAAAACCATGGTAATTTTTTGTATGTACAGTTTTTGGTATTAACTGGAAATGAGGAAATGTGGAAAATGTGGAAATGAGGTAAAAAATTTAGAAATTTGAGAATTTGATAAAATTTTTTCACGAGTGCGAAAATCATGGTAATTTTCTGTGCGTGCGGTTTTTAGTATTAACTGCTAATTAATAATAAAAGATTATAAGAAATATAATTTTTGTTTAAATTATAATTGTTCGAAAATGAGAAAAAATTACTTAACAATTTTAGCCTAATTTAGATGTAGAGCTTCTATTAAAATAAATAGAAAGATCAAATATTTAAATTTTACATTTCAAAGCTTCAAAGAAAATATAAAAGCTCCTCATTGAAATTATCATTAGCGCATTTCTAGCCATCACGAAATGGAGGGAAGGGATTAGGGAATTCGAGAACATCATGGTTGATGCTGCGGATTCCATCGCGTAGGAATAAACTCGTGTTTAAATCGTCGGTATCCTAGAGAAAAACACACAATAATGTATATAAGATATATACATCAAAATTTTCACCTGGGATATTAAGATAATATGAAAATACATAAGAATATTGACGGAATATTTCAAGGGTACACGAGGAATATTGGAGTGGTCCACCCGTCGAAATTTGCCATCCATTTGATAATTTTATAAAGAAAAATCATCAGCATCGTAGATTTTTTGGTATAATTTTATCAATAAATCAACAAATAATGAAGTTTATAGTTAGTTTATATGTGGGCGGGTAATCCCAGTGGAGCACCCCTGGCACTCCAGCATTAGAGCCTATTGTCTCACTAACGAATAATATTGGAAGATACAAATTTATCAGGAAACGTCACAGTCAATATATGTAATTTGAAGACCACGCAAAAAAAAAAGATTGATTTCTGTCTGTAAATGTGCTCACAGTGGCTTTGCTTACATAGTTTGTTTAGAAAGCGAACAATTAAAATTTGATAAAACAAAGTTTATTAGTTAGTTATTAGTTTATTAGTTATTATTTTTATTAGTCAATATAATTTGAAGATACAATTAAAATAAATAAATATCTCTTTCTGCCTATAAATGTGCTCTATATGCATTTGTTTATATAAGTTATTTATAACATGAACAGATCATATTACATGACAAATATTCATCAGCAAACATCACAGTCGATATAATTAGAAGGAAAATAAACGAAATAACTATATCTTTTCTTCGAAAAACGCACTAACAGTGCACTTATTTATATAATTTGTTTATAACGTGAACAAATAAGTAATAATATTCGATGACAAAAACTTAATAACTAAATATCACTGTTTATATAGTTTTAAGATAATTTGAAAGAAACCAATATCTTTTCCTACCTATAAATGTGCTTAATGTGCCTTTGCTTATATAATTTGTTTATAACATTTACAATAACATTGGATGACGAAAGTTCATTAGTAAACATTACAGTCAATATAATTTGAAGATAACTGCACGGAAAATCGATTTATTTGTTTCGTTGAATGAACTCACAGCGCATTTGTTTATATGGCTGGTTTATAAGGTTAATAAATTATTTCTGGTGACCATTTTTACATCAGTGTATGTATCACCTTGTCGATAAAAATCAACCTACTTCAAGACAGAAATATTCTTTGAAAACAAGAAATTCATATTGTTGAAAATTTGTTAGTGTAATTTGTTTCTAACAATCAAGCATTATAAGTCAACAAGGTTTAAATATTAATGAAAATTTCTTATTATTAACAGAATTTCACGAGAAACTGTAGTATAGATCAAACTATGCAAATAAGTGGCCTTTTCTGTCGTAAAGTTAGAATCATATTGTTACATAAGTGTTGTCGGCAGCGTGCGTGGTTCATAATTTAGCGGTTACGGTTCAGTTCTTGGTGCCTGCATATTTTTTGCTATACTCTATGCGTTAGGAAGTATTCAAAACTATATATATGTTTTATAATGTAATAATTAGTATTAGTAACGTTACAGGTGCTTTTTATTTTATTTTTGAATAAAATGTTCAATGCAGTTAGCTATAGAGTTTATCTACATGTGTACTAACTAAAATTAGCTATGAAAGTTTTAAATAATTTCTCTTTGAAATGATTTTTTTAATGTAAATTGTAAAAAAAAATTATAACAAGGCAATGGCAGAAAATACCGTGTTTTTTAGTTATTTATTTTCACCACAAATAAAAACGATTTAATTATGAAATATATAATGGCCTTATAGAAGGCCAACATATTAAATGGACGTTCCTTTATTTTTATAATATTACCATTAAATTTTTCCCTTGTAATCACACGAAAGGTAATAAAATTCTACTTCTAATAAGCCCAACATGGCTGCAAAATGTCAACTTAATAAATAAATATTCAAAAAACGTCAATTATCGCTGTTTATGAACACTTATTAAAGCTTGAAATAATTAACATTTTCCAAAGTTCTTCAGCTCATTTTAAACGTAAGTTTATATAGTATTAAAAAAATTCGAAACTATAATATTTTTTATAAATATTACAAAAATTCATGATAATATGATGAATAATGATTAACAAAAAATGTTTGTAAGTATTTGCGACTTTTTTCTACCAAGTTTCACCCCAGAGCAGATTCTAGGAAAAAAATGCTGAAAATCCCAACTCTCGTATTCTTTCACACTGCATGCATCGCGTCGACAACCGGATTGGTTAAGGTTGGCGCGCTTATTTGAAATGATTAAATGTGAAAAGCAATTGTTTACAGCAAATAATAAGAGTAAAGTTATTAAAAATAATTCTTTGCTCACAAGGAAGACTTATAAAGTTAAATTTAATTATTTATTAGATTTTCTCATAAATGATCGATTTTCATTTTAGAGAAAGGAATATCTTTTTTATCCTAAATATGAATATACAATTATTCCTAATATTCTTATGCACTTTACATTTATTATTTTTCGTGAACATTTGACTTACACATTCAATCATTTTAAATAAACACGCAATCGGTAACTAATCAGGTCGGCCCTCCGCGATGAGTCATTTGCTCTTTCGTGGATGGTCAAAATGAGTGAAAACAAGATGTTCGTATTGACCATTCAAAAAGGATACCTTGCTTATCCCTGAAAGTAAGTCTGGCGTTCATACAACAGTCAGACTGGTGATAAAATGAGAGCCTCTCCGACTATGTGAAAAAATTCTGGACGGCTCTTTAGACCTTCTGAAAGAAAGGACTGGCTCTCTAAATTTTGACACTCTAACTTTGACTATCCATTTTTCTCCGTGCGGGAACACGAGTTTATTATTGGAAGAAGCATATTTTGGGAGTGACTTTATAAATAAAATTGAGACAAAAACGTGTACTTTTTACCGGTAGAACACTTGGCTGATATGTTAATGCAGGCTAAAAATATTCTTCAAAACTGTAAAACTGGTTTTGCATAACGTGGTCACCCGGTAACAGAAAAGTTATTTGTAACAAATGAAGTTAGTTAAAAAACGGCAAATAAGCGATATTCCCCTGATTTTTTGATTTGAAAAAAATTTTTAATCAATTTGAAAAAAAATTTCTAATCAATTTGAAGTAATGTATTGCTTCTATTGTAGTGTTTTCAACTCGAAAATGATTTAAAAACATATGATCTTAATAAATAAACATGAAAGTATAGAACTAATTGATGTTTTACGAAAATTGATCAATATAATTTTAACTTCCAATAAAAAAATAGGCCAAAAATAAGAATAATTAGGAAGCCCTGGAAATTGATTAAAGTACCTTGAAACCATTTTAAAATCCTTGAACTCATCTAAATACTCGGAAATCTGCTAAAGCCCCGCAGAATCGTCTAAAATGTTCCTAAACCTTATAGGTCCTATAAAATCGTTCCATATCTGCGGAAACCCTGTAAAACCACATGCAATTTTTAAAAATATTTTAAAGTCAATAGATCTCTTTAAATTCCTTGCAATCTTTTAGAATACGCTGAAATATTTCAAATTGTTTGAAATCACTTTAATTTATTAAAAATTTATTTAAAAATTCTAGCAATCTTCCAAAATATACTGAAATATTTCAAATACTTTGAAATCTTATACAAACTCATATGAAATCCTTTGAGATTCTGAGAAATGCACTAAAATACCTCTGAATCTTTCAAAATATCCTAGATTCTTATAAATTATATATGGAATTTATTCAAATCTTCCGAAATTTAAGGGAATTCTTTAAAACCGCAAGGGATTCTTGAAATCCTGTGAAACCCCCTGAAATATTTTAAAATCTCTTCTGATTATTAAAGTTTATAGAAATATTATAAAATGTTTAGAAACTTTTTCATTAATTATTGAAATTTCATGAAAGTCCTTTGAGTTTTTCTTTAAAGCTTCGAGTAGCAGATATAATGTTAATTTTGACTTACAAAATGTCGTAAATAGTTTAAAACAAAAGATTGCCATCAAATGCAACACACTATAAGATAAAAGCGTACTTCATAAAATCTAAAATCATTATACTTACACCAATAATTGTATATAGTATAAATAGAAAAAAATAACACGTAATAACAACCGAAGAAGCATACGGTTCGACTCATAGAAAAAATAATTTCCATGTTGATCTGAAATACTTTTTTTCCATTCAATTTAAAATAAAAAAATTTAGGCTTTTGATTTTTACTGGTACAATTAAATTTGTATATGGGAATTAATATCCTGAACACTTGCTAGTAACCGGAAAGTGCCAAAGAACTTTAATTAAATTATGTTATGCGAAATTCGACGTGATAGATAACCATGGACAGAGTAAACACGTGGTTATTGCGAGCTCCGCGTAACTTAACGCAACGTATCACACGAATCAAGATGCACTGAGTAAAATGCTAATTCCACCTTATGAATTATTAATTAATCTCGCACCACAGTCGCTGCCAAGTAATGCATGCTCTGAGCGTAACGTGTACATCATTATTAGAATCTAATTGTATCGTAATAGAACAAAAATACCAAATTGTCAACAAAAATTTCAAGATGGTCCACTCTCATATGTATTACACTAAGTTTATAGTTTAATTGTACATTTCTTCTTTCTGTCCTTTCAGTAATCCTACCTGAAAAATCTGGTGAAACGATATGTCTCGAAATTCTCACAATGATTATTTTTGAAAACCTGATTGGCTTTTCATTAACCTGAAGATGTTTTATGTCTTAAATTTATAATTTAAAAAATTGAATTTAAAAATTTAAAAAAAGAAAAAGATAAAATTATACAGTTTAAAAAACAATTGTGCTTTTCAATACTTTTACGTGTTAATAATTGTAACTTTCAGCTTACCTTATAATTTATTTATTGTACTATGGGGCCAATAGGGGTACTTCTGATACAAAACTATGTTATATGTACTTTGATTATTGATATTTCAAGAATTTAAGAAGATTCTTGTTTCAATTTTCGCAAAAATTATCTCCAGACTTTCTACTTTCATTCATCCCATTGTTCACTCAACAATGTTGTACATAGTGAAGTTTAGCAAATCTATGACGTGATATCATAGCACTGCGCTTTAGCAGTGGGTGTGCAAGTACATATTGTGTGGCGTATGCGGGTGAGTTCAATCAGTCTTTTGGGCCTTGTCGCCATTGCCCTTTCGTGTACTTGTTCGCTCCGCTAAACAAAATATAAAACCATATTCCCTATATCTGTTCTGTTTCGTATTAAATAACGCACCTATCCTGGATATCTTCAATAGGTTATGGGCCCAAGACGTTGATGATTAATACTTAACCTGTGAAAGTTTAGAAATTGTTCGAAAAGCCTTGAGTGGAGTCGCGTTCGAGGGGAAGCGCAGGTTCGGTAAATCGTTTAAAAATGAGTTCCACGCAGTCGGCGCGTATTGAGATGCTCGGGAAAGATAATTTCGACACGTGGAAGCTTCAGGTTGAAGCTTTTTCTGGTGAAAAATGATGCTTGGGAATACGTGAGTGGTGGAAAAGTTCGACGTAGTGTAACGGCAGGTGACGTGACATCTGAAACAGCAGCCAAGGCATGGGACGTGGCCGATAGGAAGGCACGTTCGGACCTAGTCTTGGCGATAAATCCTACAGAGCTGAAGCAGATTAAAAGCTGCGGCACAGCGAATTAAATCTGGAGGAAGCTGCATTTCATGTACCAATCTAAAGGACCGGCTAGAAAGGCAACGCTTCTAAAACAGCTATTTCTGCACAAAATGGCGGAAGGTGACGATGTGCGTGATCACATCAGAAAGTTCTTTGATGCAGTGGATAAACTCCAGGAAATGGAGGTTGCAGTCAATCAGGATCTGTTAACCATCCTATTTCTCTACAGCCTTCCAAGTTCTTTCGAGAATTTTCGGTGCGGCATTGAGTCGCGGGATGAGCTGCCTGATTTTGAAACGCAAGAAATTAAAATCATAATGGAAAGCGATGCCAGAATGTCGAAGGCGCGGAAAAACTTGCCGTGCGCCATGATGGTAAGCAGCGTGCAGAGCCAGAAGAAGGGGAAGAAGCCGTACCCAGAGAGTGGGGGAGACGAAAAAGGAGGACACAACACACCGTTCCCGTTCAAGTGTTTCAAGTGTAAGAAATTGGGGCATAAAGCGAATAAGGGTCCACAGCAAAACAGAAATTCTGCGACGGCCCACATGTGCTTTCTCACAACAGTTGAGAATGACAGTGCTTTACAAGCCGAAAAGCACTTTGTGCGGAGAAATTGGTGTGTTGGCAGTGGGTGTACTTCACACATGTGCCGTGACGAAAGAAAATTTTAGAAGACGGAAAAGTGTGGATAGTGACAGTTTAAATTTGACGAGCAACGCCACTGCCAAAGTTGAAGCGAAGGGAACTGTGCCGTAAAATGTGTCGGGTGATTCTAATTCGTCGGTAGTGCAGCCAGAAAATAAACTGCAGGTACCAGATCTTCGTACAGATCTGATGTCGGTCAGTAAAATCACCGATAAGGGCTTCGAAGTCACATTCAAACAGCGGGAAGCTGTGGTTCGAATCCCAAACGGCGAGGTGAAATTATTCGCGGATAGAATCGGTGATTTATACTATGTGCGAGAAAACATGGAAACGGCGGGAGTAGCGAGGGAAAAGCACGGCGCTAGCTCGTTAGAATTGTGACGTAAGCGTTTGAGACATTTGATTGAAAAGGACGTTAAGAAAATCGTGGGTTCGGAGATAGCTTGCGGAATAAAGCTTAATGGCAAGGACCAACTACTCGCGTGTGAATCTTGCGCTAAGGGAGAGTTAATGCAGAAACCTTTTTCTAAAAATTTGCCACAAGAGACGAAAATGCTGGACTTAGTGCATACAGACTTGTGCAAGCTCATGCGAACTCAATCCTTGGGGAGATCTAGATATTTTATAACATTCGTGGATGATTCAACGCGATGGACAGACGTCAAATTCTTGAAAAGCAAAGATCAAGCTTTGGATGCTTTTCGAAGCTACAAAAGTCTCGTTGAAAATCAGACAGCGAGAAAGATTAAGTGTGTGCAATCGGACAACGGTAAGTAATATTGCAACAATGCCTTCAACAAATTTATGGATGGCTGTGGAATCAAAAGGAGACTCACAGTTACCTACACACCAGAGCAGAATGGAGTCACCAAGCGGTAAAATCGCACTCTAGTTGATATGGCAAGATGCATGATGTTCGAGCCAGATCTTCCGCGATCCATTTGGGCTGAGGCTGTAGTGACAGCGAACTACCTTCGAAACCGATGTCTCTCCAGGAGTTTAGGTGAAGGAATTCCATTTGGACAGTGGAAGGGAATTTCACCCAATATTTCACATCTTAGAACGTTCGGATGCAGAGTCTTCTCCTTGAACAATCAACTCAGCAAAGGCAAATTCGATCAACGTGGGTGCAAAAGTATCTTTGTTGGATACTCGGAAGTTTCCAAGGGATATCGAGTTTGGATAGCAGTTGAGAGGAGAAAAAGTCACCAGAGATGTTGATTTTATGGATGATCATCTCTCAGGAAGAAGTGGACGTGATATCATCTCGGAAAATACTTTTCATGAGAAGACAGAAAAGCAACTTAAAGCAAAGAAATGGGTTGAAGTCGGCATGTAATCGGTGGAAAGCAGTGTAGAAGCAGGAATTCCAAGAGTTGAAGACATCGTCAAAGTTTCATCGGAGGGGGGGGGGCAGTATGAATTTTCTCATGAATCCGAGGGATCTGAGACCGATATCGAGGAAAATGCTGCGAGTTCTAGCAAAGGGATACTCTCAATGCCCTAGAATTGAATCCCTGGAAACTTTTGCCCCAGTAGCTCGATTGAGCTCGATCCGTTTAGTGACCGCCCTCGCCGTGGAGAAAGGGATGACAGTGCACCAGCTGGACGTGACGACTGCATTCCTCGACGGAGAAATCGAGGAAAAAATCTTTATGGAAGTTCCTGAATTTTTCGAGGAGTTGCTGTCGGACCTAGCTGCCAAGGAGAAACGGGAAAATGAACGTAGTACCAAATTTAGGATGGCTTCGAAAATGCTACAAGAAATCAAGGCTGGTGATAGAATGTATAGCATGAAAAAGGCTTTGTATGGTCTAAAACAGGCTGGTCTTCAGTGACACAAGAAACTTGATCAAGAGTTGCGAGGGTTTGGATTGCAGCCACTGACCTCTGATGCATGCGTCTACTTGAGTAGCCGAGGTCCAGATACGTTGATCATCGTTACCTATGTAGATGACATTTTAATAGCATCAATGGACCTAGCTTGGATGTCTGAGTTTAAAGAGCAGCTGAAGTCAAAATTTGAAGTGAAGGATCTGGGCAGTGTAAGGCCTTGTTTAGGCATGGAATTCGCACAAAAGGATGGGGTGATGGAAATTTCGCAGGGAGCGTACATCGAGGAAGTCTAAAGGGATTTGGAATGGATAAATCTTAACCTGCAGTCACACCGTTGGATCCTGGAACGAAGCTAGTGAAACCGGGCAGGTGCTCTGAGGAAGATCTGGAAGCTTACCCTTTCAGAGAACTTAACGGAGCATTAATGTACCTGGAAGTTGGTACACGGCCTGACATATCGTATGCTGTGAACTCGCTCAGTCAGTTCTGTACCTGCTACGGAAAGGAACACTGGATAGCAGGAAAGACGATCCCGCGTTATCTTCGAGGAACAACTAATCTGGGTTTAGGATTCCAGAAGTGGGGCGGTTTTTTGGGAAGCTAAGAAACAAAGAACAGTTGCGCTATCCAGTACTGAGGCTGAATATATGAGTCTCACAGAGGCCACGAAAGAGGCGATTCATCTGCGGAAATTCTTGGCGGAATCTAGATTAGAACAGCGGGAAGCAGCTCGGCTCTACAACGACAACCAAGGGGCACACACACTGGCGAAGAACCCCGTGTTTCATTCCCGGACGGAGCACATCGATATTCGTCATCATTTTGTACGCGACGCACTGAAGAAAGGTGCGATTACCGTCGAGTACATGCGAACAGAAGAAATGATGGTTGACATGCTTATTAAAGCATTGTCGGGCCCCAAGCACAGACAGTGCTCAGTGAAGTTCGGTTTGACTGTTAAAAGCAACACGCTCTAGTTTGGGGGGGAGTGTTGTACATAGTGAAGTTTAGCAAATCTATGACGTGCTATGATAGCACTGCGCTCTAGCGGTGGGTTTGCAAGTACGTACTGTGCGACGTATGCGGGTGAGTTCAGTCAGTCTTTTGGGCCTTGTCGCTATTGCTACTTCGTGTACTTGTTCGTTCCGTTAAACAAAATATAAAACCATATCCCCTATATCTGTTATGTTTCGTATTAATTAATGCACCTGTTCTGGATATCTTCAATGAACAAAAGCTTGTCTGAAGAAATATTTTTAATTTTCTTCGGCAGTGTGTCAACGATTTCAGATTTTCCGTTATAACAGGTAAATGTGACACGTGTAAAAAACACTAAAATCCAAATTCTAGAACATTGCACTTTTTTCCGGTTAATAAAACATTCGCTGATTCTTAAAATATATATTTGGTTGTAATTTCTTATCATTTATAAGAATATCAATAAAATTTAATAATGAAAGTTTGAATCTAATAGCGAATTCGGTTATCCTGCACTGGCGCACTCCAGAGCACTCTGACCTGCTCCTGTGACCTGTAAGAAGGAGCAGCTCAAAGTGCTCTGGCGTGCATCAGTGCAGGATAACCGAATTCGCTATTACATGAAGATTCTAGTGATACTTAAAAAATTACATTATTCCTGAATTGATTTACAAAGATTTGTCTGCCTAAATACTTAAAGAATGTTATTTAACAATTATTATTATTTTCTTATATTTTTGTTGCAAAACTAAGGTTCACTAGCCTCTTTAAATAACATCGAACTGTTGAGAGATTTTTGAACTTGATAAACAAAAAGAAAATCAGATACCACACTTTCGACGAGTCTGATTTTTAATAACACTGTCATAACTTATCATCAAAAATTTGAAAAATGTTTACAAAAAAAAGTACAAAGAATATTAAAGGAAGGAGAATTGGAGTTTTCTGAAAGCATCTCACCTTTCTTACAAATAATCTATTGAAGCAACAGAGTATATTCTAAGGTGCAGTTCTAGACAATAATGCAGTTCTAAAAAAAAGTGCAGTTCTTAATATGAAAATGTGCAGTTCTAAATTTTTAAAGAGAAATCCACACATAACATGGAAATCTACAATATCGACCAAAGTTATATTCTCCTATACAGAAAATATTTTAACATCATTTCAGACAAGATGGAAATATAAATTAAAAACTTTTTAATTAAATTTTATTCAGAAAAAATAAAAAAGATCTTCTCCTTTCACTCCGCTGAGATTCGAACACCAGGTCAACTGATTTCCTAAGCGACAAACATTATTATTTAACCTAAATTTTAAACAGAATTAAAAACTCTGTTGTCTTCCAAAAAGCCTTTTTTGAACCACCGTGCTGGTAAAATAGAGCACCTGACCAGAGATTCGTTACCTTCTCCGATGATAATACAGATTTCTATTAAAAATTGTGGTAAGTTAGCATATTTACCGGTGAAATTACCATAAATGACCGAAAATTTTCATAAATGTCCGGAAATTTATGGAAATTTTTAAAAATAAGTTTAGATCATTTATGGTAAGTTACCGTATTTACCTGTAAAGTTACCGTAAATGACCGAAAGTTTTCATAAATTTCCGGAAATTAAAAAAAAATGAATATTGGGTAATTTATCGTAAGTTACTATATTTACCGGTAGAATTACCAAAAATTACCGGAAATTTTCATAAATTTCCGGAAATTTATGGACATTTAAAAAAATTAATTTTCGGTAATTTATTGTAAGTTACCATATTTACCGGAAAAATTACCATGAATGACTAAAAATGTCCATAAATTTCCGCAAAATTATACACATATTTAAATTGAATCCGGCAATTTTTTAATTGATTTTTTGATAATTTGGAATGAGTTAACATAAATTCCATGCTTCTTTATTTAAAATCTAATATGAACTGAAATCATGATGTTATTTCGAAAAATGTCTGAAATCATCCATTTGTTAGAAAAAATACCGCATATGCCAAGGGGGAGAGGCACTTTTTCCCCTAGGTGCATAATATACTATTGTATTCCAAAAAAGATGAATTATAAACGAAAAATCAAGTAGTTGTTATCCCAACCAAAAAAATTAATTTTTAATCAGAAACAGTTGAATTTAACCATAAAAAAACTGCTTTCCGACATGAGTTTAATTTTCAGATTAAAAATATTTTTCAGTCGTCAAGAGAGAGAAACAATTGCAAACAAGCTGTTGAATTTTCAAGCAAAGAGATGAATATTTGAATTTTCAACTAAAAACTATCAATTATCAAACATAATAAATATTCAATTAAAAAAGGTAAATAAACTAAATTAAAATTCTCCCGCTTTAAAGTATGTAGATACTTTTATTTTAACGTATCCGAAGTTTAACAATACGGTGGTTCAGAAAAGGCTTTTTTGAAGACAAAACAGTTTTTAATTCTGTTTAAAATTCAGGTTAAATAATAATTTTTGTCGCTTAGGCAAACTGGATCTGATGATTATAAGTGCTGCCTCAAAAGTGATAAGTTTGAAACATGAAAAAATACTTAAAAAACATCGATACAATGATTTTATAATAACCCAATTTTTTTTACTTTGAACTTATGATTAAAATTGTAATAAAAATCTAATTTTATTTTCTATGAAAGATTTTATACACATTTTGGCGGCACTGAAAAAATAGATGGTGTATTGCAGCGCAGCGGATCTCAATAGCGTTTCAGTTTTAAACATTGTATCGTTCATACACAATTATTATTAATATAACTATATAAACTTAGAATATAAATTATAAAAACATTATCTTTTCTTAATTAAAACTCAAAAACCAGGAGAAAATATTTCAAAAATTATTAAATTATGTTTCCATAGCAATTCATTGCTACTCATTGAATTAGTAAGTCGGCATTACTAAGCAGATTAGTAGAATACCCTTACTAATTCATTTAGTAACATAAATCTTACCATTTCATTTAGTAGAAATTGATAAAATTACTAATTTAACAGTCAGATACGATGCTACTAATTGCATAAGTAAAATTTCTACTAATTCGGATTTAGAGAGTAAGTAAATAAATTGTGTTTAATAAGACATGGCTGAAAATATTTTTAAAAATTGCATAACATAAGCGGGATTACACCATTTTTTACGACTTGTTACATGGGAAAAGGGAGGGGTAAAAAATTGGCAAAAATTGTGTTACTTAATTTATGGGTAGCCCCTTATCTCACCCTGGCAATATCCCGTGGAACTTGAATTTTGCCCATCTCTCCCGTAGAGTCCATACGAGAAGCTTCATTGACAGTATTTCCCCAGATATCATATACTGGTTTTCTAGCACCAATAACTCCTCCAACCAAAGGGCCACAACTGATTCCAACCCTCAAATCGAAATTGTTGAAAGAATGCACATTCACGTCATCCAGACGACTTCTCATAGCCACTGCATAATCCACCAATCGACAGAGATGTTCCATATCGTCCATGCTTTTATCCTAAATTTCAATTAAAATTAAAATTAAAATATTTTACTACAAATTGAAAGGATGTAACAAAATAAGTGAAAAAGTCGAGGGGGAAACAACTCCTAAAAATGCGGTCCAGCGGAAATGGATTACTTTGGATTATATCGGATTACCCTGCCTGATTACTCAGCCTAAAGTAGAATCACGCGAATTTTCAACAAAAAATTTTTAACATACAAAAAGGATGAATTTTCAACAAAATATATATGAGTTATCAACGAAGTAGTTGCATTTTTGACTAAAAAAGATAAATTTTCAACCAAACAGTTGAATTTTCAACTAAAAAAGATGATTTTTTCACAAAAAGTGAAATAGTTAAATTTTCAATTAAAAAATTAATTTTCAATTTTCAAACACGATTTTTTTAGAAACTATTTAAGTTTTCTGCCAAAGAAATAAATTTCTTAACTAGAATAGTTCAATTTTCAATAAAAAAATAAATTCTAAAAAAAAAATTATTAAACTTATACTTATCTAAAAAAAATTATTTATTATTTTCAACAAAGAAGATCAATTTTTAACCAAGATAGATGAATTCTCAACGCAAAATTTAATAGTTGATATTTCAACCAAAACTTATATTAATTTTAAATCAAAAACATTTGAAGTTACATTTTCAATTAAAGAAATTCATGTTTCACCCAAAACAACGAATTTTCAACAAACTAGTTCAACCAAGAAGATCAATTTTCCACAACAACAACAAAATTAATTTTCAACAAAATAGTTACATTTTCAAACAAACCATTATCAACTAACCTGCAGAATCTTCTACCAGAAAACTGAATTATTAACCAAATACATGAATTTTTAACCAAACAGCTGATTTTTCAACTAAACAAGACATTAATAAAAATATATACATATAATAATAATGAAAAAATGGAATACCTTAAGTTTATGTTACAAAAATTAATTTTCAACCAAAAAACGAATTTTCACAGAACAGTTGACTTTTCAACCAAAAAGGATACTTTTTAATAAAATGTTTTTATTTTCAATCAACTAGATTAGATTTCAACCAAATAGACGAATTCTGAACCGGAAAGATTAATTTTTAATTAAATTTTCAACTAAAGAAATGATTGTTTTACCGTCAAACAAAAGAATTTTCAACAAATATTTAAATTTTCAAACAAATAGATGAATTTTCAACTAAAATGATGAATCTTCAATCAGAAAAAATAATTTTTAACAAAGTAGTCCAACGAAATAGTTGGACTTTGAATTGAAAAGATTTATTTTTAAATTTTCTACCAATAAAATTGATTTTCTACCAAAATAGTTGAATTTTCAACCCAAACTGACGAACTTTCAACCAAAAAGATGACTTTTGAACCAAATTTTTGAATTTCCTACAAATTAGATTCATATTTCACTAAATAGTTAAATTTTCAACAAAAATAATGCATTTTTAACAAAGAATATAAATTTTCTACCGAAAAAGACGAATTAAAAAAAATGTATTTTCAATTAAAAAAGATGTATTTTGAACCAAAAATTAAATAGTTAAATTTTCTGTTCATAACGTTAATTTTCAACCGAAAAACATTTTGATTACCTATGCAAATTACTGCGAAATATCTGGATTACTCTAGATTAAAATATGATTACTTGGATTCCCTAAATTACTGCGAATTACCTGGATTACAAGCCTGGTATTATAAGTGGATTAATCTGAATTACAAGTGAATTATTTGGATTACCTGAATTACTCCGAATTATTTTGATCACAAGTGAAGTAATCTGAGTTATCTGGATTAAAAGTGGATGGCTTTGGATGAGATCTGGATTACAGGTGGATTATTTGTTTCACCTGAATTACTTTCAATTATATGGATTACAATCAGATTACGCCGGATTAGAAGTGGGTTACAATAGGATTATGGTATTAAAAGTGGATGGCGGATTAAAAGTGTATAACAAATTTAAAATGGATTATGGATTAAAAGTGAATAACGAATTAAAAGTGGATGACGGATTATAAGTGGAAACGGATTAAAAGTGGATGACGGATTAAAAGTTAATGACGGATTAAAAGTGGATCACGGATTAAAAGTGGATTACGGATCAAAAGTGAATGACGGATTAAAAGTGGATCCGGATTCAAAGTGGATGACGGATTAAAAGTTGAGACGGATTCAAAGTGGATGACGGATTGAAAGTGGATAACGGATTAAAAGTGGACCAAGGATTTAAAGTGGATGACGAATTGAAAGTGGATAACCGATTAAAAGTGGAAACGGATTAAAAGTGGATGACGGATTAAAAGTTGATGACGGATTAAAAGTGGATGACGGATTAAAAGTGGATTACGGATCAAAAGTGAATGACGGATTAAAAGTGGATCCGGATTAAAAATGGATGATGGATTCAACGTGGATGACGGATTGAAAGTGGATAACGGATTAAAAGTGGACCAAGGATTTAAAGTGGATGACGGATTGAAAGTGGATAACCGATTAAAAGTGGACCAAGGATTAAAAGTGAATGACGGATTGAAAGTGGATAAAGAATTAAAAGTTGATGACGAATTAAAAGTGTATGACGGATTAAAAGTGAATAACGGATTAAGAGTGGATGGTTTTGGATGAGAACTGGATTACAGGTGGATTATTTGTTATACCTGAATTACTTTCAATTAGATGGATTACAATCGCATTACTCCGGATTAGAAGTGGGTTACAATAGGATTATGGTATTGAAAGTGGATGTCGGATTAAAAGTGGATTATGGATTCAAAGTGGATCAAGAATTAAAAGTGGATGACGGATTAAAATTGGATGACGTATTAAAAGTTGATGACGGATTAAAAGTGGATGACATATTAAGAGTTGATGACGGATTAAAAGTGGATGACGGATTAAAAGTGGATGGCTTTGGATGAAGTCTGGGTTACAGGTGGATTATTTTGTTTTACCTGAATTACTTTCAATTATATGGATTACAATCGCATTACTCCGGATTAGAAGTGGGTTACAATAGGATTATGGTATTGAAAATGGATGACGGATTAAAAGTGGATTATGGATTAAAAGTGGATAATGAATTAAAAGGGGATGACGGATTAAAATTGGATAACGTATTAAAAGTTGATGACGGATTAAAAGTGGATGACGTATTAAAAGTTGATGACGTATTAAATGTGGATGACGGACTAAAAGTGGATGACGGATTAAAAGTGGAATCGGATAAAAAGTGGATGACGGATTAAAAGTGGACCAAGGATTTAAAGTGGATGACGGATTGAGAGTGGATAACGGATTAAAAGTGGACCAAGGATTAAAAGTGAATGACGGATTTAAAGTGGATAAAGGATTAAAATTAGATGACGAATTAAAATTGGGCGACGGATTAAAAGTGGATGACGGATTAAAAGTGGATCGCGGATTAAAAGTGGATCGCGGATTAAAAGTGGATCGCGGATTAAAAGTGGACCAAGGATCAAAAGTGGATGACAGATTAAAAGTGGATGACGGATTAAAAGTGAATCACGAATTAAAAGTGGATTACGCATTAAAAGTGAATGACAGATTAAAAGTGAATGACGGATTAAAAGTGAATGACGCATTAAAAGTGGATGACGGATTAAAAGTGGAAACGGATGAAAAGTGGATGACAGATTAAAAGTGGATCACGCATTAAAAGTGGACCAAGGATTAAAAGTGGATGACGGATTAAAAGTGGACGCGGATTAAAAGTGGAGGCGGATTAAAAGTGGATTACTCTGGATTGCCAGTTCGAATAACCGTGGGGTCAAACGGATTACCAGACTTTTTTCCCCCTCGCAAAAAGTAATAGAAAGATCTAGTAAAAACATTACAATATCACATGGATTTAATCCAGAGGCTGCCATATAAGTTGCACCGACAGTTTTTATTTTCTCGATGCAGTGAAATCTGGTTTCGTCGAGCAACTCGTCAAAATCGGCTGAAAAATGATTTAAGGATAGAAAAAATTAGTAATGAAATTTCAGAATGAAAATTTTAATTAGAGAAAAGTGTACCTATAATTTCGTTTAGTAAACGAATGCATTCCATTCCTTTGTTCACGTCTTCGGAATAGAATTCTGTGAAATTTGGTACACTTGCAAACATCACTCCAACTTTATCTCTTGACTGAGAATACAATTCCTGTAATCAAAATAATTTGAATAGGATCATTTCAAAATCATTTTATAATAGTGAGTTAATTTTATATTACAAAATAATTAAATTTTCAACAACAAAATTTAATATTTTGTTTTCAACAAAATACATGAATTTTCTACCAAATAGTCGAATTTTCAACTTATAAAGAATAACTTTTTAATTAAAAATGGAATAGTTAATTTTCCAGGCGAAAAAAAAAACTTTTAACCTAACAAAACGCATTTTCAACTATATAGTTGAATTTTCAAATAATTAGTTTAATTTTCAACCAAATGGTTTATTTTTATTAAAAAATACATTTTCAAATAAAAAAAAAATTCAACTAAAATAAACGAATTTACAACAAAACAGTTTAATTTTTAAATAAATAGTTGAATTTTTAAATAAATAGTTTGTTTTTCAACGTGATAGTTAAATTTTATACAAAAGTAGTTGAATGTTTTACGAAACAGTCAATATTCAATAATAATGGAATTTTCAATAAAATAATTTAATTTTCGACCAAGAAGAATAGTTTTCTACCAAAAAAGATTAATTTTGTTGACAAATAGTTGAATTTTTAACTAAAAACTATCAATTTTCAATCAATAATGAATTATTTAAATTTTCAGATAAAAAAAAATAAATTTTCACCAAAAATAGAATAGTTGAATTTCCTACTGATATATAAATAAAATATAAATAATAACTAATTTTTTTCTACTGTTAAAACGTATTTTTTTAAACTGATAATACAACTGTTCCATTATTGAACGAAAAATTATCTTTTTTGTTGAGAATTTAACTATTTTTTCGTAAATTTATGTATTTTGTTAAAAATCTGTCTTTTGGTAGAAAATTAATTTTCTTGTTTGGAAATTCAGCTGGTTGGTAAAAACTGTAATTATTTCTTAAAAGTTTAATTTTTTTTTCAATCAACTGTTTTGTTAAAGTTATCTTTGTTTGTCATTTCCACCTTAGCTAGAAATTTTTTTTTATCGAAAATTCAACTTTTCGGGTTATGTATTAAATATTTCAAACTTACCTTGAAAAAAAGAATTATTTAACAATATTTGATTGAATGTTATCCAGAATGAATAATAATAATTGAACGCTGAATTTTCAATTTTCCCCCTTTCATAAATATTAATTTCTAATTGAAATTAAAATGGTTGAATTTTAAAGAATTTTTATTTATTTAATTGATATCACAATTCTTAGCGATTAAAATTTTTTCAATAGTAAATAAAGTTCGGATAAATATAATTTTTACCCTTCCCTAGTAAATTTTTTTTCAATTTTTGATCTTACCCAATCAATATTGCTTAATATAGAACTTTTGTTCAGAATAATTTAATTTTTATGGTTTATAATTGAAAATTTTTCCATTTTGAACTATTATAATGTCACTGAATTTATTTTTTGATCTTAGAAAAATTTGTTGAATCAATTTTAATATTAAATTATCATTTTTTATTGTAACAACAATTAAAAATTCTGAAATTCCATAAGCTTTGATTTTGGAATCAATTTAGTCTTTACTCTCAAATTGCTACATTTTAATCACTTCGAATTGAAAATTATTTAAATGTTGAACCTTTTCGATCAAAATAATTCAATTTTTTTTCTCAATTTCAAGTATTTTGAATTCCAAATTATGAATTGTTTCCAAAATTTGAAAAATTCTTAATATTACAATTTTTTGTGAATAACGGATTTTTAATTTGTTAATTTTTTTATGCTGATATCGATAGAAGGTTTTATTTTTTCCCCCCATAAAGATCCATAGATTTTAGGGGCCATTTGGAAAATTCGGAAAATAATTCTAAAAAATTTCGGAATAAAAAAATTAGGCTAAAATTATTTTTACTGAAATTAATGATTGGTTGATGGTTTTCAATAAAAAGAATAATTAAATTCAGGAAGAGGACGTCATAGAGCCTTGGGTATTCTGACAGGTGCGATGGGGGACTTTGTCAGGTGACGGATGTTAAATTTCACGTTTACGTAAGCTTCGAATTCATTATCTGAAAATTCAAATACCTCATCTTCTTTTTCTATTGAATTCACCTCAAAACCGACAAATCGATTTTCAATCAACTTTTTCAATAAAAATACTGAAGAAATTAAAAAAAAAAAAAACATTTTAAAATATAAGAATTTTTTACGAAAAAGTTCAATTTTCAACTAATAAAAATTAATTTGCAACCACAAAAATACGAATATTCTGAAAAATAGTCATTCTCACTCAAGAGATAAATTTTTAACTAAACTGATGAAGCTTTAAACAATAAACTTAATTTTTAACAAAATTGATCAACTTTCACCCAAGTAGTAAAATTTTCAATAAAAGAAGTTGCACGTTCAACTAAAAAAATTTAATTTTCAAACAAAAGTATGATATTAACATTTTTAATTAACAAAACTTATTTTGACAACAAAAAACAAATTTTCAACAAAAATAATAAAGTCTACAACAAGAGAGATGAATTAATTTGTGACTAGTAAAATTAAAAAATAAATATTTAACAAAGTAGTTCGACTTTAAATCATGTACTGGAATTTAAAAAAAATTAATTTACTGATAAAAATGTTAATTTACTTCCGAAAAATATGACTTTTCAGCAAAATAAATAAATTTTCCACTAGATAATTGAATTTCCAATTCAAAAATACAAATTTTTTAACACAAAAATGAAATAGTTACATTTTTAATTTAAAAAATTAATTTTCAGCTAAGAAAAAACGAGTTTACTTCCGGAAAACGAACTAAAAATAAATTAGTTGAATTTTCAATTAACAAAACGAATTTGCAACAAAAAAACGAACAAATTTTCAACATAATAGTAAAATCTTCAAAAGTAGAGTTCTTAACTAAAAATGATTTATTTGCAGCCACAAAAAAACGAATATCCAAAAAATAGTTATTATTAATGAAAAATATGAATTTTCAATTAAAATGATAAATCATTAACCAAAATAATAAATATTTGACCAAACAGTTCAACTTTAATCCAAGTAGTACAATTTTCAAAGAAAAATTGAATTTTCATTAAAAAGTATAATTTACTAGAAATAATATAAATTTGTAACAAAATACACAAATTTTCAAACAAATAGCTGATTTTTTTATTGAGAAAGATCAATATTTAATCAAAAATTGAGTAGGTTAATTTTCAGTTAGAAAAAAATTAAATTTCAACAAAAATAACTAATTTTCAAGAAATACCTAAATTTTTAACCAAAGAGATGATTTTTCAACTGAAACTATAAATCTTCAGAAAGAAAAATTAATTTAAAAAAAAACTATCAAGCAAGTAGTAAAATTTTGAATAAAACAAGTAGAATCTTCAACAAAAAAGGGTAAATTTCAAACAAAAATAAAATAGTTGAATTTTGAAGTAAGAAAATTAATTTGTTACCAAAAAAATTAATTTTTAGTAAAACAGTAAGATCCATAATAGGAGAGATGAATTTTCAATTGAAATACAAGAATTTTCAATCAAAAAGTTGAATTTTCAACAAATAAAGATTAATTTTCGACCAAAAATAAGAATTTTCAAAAAAATAGTTATTTTTAACCAAAAAGGTGAATTTTTAATTAAAACTATAAATCTTAAAAAAAAAAAAATTTCGACAAGATAGTTCCATTTTCAACGAAGTTGTAAAATTAAAAATTAAAAATGTTGAATTTTTAACTAAAGAAGAGTAATTTCTAAACAAAAATAAAATAGTTAAATTTCCGATTAAAAAGATTAATTTGTAACCAGCAAAAAAAGAAAATATAAAAAAATAGTTACTTTTAACCAGAAAGATGAATTTTCAATCAAAATTATTAATAATTAACCAAAATGCTAAATATTTAACAAAGCAGTAGTTTGACTTCAAAGTGAATATTGAAATTAAAAAAAGAATCATTCTTCATTATGAAGATTAATTTACTAACGAAAAATAGGAATTTTTAATAAAATATATGAATTTTTCAACCAAAGAAATGAATTTTCAACCAAACTTACGAATCTTCAAGCAAAAAATTATTTTTTAACAAAGTAGTTCAACTTTCAACCAAAAAAGATTTTAATTCTTGATAAAAAAAGTTGAATTTAACCCAGAAAAATAATTTTGTACCATTAAGATTTATTCTCTACCAATTGAGACAAATTTTTAACAAAACGCCTGTAATTTCAACCCAATATTTTAAATATATTTTCATAAGAAAAGTTTATAAAAAATTTGTAGATTTTTTTGTTTCAACTTTTGTCCTTTCATTTTTTTTGTTTCTTGTGTCGTTTTTCCAAAAATATAATTTTTTTATTTGCAATCTTATTTTTTTGCGATTAGAAGAAAATCGACTTATTTTATCTAAAAATTAATAGTAACAAATGTGTAGATCCTTTTTGAGTGAACAACCTTTGTCTACTAATTTTTTTTCGTACCTTGTGTCATTTTCCAAAAAATTTAATTTTTTATCTGTGATGTTATTTTTTACAAATAAAACAAAAACGACGCTTCCTATAAAAAAAATATAAATGACAAATTTGTAGCTCTGTTTTGAATGAGAAACTTTCGTCAGTTCATTTTTTCATAGTTTGTGTTGTTCATTTTCTTGAAAAATCGAAAATTCTAATTTTAATACCACAAAAAATAATGAAAAATCAGAAACGTCAATTTGCGGTCAACATTGAAAATAAAAAAAAAATTAAATTTGTGGACAAGTGACGCTAAAAATGGACAAAATTTTTTTAAAAAGTTGTTCATCCAAAAAAGGGATAAAAATTTGTTAATAATTACTTTTTGATAGGACGTGTAGTTTTTGTTTTATTCATAAAAAGAACATTCAAAAGAAAAAGATTCACGAGAAAAAGATCTACAAATTTTGTATTAATCACTTTTCAATAGGATGTCCAGTTTTTTTTAATCGTAAAAAATATCATTAAATCGTTTTTTTAATCGTGTTAAACGACACATTTTTTATCAATTATTTTTTGGTTGAATACGTACGTTTTTTATAGGATGCGCAATTTTTTAAATTATAAAAACAAGACAATAAAAATAAATTTGTTTCAATATGAATGCAAATTATGTATTGTAATAATATTGAAATGGTACATTTTTTAGGGTAGCTGAGAAAACAAAATCATACAAAATGAAGTACAAATATGAAAGTAATCATACAAAATAAAATTTGTTTATTATTTTGCAATATCTAAATAAGCATTTCCAGGCCGAGGTACAACAAATAAATATTGAAAATTCTTTTTCAATTTTGATACCTTAGGGTACGTTATGTTTCAGTAAGTAACTTTTTTCCATTATTGTTGAATAAATTCCTGAAAATTATAAACAATACAATGGTTTAAAAAAAGACTTTTTCAAACAAATAAAAAAATACCTGGAGATGTTGCCGAGATGAATTTAGGGGTATCTTCACTTTTTCAATAGGACTTATAGTTTTATTTATAATAAAGGCTCAATTTTCAAATCTATATGCTGCACGGTATAGCATCAAGGAGTGAACGTGGAGGAGGTAAAACAATAGATAATTTATTAATTATTTATAAGTGAATATTCTGGTAGCTTCAATAATGATTTACCCTTGTATTAGTATATGTTTTGCTAATATTTTTGTCGCTAAACTTGAAAACCCTGTAAAATGTTAATAACAATGTACTTGTTTGAATAATTTGCTTATTGCAAAAATGCAAAAAGTAGTGAGGAATCCCCCTATATGCTTAAAATTTCTTCACGACTAATACTTTTGTTTATAATAAAGGATCAAAACCGGCACTAAATCCAGATTCACCTGTATTTCTATTTGCTAGAACCTAGATACATGGGATGTGTGATTTACATTGTCAACCCAGATTGTTCACAAATACATAGTTGTAAATTTTTGTTTGTTCAAGACTATTTTTTAACTGAAAAGTCTAACTATTCCATATTTAGTTGAAAATTTTTATTTTTCAGTTGAAATCCATTTATTTTGTTTAACTTGGTCATTTTGTGCTATACCAACAGAAGTACATGCAATTATAACACTTTAAACATATGTGATGTGATAAGAATCACCGAAATGTTTACTGTCACCAAATTAATAGATGATATTTTTTCTAGACTATCAGGTGATTTTTCCATGTTTAGATGTTTGCCTATTAAAAACAGAAATTTCTACAAGTGTGTCAATAAGGAATTACATTCCTCTATCACTCATGCGCACATAAAGCCTATGTACAAAAGGTGGCAGTTCCGTGGCAAAAATTTCCACTGTGCGAATTGACTCACAGTAATCTGATGAAGGTTAGTATACATAGCAGTACAAATATTCCAAAATTCTGAGTAGAAATTCAGGAAATCTATTCAATACCAAGAGGAAAAATGAAGATCGCCAGCTGCATTCTAATTCTTACATTTTCGGTTCATCTGGATTATGTTGGTAAGTTTAATTAGGCTGACCATACTACACTGTTAGAAATGTTGGCAATTGTAGTATACATGGGCATATTAAATTTCCTATATGTTTACTAAATGCATGACACTTTGTAATTTTAGTATACTGACGTATACTAAATTTCTTTTATGAAGTTATATGTATACTAAATTTATTAAGTATACAGTAAGTTTCTTTCACGTATATGAATTTCATAGTTTCTGCATACTAAAACGTGGCCGGTGGCATTTGTTGACTTCTTTGTAATGCTAAAAGCTTCGGCTTCTTTCTGTGGTGATCTGCGAAGTCTTCTGTTTAAAAGGTATGTTTAATTTATTAACGTAAGTGTGGCTTAACGATATGATTATTTGAAAATTAAAACTTTGTTCTTTAATTTTATTTTTCATCCGATCATGTTTACAGATGATGGAGACGGAACCCACGCGAAACGGAACGCGCATACTGAATTTAGTATATGCGTATACTAAATTTCGTATACATGTATACTGAATTTAGTATACGCGAGTACTAAACTTCATGTAGGTGCATACTAAATTCAGTATATGCATATACTAAATTTACTGTGCGGTGGTATACTATATTTCATGTCATGTTGTGCATTCTTGCTTCTATTACATGTATACTAAATCTAGTACAGATTTTTCTAAAAGTGTAGGAGAATTTCCAAATATATCGAAAAACAGTAAAATTGTCCCCATACACAAGGAAGGGACAAAAACAGGCAAGTAATTATAGACCGGTAACATTATTGAGTGTTTTCTCAAAAATATATGAAAAAGCAATGAAAATTAGACTTCTTGCTTATGTGAATGAAAATAATTGTGAAGGACCTGCACAGTATGGAATACAGACAAAAAGTAGCACGCATTCCAGAATCACGGATTTTACAGAATACATTTCAGAGAAGATTGATAAAAAGGAAGTAGTTATAGCAGTTTTTATAGACTTTAAAAACCCTTTTGGAACAGTTAGCCACGATATTTTAATTGAAAAGCTATCTAAAATAGGTGTCGAAGATAAAGATTTAAATTTACTAAGGACATACCTTGTGAATAGGAAACAATATGTTTACGTGAACGGTAAAAAGAGTACAGAAGTCATAGTTAAAGAAGAGTTCCGCTAGGATCTGTACTGGGGCCACCCTTATATATATTATATGTGGAAAGCCTTTTTTTGTTAGGATTAAGAATGTAAATTTTTATGTTTGCGGATGATACAGTACTAGTATATGGGAGCAATGACTGTAAATACTCTGAACAAGTCATTAATCAGGATATAGAAAAATATTTTGATTGGCCTAAATTCAACAAGTTGTCGATTAATGAGAAGAAAACAGTTTATATTACATTTGCACTAACCAACATATTGAAAACACCTATCAGAATGAAAATAGGTAATGAAATCCTGGAAGAGGTTGAAAAGTACAAATATTTGGAAGTCATTATTGATATTACACTTACTTGGAAATAACATATACAAACAATACTTGGGAAAACAATTCCATGGATATGCGTAATGAAAAGATGTAGAGAATACATTAACGAAAAAAATAAATATTTGATATATCATGCCTTTATTGAATTCAATCTCAGATACATTATAACAAGTTGGGGGTAGCTTCTCAACAACAAACACAAAAGATTCAAAGATTACAAAATAAAGCCATTTAAGTAATTTTTTAATTATCGGCAGATCAACCGACTAGTGAATTATACAAAAGAGTTAAAGTAACAAATATTTGTACACATAGAAAGAGCAAAAATGATGTTTAGAATGGCGAACAATCTCACTAAAATGGAAAATGAGATTGAAATTAAAGCAAATGTGCACAACTATAGAACAAGATTTGCAAATGAACTGCGAAAAATTGATAAGAGAACTAATCTAGGGCAGTTACAGCTGTATACAGTAATATAGACACATACAATAATTTACCAGAGCAAATTAGAGAAAGCGAAACTCTACAAGAATTCACAAAAAATGTTGAAAAAGATTATGCAACAACCACTTAGCTTATTATAAATGAGATTGCAGAATTTGTCACTACGAAATTGGGCCTTGAATGAAGCGAAGTATTACAAATGTATACAATACTCACTTATATATACCCATTACGCAGTCATCAGGATTATTCTGTTTTTGGGTAATAAGTTTAATAAATGAAAAAAATGGTCCAAATAGAAAGTAGACTATCAGATAATAGAGTTGGGAACAATAATAGTATTGTTAGTAGTAAGATGACATCTTTGCTGTTTTTTCGAAAGATATCGTTTTTAATTGATCCAAGTATTATAAGTGTAAAAAAGATTTTTTCATTGGCATTAGGGTCGATAATGTTCATTTGTTTTGTCTTCTAATATTATTTAAAAAAAAGATATCTATTTTTAAGTAAACTAAAGTTAGATTCTTCATGCTTTGTCCCTGACTGACTCACTGGACTCGTCAGTAAGGCTATGTGAATCAGTACTACCTTATACATTTGAATTGATCTAAATTCATTACAATGTATATTTTTCAACCACAAAAAAATATATAAGTTTGTAAATTTGATAAATTTTGCAGATAATAATATAGTGCATTTCAACCACGGATAGGGGTTGAAAGTCAATATAATTGATATAAATTTTGATTTGATTTTTCAAAAAACAAAACAAAAATATTTTAAATTCGCGACACGGCTAGGGACCATAACTTAAATTAAAAGATCATCAATTACCAAGTTGAAGAGAAATTATTACTATGTATAGAATTCCTGAAAATAAAACAAGAATTCAACGATCAAATTGCGATAAACACCACAAAATGCTCCTATTGCAATTCCTAAAATCAGAAACAAAAATTTGTTTCTTTGGACAAAAATATAGCATCGTGGTTTCATTGTCGTTTCCATCTGTTTGGTATTATAAATGCTTTGATATTGTAATTTTATAATAATAAAAATAAAGAAGACAAAAGAAATAAAAAAGAGAAGGAAGGGGATTTGGTTTGTTGCTTTCTCATTTTTCTTTCCTCTCTTTTATTTGTGTCCAAAGAAATAGATTTTTGTTCTTGATTTTAGGAATCGCATTAGGAGAATTTTGTGGTGTTTGTTCAAATTTGATCGTTGTATTCTTGTTTTATTTTCAGGAATTCTATGCATTGACTTGAGTGTTGGACGTTGAATGGGATTTTGAATTTGATTTTCATCTGATTTAAAATTCTTGAATTTCAATTATTACTATTTTAGTGAGTTGATTAGTGAGCCAAAAAACGAAATTTTAAACTTATCCTCAGTAATTTTCTTCCTTCTCCTTATATTTCATATATTATTCATGATTCAACTGCGAGAATTGAGGCTTAGTTTGGACGTCGCTATGTTATCACATGTAATATAACAAAACTGACACAAATTAAACAACTTTTTTTTTATGTCGCTGTCCAATGTCCATGTCAACAACTGTGGTGAAACGTATCGAGTTCAGAGGACCTTTCACATTTTCTAATGGAGAAAGTAAATCGTTTCACCTGTTGATCTATGTAACCTTTTGTTTTCTTTTTATCAATCTGCTTTCTCTGAAAGCTATCATTTTGTACAAACAAAATAAATGATTTCGATCTTTTTCTATAAAAGTCATTTGCTATCCTTTTTTCTGTATTTCGGCTACAATTTTTATTTCTCAATTGAAAAAAGAACAATAGAAACAATAGGATATCCGTTAACCATCCGGTGATGAATCGCCGCCCAGTACAAGAAAAAGCTATGAAGGATCCTTATCTGGAATTAATTAATTTAATAATATAGAATAATTTAATAAAGTAATTAAGTAAAGTGATTTTATTCTATTTAAATTATTTGAGGGTGTCCATCCTTTTTTTAATTCCAAAAAAACTCAAAATCCGACCAAGCTATATATGAATTTATGCAATCAAAGTTGGCTAAGTAATTTGGGGAAAAATATTTATATTAAAATATATACATACATTGACCACAGGGTGTTTTTTTTATAAATGTAGGTTTTATGCAATTTTTTTTTACAACTAGAATATGTTTTCGAGACACCTTATGACAGGGCTCGATTCGTGCGACTTTTTTGAAACTTTTTTTTTTTGAATGCGACTAATCGAATTTTTCCGATTTTCTCCGAAGTTCGCTATACTTTCTTTCAATTTTAATCACGGTGGAACATTTAAAATTGAAATTCGAGACTAATAAAAATTGTATATTTTAATTGAGAACATTAAAAATTTAATAATTTCTTATTGAAGCTTAATAATCAGAAGATTATAAAATATTAGCAGTTGAAATTAAATAATTTATTTTTTTCTCTGTTTTCGAAAAATTTACCCTTCTGTTCCGTTTCTTTTTTAAATGGGAAGTGAATTAATTGAACCCAATCAGAAAATTCAACAATTTTTGGTTGGAAGTTTATTCTTTTAGTTCAAAAATTCGACTTTTTGATGAAAATTTTTAATATTTTGTCAAAAATTCTACTATTTTGTTAAAAAGTAATGTTTTTTGGTCGAAAATTTAACTTTTTTGTTAAACATTTGACTTTATCAGATAGAAAATTTGTCCTTTAGGGTTGAAAATTCCTCTTTTATAGCAGAAAAATCATATTATTTGGTTGAAAATTCATCTTTCTTGGTTAATTTTTTTTGTTGAAAATTTAACTGTTTTCTCAAAAATTCGTCTTTCACTTTCATTTGAAAATTCTGCCATTTCTTTGAAAATTTAATTGTTTTGTTAGAAAGTCATGTTTCATGGTAAAAAAATCAATAGTTTGTTGAACATTCGTCTGTTTGGATAGAAAATTCGTCCTTATTGATTAGAAAAATTTTCTTTTGTTGTGGAAAATTAATCTTTCATGATTAAAAACTAACTTTTTTGTTGAAAATTCAACTGTCTTATAAAAAATTTATCTTTTTGCTTGAAAATTCAACTATTTTGAAAAAAATGTGTCTCTTTTGAATGAAAGTTTAACTGTTTGATTGTAAAAGCAAATATTTAATTGTAAATTCAACTTTCTTCGTTTAAAATTATATTTTTTTGTTGAAAATTCGAATTTTCAGGCTGACAACTCAACTGTCTTTTAAACAATTCGTCTTTGGCTTGATAATTTAGCTATCTCGTTGAATTTTAATCTTTCTTGTTATAAAATTCAACTGTTTGGCTAAAACTTCAATTACTTTGTTAAAAATTAGTCTCTTTTGCCTGAGATTTCTCAACTATTTGGTTGTGAATGCAACTTTTTGGTTGGAAATTGATTATTATTCTCAAATTGATCATTTTAATAAAAATTAAGCTTACGGGTTTAAAAGTTGACTGTTTTTTAACCCATTCGACTTTTTAACTTGAAAACTCAAATTTTCTACTAAAATTCGTTTGTTGGTTGAAAATTCATCCCTTTTGGTTAAAAATGCTATATATTTAGACATGAAATCTTACAAATTTAAAGCGTTTTATATTGAATTCAATATTTTATCAATTTTGATTTTATTTGAAAGAATTAATTCCCCTGTTGTCGCAAAAGATCACTCTATTCCCACTCAAATTCAAATTTGAATAATTTTGACTTTAAAATGTACAAAATGAATGTTCCTGAAGCTAAAAATTAATTTGAAATATAAACTTCTCTTATTTGAAAATAATCCAAGTAGAAAACTTTAACTTATGATTAAAATTCATATTTTGGTGATAAAAAGTCAACTGAAATCTTTTTTGGATGAAAATTCAACTATTTTATTGAAAACCTGTCTTTTTGATTGAAAAATTCATCTAGTTTAGTAGAAATTGCATTTTCCTTTGATAAAAATGAAACGGTTTGATTGAAAATTCAACAATTGTGTTAATAAAAGTCACCATTTTTTGTTGAAAATTTAACTGTGTTGTTGACCAGAAGATTAACTTTCAAAGTAAAAAATAATTTTCTACAAAAAAATCGATTTTTGAACAAAATACGTGAATTCTCCACGAAATATTTGAATTTTCAATTAAAAAAGATAAATTTTCATCCAAATTGTTGAATTTTGAACTAGAAAAGATCAATTTTCTACTGCAAATGGAACAGATAAATTTTCAGTCAAAGAAATAAATTTTCAACCAAACTGATAAATTTTCAACTAAAATTATGAATCTTCAACTGGAATAGTTAGATTTTATGCCAAAAAGATGAATTTTCATCCATAAAGATTAATTTTCTACAAAAAAGACGAATTTTCCACACAGTACATAAATTTTCAACCAAATAATTTTATGTATAAGCTAAAAGATTAATTTACAACTAAAATGATAAATATTTAACTGGAATACTTGAATTTTTAACCGAAAAGATGAATTTTTAAACCAGAAGATTAACTTTCAAAGTAAAAAATAATTTTCTACAAAAAAATCGATTTTTGAACAAAATACGTGAATTCTCAACGAAATATTTGAATTTTCAATTAAAAAAGACAAATTGTCATCCAAATTGTTGAATTTTGAACTAGAAAATATCAATTTTCTACTGCAAATGGAACAGATAAATTTTCAGTTGAAGAAATTAATTTTCAACCAAACTGATAAATTTTCAACTAAAATGATGAATCTTCAACTGGAATGGTTGAATTTTCATCCAAAAAAGATCAATTTTCACCAAAAAATAGAATAGTTAAATTTTCTCTTAAAAATCTAATTCTTAACCAACAAAAAAACGGATTTTCAGCGAAATAGTTCAATTTTCTACTGGAATAGTTAAATTTTTGGTTAAAAAAATTGATTTTCAACAAAGTAGTTACATTTTCAAATAGAGGTGAATTTTCAATTAAAATTATGAATCTTCAAACAAAAAAATTAATTCTTAACAAAAGACTTTAACTTTTAACCAAGTAGTTGAATTTCTAACTAAAAAAATATGAATTCGCAACGAAAAATGTAAGAAAAATTTCTATTATAATTCAGAAATACTTCTTCTTGGAAATACTACTTCTACTCTAAAAACTACTTGAAGAATTTTCTTTATCTAAAATTTGGAAGAGGGAAATTTCAAATTGTGACACGAATTCTGACTTGGAACAGGGATTTTTTAAAATTCCATTCTTCTAAATCCGAATGAATTTAAAAATTTTTTAATTGCTTTTAATATTCTTATAAAAAATTCAATTCAGCTTATAAAATTCTTAATTTAATTCTTATTAAATTTATTTACTGAATATTCTTATTCTTATTCTGTCTATTCTTATAAATTATAGTTGTTACTTTTGAAATTCCCGTCCCAAGTAAAAAATTTCCATTTCCAAGTGAAACTATATTTCGTCGTCGAAACTTCCTGCATTAAATAAAAACGATAACTATTTTCTGAAATTCCCTGTTCCAAGTCAGGATAAATTAGGGATAAGCAAATAAAACGTGATAAATCAATTTTTTGAAAAAATTGAGAAAATGATTGTGAAACTTGAATTTTGCTACGATCAGAAGTAAATTCCCGGTTTTTTAATTAAATCCCCGGTCTTTCCCCCATAAAAAAGACATAGATTATTTATTTTTTACTTTTATTTGTAAGTACGTTTTATGTAAAATTACTAAACGAACTATTCTCAATCCATAAACGGAATATATGACGACAAAACAAAAATACGTACAACAGCATAGTCTATTTCAACTTTTAACAATTTTTATATAATTTGCATACGTGCACGGCTTCTAACAAATGGTATTGTACAAACATAAGTTACTAAAAAATATTTACCAGTATTTTTACAGCACATTGGTAGTTTCTATTATATAATTATACATATACTGCCAACGCCATTGTCACTTAAAATTTTTGTAGGGAATAAATTAAATAATTATTTAATACAAAAAATAGGAGGAGCACTTCTTAGTCGATCACAGACAGTAATCACAGATTATAGGTTATTTATAAATAACGCATTATCTGTAATATATATTTTTGATCAAGTAGTTGTAAATCTAGTTATAATTAATTAGGGAGACCAGACGTCCTGATTTATCAGGAAATGTCCTGATTTTTTATCGCTGTCCCAATTTTCTGACTTTTTGTATGATTTCCTGACTTTTCATCAGGATTGCTACAAAATCCAAATTTCGAAATTCTCTGACTTTTCCTGACATTTCTCTGACCAATTTTCAATCAAATAGTTGAGTTTTCAACTCAAAAAAATCAATTTTGAACAAAAAATGAAAGAATTCAATTTTTCAGCTGAAAAAATTAATTTCCAACAAATAAAAAATGAATTTTCAATCAAAAACAGTTGTATTAAACCAAAAATTACGAATTTTCATCAAATTATTAGAATCCTCACCAAAACGTACTTATTTTCAAATGAAAAAGAGGAATTTTCAAAAAATAGTTGAATTTTTAACCAAGAAATATTTTTTAGGCAATGAAGAAAAAAAATTTCATCCAAAATGTTTAATTTTCAAGCCGAAAATACTAATTTCCTGCAAAATAGTTGAGTTTTCAACACAAAAATATGATATTTCAACCTAAAAAAAAACGACTTTTCAACAAAATAAATGAATTTTCAACTAAAAAGATAAATTATCAAGCAAAAATGGAAGATACATTTGCAGATAAAAAAATCAATTTTCAACTAAGAAACGAATTTTCAACAAGATAAAGTTACATTTTCAACCAAAGAGATTAATTATCAACTAAATGGATGAAGCTTAAAAAATGAATTTTTAACAAAGAAGTTCCACATTCAAGATGAATTTTCAAATAAATAGTTTAAGTTTTTACTAAAAAAAAAAAAACGAATTTTCAA
Organism: Andricus grossulariae; assembly: GCA_011634705.1. Lineage (NCBI taxonomy): Eukaryota > Metazoa > Arthropoda > Insecta > Hymenoptera > Cynipidae > Andricus > Andricus grossulariae. Next base: position 46,498,553 of record JAABKJ010007545.1, on the reverse strand, counting down.
CAAAACACATGTATTTTGAACGATATAGTTGAAATTTCAACTAAAAAAGATAAATTTTCAAATAGTTGAATTTTCAACTACAAAAGATGAAATTGTCGAAAAGTTGAATTTTTAATGAAAAAATATCAATTTTTCAACGAAAATGGAACAGTTAAATTTTCAGTTGAAAAAATTAATTTCAAACCAAAAAAATGCATTTTAAACCAAATAGTTGCATTTTCAACCCAAAAAAGAAAAATGAATTACCAAAAAGATAAATTTTTAACAAAATACATAAATTTTCAACTAAAAAAGATAAACTGTCAATCAAAAAGTATAATAAGTCTGTTTTCAGTTAGAAAAATGAATTTTCAACCAAAGAAAAAACTAATTTTCAACCAAAAAGATGAAATTTCTATAAAAAATATACATTTTCCACAAAAGTGGAATAGCTAAAATTTCAGTTAAATATGTGAATTTTTGAATAAAATGATAAATTTAATCTTCAACCAAAATAATGAATCTTCAACCAAATAGTTTAATTTTCAACTGGAAAAAGAAAAATTTGTATGGAAATACATGAGTTTTTAACAGTAAAAGATAAATTTTCAACCAAAAATAGAATAGTTAAATTTTCTGTTAAATAAATTTTCAACAACAAAAACAAATTTTCAAGAAGAGAATTAAGTTTTGAACCAAATAAATGAATTGTTAACCAAATAGTTGAATTTTTAACTAAAAAAATACCAATTTTCATGAAAATACATGAGTTTTCAACTGTAAAAGATAAATTTTTAACAAAAAATTGATGTTATATTTTCTGTCAAATAAATAAATTTTCAACAACAACAAAAACAAATTTCCAACAAAAGAGTTAAATTTTCAACCAAATAAATGAATTTTTAACCAAAAAGATTAAATTTCAACTAACAAAAATACTTTCCTATAAAAAAGACGAATTTTCAACAGTATGTTTGAATTTTCAATTAAAAACTGATAAACTTTTAACTTAATATAGAATAGTTAAATTTTCAGCAAAAAATGTATATTCAACCAAATAAAATAAAGTTGCAACGAAATAGTCAAATTTTCAACAAAAAAGATTAAATTTATATAAAAAAAGAAAAATTTTCGACAAATAATTAAATAGTTAAACGTTTAGTTTTAAAAAATCATTTTCAATTTAAAAACGTAGTTGACAAAAAAAATTCAAAAGGGATTTTAATTTTATACCAGGAAAGTCGAATTAAACAAAAAATACGAATTTTCAACAAAAAATGACTTTCCATCAAAAAAATAAAATTAACTCTAGGATTCAAAATAAAAGATAAGAATTTGAGTAATGTCCTAATTTTCCGGTCGAGCCATCTGGTCACCCTATAATTAATTGATTACTAAATAACAGATAATTTCTTAACAAAACTCGCAATGAAATTAAAATTTACAGTAGTGATCTGAGATCAGATAGAAAATAATATTTATTATTCTAAGTCTCACAATCGTTTTTTTTTTGTCGTAGAAATAATTTTTTTTTAATTGCTTAAGCAATAATTGTTCAATGAAATATGTATAATTATTTATTTTAGACGTTTTTCTAGAATCTAGAAAATAAGCTATAGAGCAAATTATAAAAAGAAATTAGCTCGATAATTTAATTTACAAATGGATCTCAAAACATTGTTTTGTTCTCTGAAAATGAATTGATACATTGAGATAAATGCAAATTTTTGAGACTTAATTGCCATTTCGTATCAAAAAATAAATACGCCTGCGTAAGTACACGATTTGAAGGCAAAAAAGGGAACTTGATCTAGGATCTTTTAAAATGCTTCATTCCTTTTTTGTCTATAATCGAGAGAATATTTACACATTAATTAATACTAATTCTGTATATACATAAAAATTATCTAACGTTTTTTGCCGCTTTTTGTACAAACAAGTAGCCCGAGTCCCGTAACCTTCTAGGTAACAAAATATAAATTTGATAAAGCTATCACCTGATTGAGCATGATTTATGTTAGAGAAGTCGTGATTGAGGGGATTTGATGATTTTGTAGTTTTTCCATTGAAGCTGCCAACTTCTCCTTCCTTCGATCCAAAATTAATTTGATTATGTACAAAATTGTCAAAGGAATTGGCGTCATTATCGCACAAGATACGGGAGCAACTGAAATATAAATTATTATAAAATATTAGCAACAATATCGCGCTCATTGCAGGTTTCTTATTTTGATTGCCTAATTATCAAATTAAAATATATAATTCAATTTGAAGTAAAATAAAATATAATTAATAATCATAAATTAAAATAAAGATTAAAATAGCTACATAGGCTTTCCTGGAAGAAAAGAAATCTTGGATTTTATATGGAATCGATAGGTCTCTTTAAAGATTTTCAATTAAAGATCCTTCAACTTTTGTGTATAATTGAAAATGACGTAATTTTGAATTTTGTTTCAATAGTTCGATTTTTAGATTTGCAACTGAAAACTCTTCAATTTTAAAAATGTATGAATACAAATTTTTAAACTTGGTTGATTTTGAAGATCAAAAGTCAAGTTTTCAATTCTTAATCTTCCAAATTGAAGCAATTTCGAATGTAAAGTAGCAAAATTACAGAATTTTTAATTGTAAAACTTAACATTTGCAAATTTTTTAATTGTCAAAATTAAAAACTTTTCAATTTTTAAGATTTGCAATTCAAAGTTTTACGATTTTAAAGAGCTATAATCTAAAACTCTTAAAATTTAGAGATGTTTGATAAAAATTCTTAAGCTTTAATGATTTTGCAAATGAAAAGTCAAGTTTTCAACTCTATAAGTCTTCTAAATTAAAGTAATTTCAAGCATAAAGCATATTAATGATAGAATTTTTAGTTGTAAAACTTAAAACTTGCATATTTTTAATTGCAAATTGTCAAAATTAAAATGTCTTCAATTATCAAAATTTTAAATAAAAAATTCTTCAATTTTAAAATTGAAAACTCTTCAATTTTAAAGGTGTATAAATAAAAATTCTCAAATTTTTTATTATTTTGGAAATGAAAAGTCATATTTTCAATTCTAAATCTTCTAAACTGAAGAAATTTCAAACGTAAAGCATAAGAATTATAGAATTTTTAGTAGTGAAACTTAAAACTTGCATATTTTTAGATTGCAAATTGTCAAAATTAAAAGCGGTTCAATTATCACGATCTTCAATTAAAAATTCTTCAATTTTGAATATTTAAAATTGAAAACTCTTTAATTTTAAAGATGTGTAAATCAAAATTTTCAAATTTTGATGATTTTGGAAATGAAAAGTCAAGTTTTCAATTCTAAATCTTCCAAATTGAAGACATTTCGAATGAAAAGCATCAAAGTTACAGAATTTTGAATTAAAAAACTGAAAATCTGCATAATTTTTACTTTTAAATTGTCAAAATTAAAAACTCTTGAATTTTAATGGTGAATAAATAAAAATTCTTAACTTTGGTTATTTTGAAGATTAAAACTGTAGTTTTTAATTTAAAATCTTCCAAACTGAAAAAAATCGAATGTAAATCATCAAAATTACAGAATTTTGAATTGTAAAACATAAAACTTGCATAATTTTGAATTGTAAATTTTCAAAATTAAAAACTTTTCAATTTTAATGATAAATAAATGGAAATTCTTAGATTTGGTTGAATATGAATATCAAAACTCGAGTTTTTAATTTAAAATCTTACAAACTGAAAAATTTCGAATTTAAATAATAATAAATCATCAACATTACAGAATTTTGAATTGTAAAACTTAAAAATTTTATAGTTTTTAATTGTAAATTATCAAAATTAAAAACTTTTCAATATTAAAGATTTAAAATTCAAAGTTCTACAATTTTAAATAGTTACAATAGAAAACTCTTGAACTTTAGAGATTTATAAATAAAAATTCTTGAATTTGGATGATTTTGGAAATCAAATAAAAGTAATCAAAATTACAGACATTTTTACTTGTCAATTGTCAAAATTAAAAACTCTTTAATTTCAAAGATTTAAAATCTAAAGTTCTGCAATTTTGAAGATTTGCAATGGAAAACTTTTTAATTTTAAAGTGTATAAATAAAAATTTTTAGATTTCGAATGATTTTGATGATTTTGGAAATCAAGAGTCAAGTTTTTAATTTTAAATTTACTAAATTGAAGAAATTTGGAATGTAAAGAATAAAAATTACAGAATTTTCAATTGTAAAACTAAAAACTTGCATAATTTTGAATTGTAAATTATCAAAATTAAAAGCTCTACAATTTTTATGATTCGCACATTTAAAATTCTTCGATTTAGAAGAGTTACAGTAAAAAATCTTAAATTTTAAAAATATATAAATATAAATTCTTAGATTTGGAATGATTTTGAAAATTAAAAGTCAAGTTTTAAATTTTCTAATTTAGAAATTTCGAATATAAAGCATCAAAATTACAGAATTTTAAATTATAAAACTTAAAACTTGCATAATTAATAATGGTAAATAGTTCAAATTAAAAGCTGTTCAATTTTGAAGATTTACAATTAAAAGTTCTACAATTTTAAGGATTTAAAATTGAACATTTTTCTATTTGAACGATTTGCTGTTTAAAACTCTTTTATTTTAAAAACGCATGAATAAAAATTCTTAAATAGTGATTATTTCGACTTTGAAGATTTTGAAGATTTGAAGATCATTAAAATTACCAAAATTTTAATTTTAAAACCTAAAACTTGCATAATTTTCAATGGTAAATTTTCAAAATTAAATACTTGTCGATTTTAATGATTTGCAATTCAAAGTTCTACAATTTTAAAGAGTTACAATTGAAAACTCTTAAATGTTGAAAATATATAATTATATGCACTTGAAGACTCTTCTATATTTAATGTGTATAACAGAAAATTATGCAATTTTAAATGATTTTTTTTAATAGTTCAATTTTAAATTCCTCAATTGTGAATAATAAAAATAACAGTCTACATTTATTTTTTGGACATTCTTCAGATAAAAAATCATTGTTATGTCGATCTAAGATGATGAGAATTTGATATTCCAGTTAAAAATAAAATAAATAAACAAAATTTTCTTAAATTGTCCTTTAAATATCTGCTTGAAAATAAATTACCTGTCGTGAGATCTGCAGCTGGTTGCTCAAGACCGAATCTAAGAAGGAATATCGATATTCCTGTGTTCTGAATTCCTGTTTCAATCGATATCGCTCTAACATCAGCTCCTGGTTGTCTAAATATTAGTCCCATAAAAAGGCCGACGAGATATCCCATCCACGGAAGACCCAATCCAGCGACGATTATCTAAATTTCAAGATAAAAATATATAACATTTTAAAACAGACTTTTAAACTTTAAAGTTTCCAAGTGAATTATCATTAATCAGGGTGTCTACTCAGACTTGAAAAAAATTCCCTGAAAATTCCAGGTTATACAGTTTCCTGGGTTTATTATAAATAATTTTTTTTTCTTCAATTTTTTTTAATTTGTCTCTAAAATCTATCAATTTGAACAATAATTCAAACAAATTTTTATTACATATTCTTATACTTAAAATTCAGTGCATATTTAGGTAAAATTAAATTACTTCAAAACTTTTCAAGTAAAAATATTGCATTTTCAACAAGAGAGATGAATTTTTTAACAAATAGTTGAATTTTCCACCAAATAGTTTAATTATCAACTAAAAAAAATCATTTTTCAACCAAAGATGGAATAGTTAAATTTTCGGTTTAGAAAATTAATTTCCAAACAGAAGAAATCCACTAAAGTGATAATTTTCAACTAAAATGACGAATCCTTAACTGGAATAGATATATTTCAAATCAAAAAGATGAATTTTTAACAAAAGGTTTAACTGTCAACTAAGTAGTTTTAATTTTAGCCAAAAAGATGAATTTTCAACTAAAATTTAGGAATATTTAGCTGGAATACTTAAATTTTCAACCAAAAAGATGAATGTTCAAACATCAAGATTAATTTTCTACCACAAAAGACGATTAAGCAACATAATACATGAATTGTAAACAACATGGTAGAATTTTCAACTAAAAAAGATAAATTTTCAAACAAGCAGTTTCATTTTCAACTAGAAAAGATCAGTTTTCAACCAAAAATGGAATACTTACAATTCCAGTTATAAAAAATTAATTTTCCACCTAAAAAGACAACAAATTTTCCACCAAAGTAACGAATTTTCAACTAAAATGATGAACCTTTAAGTAAAATGATGAATCTTCAACTGGAGATGAATTTTAAACCAAAAAAATTAATTTTCAAACAAGAAGATTAATTTTCCAATAAGAAGATTAATTTTCTATCCAAAAAAGACGGGTTTTCAACAAAATACATGAATTTTAAAATAAATAGTAATTTTCGACTAAAAAATACATTTTTAAACAAATAGTTGAATTTTTATACAAAAAAGATCAATTTTCAACCAAAAATGTAATCTTTAAATTTTCAGCTAAAAAAAAATTAATTTTAAGTTGAAAAAATTAATTTTCAACCAAACTAATGAATGTTTAACTAAAATGATGAATCTTTCATTGGAATAGTTGAATTTTCAATTTAAAAACATGAATTTTCTACCAAAGACAAATTTTCAACAAAATACATGAATTTTCAACTAAAAAACATAAATTTTCAATTTAGAAAATTAATTTTCAACCAAAGACAATTCGAATTTTTAACAAAATAGTTCAATTTTTAACAAAAGTGATGAACTTTTAACTAAAATGACGAATCTTCAACTGAAATAGTTGAATTTTAAACAAAAAAAAATCAATTTTCAATTGAAATGATAAGACTTCAACAGGAATAACAGGTAGTTTAATTTTCAATCGAAAAGATCATTTTTCAACAAAAATGATGGGATATTCAACTAGAATAGTTACATTTTCAGTTAAAAAATTAATTAAAAAAAAAAAAATAATTTCAATATAAAAAATGAATGTTAAACAAAAGAGTTTAATTTTCAAGTAAGAAAGATTTTCACTCAACAAAGAGAAAAAACTGCAATCAAACTGTTGAATTTTCAAGTAAAAATATGACAACCAACTAGGTTAATTTTCTATCAGAAAGGAAAATTTTTCAACAGAATACATGAATTTTCGACTACAAGGGTAACTTGTCAACCAAAAATTGAATAGTTAAATTTTCAGTTTAAAAAATTAATGTTCAAGCAAAGAGATGAATTTTCAACTGAAATGATTAATCGTTAACTACAATAATTGAATTTTCAACAAAATAGTTGAATCCTCAACCAAAGAAGATTATTGATCAACCAATTAGTTGCTTTTTATCAAAAAATTATGAAATTTCTAATAAAACAGATGAATTTTTTAACCAAAAAGTCAACATGTTCAACCAAGAAAGATTTCAGTTGAATTTTCAACGCACTAAAATATAAATTTTCAACAGAAAGTTAATTTTCTACAAAAATTGTGGAATTTTCAACAAAACCGTTGAATTTACAATCAAAAAGATTACTTTTTCACAAAATTCTCGAATTTCCAACCAAATAACAACATTTTTAACTAAAAATATTATCAGGGTGGCGATTCGGTGGACCATTTCAAATTCCAGGTCATTTTCCGGGTTTTCCCGGTCAAGTTTTTCAATTTTCCGGATCAACTAAAACTAACATTCATATTTGCCGCAAAACGGAAACATTTATTCTAATTCATGACGTTCATTCTCAACATCTTTTAACACAACAGTGCTAAAAATTGCAAATTAAATGATTTTTTGAACAAATACTTTAATTTTCCACTAAAAATATCAATTTTTAACCAAAAATTGAATAGTTAAACTTTCAGTTGAAAAATTGAATTTTCAACAACAAAAAACGGATTTTCAACAAAATAGTTAAATTTTAAACCAAAAAGATGATTTTCAACTAAAGCAATGAATCTTCAACTGATATAATTAAATTGAAATAAAACTATGGAATATTCAATTGGAATATGTTAAATCTACACTTAAACAAATTATTTTCAACAAAAAAAAACTAACTCTCAACAAAAAAAAACTAGCTTTCCAAAAAATAGTTACATTTTCAAATAAAGTGATGAATTTTCAATTAAAATAATAAATCTTCAACTGAAATAGTTGAATTTTAACCAAAAAGATGAATTTTCAACTGAAATGATGAATCTGTAACTAGAATAATGGAACTTTCAACCAAAAAGATGAATTTTCAATAAAGAAGATTAATTTCTACCAAAAAAATACGAATTTTCAACTAAAAAAGATAATTCTTCAACTAAAAATTGAATAGTTACATTTTTAATTTAAAAAAATTAGGCTTAACCAAAGAGATGAATTTTTAACTAAAATGATACATTCAACTGTAATAATAGTTATATTTTTAATTAAAAAATAAACAAATTTGTAACCAAAATAAAAACAAATTTTCAACATAATAATTGACTTTCAACTAGAATAGTTACATTTTTAGTAAAAAAATTTATTTTCTGCCAAAGAAAAAAACAAACAAATTTTGAACAAAATAGCTCTTTTTTCAACCAAAAAAATTAATTTTTAACAAAAGTTTAACTTTCAACCAAGTAATTAAATTGTCCTTCCAAAAAAGATGAATTCTGATCGAAAAATGTAGTAGTTGATATTTCATCCAAAAAATATTAATAATTTTAATCAAAAACAGTTAAATTCAACCAAAAAAGGCGACGTTTCAATATAAGTTGAATTCTCAACCAAGAAAGATTTTTCAGTCAAAGGAGAGAAAAAATTGAAAAGAAACTGTTCAATTTTCTACAAAATACATGAATTTTCAATCAGATACTTGAATTTTCAACTAAACACGATCAATTTTCAACAAAAAAATAGAATAGTTAAATTTTCAGTTAAAAAAATTGATTTCAAACAAAAAAAACACGAGTTTTGGAAAAAAAGTTAAATACAGTATTATAAAACTACTTTATCAAATGAAGAATCATTCAATTTTATATTGCAATTTAAACCAAATTAGGCACGCTCTCGAAAAAATACGCTGACTTTAAAAAAAATTCCTGGACATTTCCTGGTTTTTCCTGGTATATACAAATTCCCTGACAATTCCGGGTTTTTCTGGTTTTCGAGGTAAAAAAAAACACCCTGTTAATTTTTTCTTTTTTAGAAAAAATTCAAATATAACTGCATAATTACCTTCCAAGAAAAGAGCTTGAAGAGATAAAGATTAGTCACGATGGCAAAGATGATGATGAATATGATGAGAATCACAGAGAAAGGTTTCATAATTCGAACCATGACTTTGCAGAATCTTGGCATCTTTTTCTGGATAAAAAAGCCAATGGCGAGAGGAATCAGCAAGCCAATTGCATATGTCGCAATCTTGGAATATGGCACTTGCAAATCCCCACGATCGAATATGTGTTTGCCTAATGTAAATAGCCAGAAGGGTATGAATGCTGAAAAAAATAGGAAAAATGTATAATGCAAATTATTCAAGCCGATGAACAATATTCTAAGTTTAAGAAAGCGGTACCTTTTTGTAACCAAAATGTGTTTATGCTTTTTATTTTTATGTTTTCTTTTTATTTTTATATATTTTAAATTAAAATATCAAATTAATATTAATACAAAATTGCTGTGGTTCATAGTATCTATTATCTAAAATAATAGAAAAACAAGAACAATATTTTGGACAATTGATGTCTTATCTTCAGAATTAATGTTTATAATATATTTGGACAATATATAGATAATTAAACCATTGCGTTTTTCATGAAAAATACCAATTACCGACGAAAAATATGAAGGTAACCTATTATTGTTCAAATATTGTAAATATCCTTTAAAATCTAATGATTTTTCTATTAACAAATAGCAATTTTTGAGAAAAAAAACAAACGTAACATAACAAAAAATTCTTTAAGATTGTAAATCTTCTTTTAAACCTATTGTTTTTCATTTAAAATCACCGATTTTCAATGACGAATGTAAACATAAACTTTTTTTTTATTGAGCATGCTAATTTTCGGCGAAAAACACTTACATAATCAAATAATCGCAAATTGTTAAAAGATTCTACAAGTTGTCCAAATTCTAATGATTTTTATTTGAAAATACCAGTTTTCGATGCAAAATGCCAAAGTGTCCTATAAATTTGTTAAAATTTTTTTAATTTTCTTTTAAATCTAGCGATTTTTGAATCAAAATTACAATTTCCGACGAAAACACTAATATAATCCGAAATTAATTAATTTACAATTTATAATTAAAAATGTATGTAAATTTAATTACTTTTATTTGATTTCCAAAATCATCCAAATTCAAGAATTTTTATTTATACATCTCTAAATTTCAAGAGTTTTAAATTGCATCTCTAAAATTGTAGAACTTTGAACTGTATATCTTTGATATTGAAAAGTAATTAATTTTGATAATTTATAATTAAAAATTATGCAAATTTTAAGTTTCACAATTCAAAATTCTGTAATTTAAAGATTTGAATTCACAAATTTTTTAGTTTGGAAGATTTAAAATTAAAAACTTGAGTTTTCATCTTAAAAATCAACCAAATTTAAGAATATTTAATTAATCATCATTAAAATAGAAGAGTTTTTAATTTTGAAAATTTTCATTTAAAAGTTATGCAAGTTTTAGGTTTTACAATTCAAAATTCTGTAATGTTGATGATTTAAATTCCAAATGTTGTCAGTTTGGAAGATTTAAAATCAAAAACTTGAGTTTTGATCTTAAAAATCTACCAAATTTAAGAATTTTCATTTATTTATCATTAAAATTGAAGGGTTTTTATTTTGGAAAATTTACATTTAAAAATTCTTCAAATTTAAAGTTTTTCAATTCAAAATTATGTAATTTTGATGCTTTACGTTCGAAATGTCTTCAATTTGGAAGTGTTAGAATTGAAAACTTGACTTTTCATTTTCAAAGTCATCAAAATTTGAGAATTTGTATTTATACATCTTTGAAATCAAAGAGTTTTCAATTTTAAATGTTCAAAATCAAAGAATTTTTAATTAAAAATCGTGATAATTGAAGAGCTTTTAATGTTGACAATTTGCAATTACAAATGTCTGTAATTTTGATTACTTATATTTAATTTCAAAAATCATCCAAATTCAAGAATTTTTATTCATACATCTCTAAATTTCAAGAGTTTTCAATTGTATCTATTTAAAATTGTAGAACTTTGAATTGTAAATCTTTAATATTGAAAAAAAAAATTATTTTGAAAACTTACAATTAAAAATTACGCAAATTTTAAGTTTTAGAAATCAAGAATCTGTAATTTTGATGCTTTACATTGTAAATTTGTTAATTTTGAAGATTTTCAATTAAAAATTATACAAGTCTTAACTTTTGCAATAAAAAATTCTGTAATTTTGATGATTTTCATTTGAAATTTCACTGATTTGGAAGATTTATAATTGAAAACTATTGATTTTTGATCTTCAAAATTATCACAAATAAAGAATTTTTATTTACACAGCTATAAAATTGAAGAATTTTAAACTGCAAATCATTAAAATAGAAGAAATTGCCATTCTAACTCTTCAAAATGGCAGAAATTAAAAAAATTTTAATTTAAACTTGAAGAGTTTTTAATTTTTTAAATTTACAATTAAAAAGTGTGCAATTTTTAAGTTTTACAATGAAAAATTGTATAATTTGGATGATTTACATTTGAAATTTCTTCAATTTGGAAGATTTAGAATTCAAAAGTTGACCTTTGATCTTCAAAATTATGCAAGGGTTTTTAATTTTGAAAATTAACAATTAAAATTTATGCAAATTTTAAGTTTTAAAATTAAAAATGTTCTTATTTTGATGATTTACATTTGAAATTTCTTCCATTTTCATACCTTTTTAACTTTTTTAACCTTTTCCACATTTCTCTTTAAATTCAACATTTATCAACTATTACCCCAATTTCAATTTGTAATTGCACATTCATTAATGACTTGAATTTGAAGTTAACAAAGTTTTTTTGTTTTAATATTAAATTACTTAATTCTAAACTTAAACGCTTAATAACTTGAGATTTGAAAATGCGAAATTATTTAGACTTGAAAAAAAATGGAAAAAGTAAAAGGGAAAAGTGACAAGCAAGAAAAAAGTGGAAAAAGTGACTTAAAAAAAAGAAAGTAACCAAAGGCGGAAAAAATTTAGAATTGAAATCTTGACTCTCGATCTTCAAAATCATCCAAATTTAATTATATTTATTTTTGAATCTTTACAATTGAAGACTTTTCAATTGTAATTCTTCAAAATTGCAGAACTTTGAATTTTAAATCTTTAAAATTTCTGTAATTTTGATGATATACATTCAAAATTTCTTCAATTTGGAAGATTTAGAACTGAAAAGTTGACTTTTGATCTTTAAAATTATCCAAAATTACGATTTTTTAAATATTTCTTTAAAATTGAAGAATTTTAAATCTTAAGTTTTCAAAACTGTAGAAATTCGAATTGTAAATCTTTAAAATTGAAGAGTTTATTTTGAAATTTTATAATTAAAAATTATGCAAGTTTTAGGTTTGACAATTAAAATTTGTGTAATTTGAATGATTTACATTTTAAATTTCATCAACCTGGAAGATTTAGATCTGAAAACTCTTTATCTTTAATAATCATCTAAATCATGACAATTTAAACATTTTTATTCATACATCTTCAAAGTTTTTTTTTGACTATTTAGAATTAAAAATGATGCAATTTTTAAGTTTTATAATTTAAAATTCTGTAATTTTGATGCTTTACAATCGAAATTTCTTCAATTTGGAAGATTTATAATTGAAAACTTGACTTTTAACTTTCCAAAATTATCCAAATTTGAGAATTTTTATTTGTACACCTTCAGAAATTAAATAGTTTTCAATTGTAAATCTACAAAATTGAACTTTATATTGTAAACCTTCAAAATTGAAAAGTTTTTAATTTTTAAGATTTATAATTAAAATTTATGCAACTTTTATGTTTAAAAATAAAAAAATCTGTTATTTTGTTGATTTAAATTTGAAATTTCTTCAGTCTAGAAGATTGTGAATTGAAAATTTGATTTTTGATCTTCAAAACCATCGAAATTTAAGCATTTTTATTTATAGATCTTTAAAATAGAAGTTTTTAAATGTAAATCTTAAAAATTGAATTATTAATAAAAAAACATTCAAAATTAAATGCATCATTTTAAATTAATCACATTAAAAATTGAAAACCGCTTTTAATTCTAACTTATTCCATTTCAAATAATTTAAACTCAAAATTTATCAACTATCACCAATTTAAATTTTTAATTGCATATTTTTAAACGACTTGAATTTGAAGCCAACACATTTTTTAATATTTTAATATTAAATTATTAAATTGTAAACCTAAACATTTCAAACTTGAAAATTGAAAATGTGAAATTATTTACATTTGCAAAAAAAATAGGAAAACGTGAAAAGGAAAGGAGAAAAGCAAGAAAAAAGTGTAAAAAGTGACTTAAAAAAAAGTGACCAAAGAACAGGGTGACCAGCGATTCTTAGAAACAAAATTCAAGACCTTTTCTAGGTTTGCAAGTTTAAAAAATCAAGTTTTTTCAGGTCTCCTTTTTTTTACATCAAATATAAATAAACCGTTTGTTATATATGTAAAAATATGAGCAATTTCATTTTTTATTGGCCAACAATTTCTAAAGAAAGCAGAACCATAAATAAACAAATTCTTAATTTTTTGCTAACATAAGACGTCTTTGTAAAATCTTTGGGAATATTTTGACATTTTTGTAAAGTCATTGAAATCCTTGAAATCTTTACAATCTTTGTGAAATATTTGAAATCTTTTGAAATCTTTGTGAATTCGTTGAAATCTTTTGAAGTATTTAGAATCTTCTAGAATCTTGTAAACATTTTTGTAAAATCTTTGTGAAATCTTTTGAAATCTTTATGAAATCTTTGAAATATTTGTGAAATCTTTCTTTAATATTTGTTTGCGAAATCTCTTGTGTTCGTTTGAAATCATTGAAATCTTTTCAAATTTGTTGAAAAACCTTTTGAAATCGTTCAAAATATTTTAAATGTTTTGAAATTTTTTAAATCTGGTCTTCTGTACCCTTGTAGAAAAATGTGAAATTCTTGACATCTTTTGAAATCCTTATGAACTCTTTTGAATACTTGTGAAATATTTTGTATTGGTTTGAAATCACTGAAATAATACAAATCTTTGTGAAGTCTATTGAAATCTTCTAAAAAATTTTGAAATCATTTAAATCTTCGAAATCTTTTAAAATCTTTAAAACCTGGTGTACTGTTCCCTTTTGGAAATTCTTATATTCTTTTGAAATCTCTATGAAATTTTTATGAAATCTTTGAAATTTTCATAAGATCTTTGAAATATTTGTGATATCTGTCTGAAATCGTTTGTATTAATTTGAAATCATAAAAATATTTTAAATCTTTGTGAAGTATTTTGAAATCTTCTAAAAAATGTTTTTAATCTTCCAAATGTTTTGAAACATTTAAAATCCTTGAAATCTTTTGAATGTTTTAAAATCTTTGTGAAATGTTCGAAATTTTTGTGATAACTTTGAAATCTTGTTTACACGTCTTTTTCAAATCTTTAAAATCCTTGAAATCTTTATGAAATTTTCGAAATCTCTGGGAAATTTTTGTGAAATCTTTTGAAATCTTCTAAAATGATTTGCAACCTTTTGAAATAGTTTAAAATCTTTGAAATGTTGTGAAATCTTTGAAATCTGGTGTACTGTACCTTTTTTCAAATCTTTGAATCCCTTACAATCTTTTGAAACTTTTTAAAATCTTTATGAAATTGTTGTGAAATCTTTATGAAATGTTGGAAATCCTTTTATATATATTTAAAAATATTTTAAAATCTATAGAAAGATTTTGTAACCTTTTGAAATCTAGTGTACACTCAAAAACCGAATGGTCAACCCCTGGATAAATCCGTTGTATGGCCATGGCTCATTCTAATTGTGAAATTCAATCAACATCGAAATTTTCAATTAATAATTTTTACAATTTGTAAATTGAATATTACAAAAAAATGTATACTTTAGCATTCTACATTAGCGGAGAGAAAATTAAAAACATATCGAATTAATCACAATATTAAAGTCTATTCATTGCAATATATAAAATAATTGTTACAGTCTAAAAAAAGTGCCTTAAAATCTCTTCATTTATTCTGCAATAAATAAAAGATAAATCATATCTTGATAAATAAAAAACTTTTCAATAGCAAGATTTCTTCTAAGCGAGATGTTAATTTTCATAATAGACTAAAAGATTTAAATTACTCTTTGCATTTCAATAAAATAACTGTTTTAAAAGCAAAAAGATCTCGTGAAAAATTCAAGGAGAATTCCAGGTTTTCAAGGTTTTCAAGGTCGCTAGACACCCTGAAAGAAGGAAAAAATGCCTCGTTGTTAGACTTGCTTACTTTACTCAAATTTGTCTTTTTTTTTGCGTTTGAAAACTGAGATAAAAATGTACCAAAAGCTCCCACGGTGCATAAAGTAGTCATGGTGATAGAGAGATTTAAATTTCCACCGAGCATTAATGTCCAGATATTAGAGGCCCCTCCACTGGGGCTAATACCGGTGAAAAATATTCCTAGCTGCATTTCAGGATAATCCGGGAACAGAATGTATCCAATCACGTAACTGATCTAAACACAGATTAAAAATAAAGAAAGGTAATTTCCAGGGTAACAATTTTTTTCGGGGCCATTCATAAACTACGATACCAATTTTAGGCTTTTTTACCCCCCACCCCCCCTGAAAGTAACGTAGCCGCTGGCTAAAGACGGTTTTTACTTTTATAAATTCTTTTAAATAAAATTAATGTTGAAAAACTATTGAATTCAATACGAAACACTTTAAATTCACAAGATTTCAGGCTGAAACATACTTTATTTTCAACAGAATAGTTAAATTTTCAAAGAAAAAAAATTTCTACCCAAAGAAATGAATTTTCAACACAAAAAGATGAAATAAAAAGAATAATAATAATTTTTTAACCAAATAGTTGCATTAACAACCAAATAGCTGTCTTTGACTCAACATTCTGCGATTTTTTCTCGCCGAGTAATGAAGCTTCAAAGCCAGGTGTCAGGACTTTTGAACCAGACTTTAGTTTAGGGAATGCGTGATCAAAACAAAACACATTGGGCTTTTATAGGACACCCTAGTGTACACCAGATTACAACAGTTGCAAACACCTCTTTACTCCACATGTTGTATAATTTTTCGCGGTTTCCCTCCCCTTTTTCTTCTGGAATTCGATAGTTTGAACCGTATTGCATCTGTAATGAGGACATCAAGAGCCTTGTTACCCTCATCACATTGAAACTGGCTCTTCACATAACCTGCAACATTCCTAAAGTATTATAAATTAGTAAGCAATTATTAATTTCGGTTTATGTAGAGCAGTAAGAATTTTTTTGTTTCATATATATCGCACGCATTTCCGTAAATTATTAAACTTCTTACATCTTATCGCTTTGACTTTTACCGGGTCAAAGTACGGCTTCGATTGCTGTACTTTCCTTAAATGACACTGTGCACCTGTCATGGACGAATTCTTCATTGTCTCCCTGTCAAAGAAATGAGACATCATGTCACTCGTCAATGTCCGGAGGTTTCTATCATTCCACAGGTCTGCGTCTTCCCTCTTTACTGTCACTTCGTCTGTCAATTTCAGCTCGTTGCTGTTGCAACGAGGATTTGGAATACGCCTGACTTTCTGTAATAAGAATTCAAATAATATTTTAATTGCTTACTTTCGAATTAAAACCTAAATTTAGAGGATTATTCCCTTACATTATTTATTTTCTTGAAGTCTCTTCTATTTCTGTTTTCGGCAATTTTATTAATGAAGACCTTCGTTGATGGAGAATGTTCCTGTTGGAAAATTACAACATTATTTGAAATACTGCAGGACAAAATAGAAGTGCGTTAGTTAAATGTGAAAAACTTATAATTATTGAAAATGTACCTTTCACGCGATAGTTGCAATGTTTTCCATTTTGAAGGAATCGCGCACAGGTGAACACGATCCCTGTGATCTACTGGGGACACATTCCATGACTACAATTTTACCTGTGGCGACCTTCCTTGGTGCAGAATATTCCTGTTGAAAGATTACAACATTATTAGAAATACTGATAATGACAAAATAGAATTATGTCAGTTAAACGTACAAAAAGCTTATAAGTATTGAAAATGTGGCAGGTACATTCGACGCGACAGTTGCACCGTTATCCATGTCCAAGGAGTCGCGCACAGGTGAAAACGATCCCTGTAACGTACTAGGTTCACATTCCATGACTTCATTTTCCAAGCGCTGCTGCAAAATTAATAAAAAAGAAGCATACAAATTTCCGTCTCCCTGTCCATTTTTTATTCTATAACATGGACTTCATGATAATTACTGAACAAACAAATTTCAAAAGGGCTTACATTTGAAACACCCGCAATAAGTTTACTTGTGCGAAAGTCATTCCTGGCAATTGTTTCTATTTCCTTTATTTTAGGTCTCTGAAAAATCATTGTAAAATATGTATATTTATTATTATTATTATTATCATTAACAAATAAAAAACACACCATAATAAATGCCTGTGATGAAGGTGCAGAGCATTGCTGTTCCTTTTGTTCGGTAACAAGTTTGAAAAGACCGGTCATCGTTTTTAATAGTTCCTGCTGCAATGTGTTAGTGAATGCTGCACATGAAACAAAGAAGATCATAATATGATGAATGTATATTCTTATCAATCATTTTCTATAATCATGCAAAAAGAAAATATTAGAAATTACCTGTCATTGTCATTGATAGACCAGCAATGACGATGTTCGTGAATTCTTCCGTCGGCATATTCTTCTCTTTCGCTGCGTTGCCTTTCTGGAGTAATTCCTAAATAATCAATATTTTTATTATTTTTTTTAGATCAAACTTAGCATAAATAATTACCACCACTACTACTTTTTTTTAAACTTACCGCGCAGTGAGACGGCATAGGAGGATCCACCGTGCACAATTGCTTCTTTCCGTAAACTTACTAGACAGTTCAGCGGTACACGAGGATTTTTCATCAGGTTTTCTAACAGCGAATTCTGCCTTTCCTTTTAGCTGCTTTCAGCGTCATGCTTTCCGTTTTCATCGTAGTTTCCGTCATCTGCTTTTTCGTTAAAGTAATGCTCGTTTTATGGGTTTCATCTGCATAGCTTTTTCTTTTCAAGTCTTTTCGGTCCTCCTTCTTGCTGCCACATACACCATGTTTGTTGTAGACCTTGTATTCTTCTGCCATTTTCTCCCACTTTGCAAATTTATATTGCACACATACATATTGTACACACTGTTTGCCGTAAAATAATCTGCAAACTTTTCTCTTACCTCCAACATCAACAATTTTGATTATCCGCAGTTTTCATTCCGTCTCATCGTTGATTAATTTTCCCATCACTTTATGTGCTCGAACTGCACATTGTGGCCAGTTTATAATAACTGGTTTCTCATTTTCCACAATAGAGCTCCACTCATCATCGGTGGACTGGATTTCCAACCGCGAAGCGTATCCTACAGTAGGATTTTTCGCGCTTTCGTTCAGGGGTACAAACAAAATGCACAAATTTCCTGTTTCCTGCATGAATACAATGTGAAAAATGTGTGAAAAGAATATAATATAATATAATTTTTTCTGTTATTTCTAAAAAGAGAAAAAACTACACATAGTTCAGGAAAACATTCAGTGTCTCATTTTCTCCCATATGCTCGACTCGTCCATGTCTCTCCTAGGAAGAAAAAGTAAACATAGTGACTCCTGATGCATCTGTTCCAAACTATAATCTTCGAACAATTCATAAACAATATAGTAATTCTAAGTTGGAAGTATTTGAGATACACAGATATCACTTATATTGAGCTAAAAAAAAAAGGTAATATCATGAGTAAAATTCAATATTTTCGAGTTGCGGATTTGAAAAATCACTTCAAAGTCTGTCCCAAAATTTTTTTGGCCGCGTTTCATTTAAGAAGACCGCACTCAAGTTCAACACTTCCACTCGCAACTACCAAGTGGAAAAAATCGAAAAAAGCGGCACTTCCAGAACAAAATGAAGCTTATATTATTGCAAATCACGTTATGTAGCGATCATTAAAATACAACATTAGGTTTCCAGAATACTTACTTAAGGTTCTAGGTGTACGCTATAGTCAAGCTTAAAATTACATTATCTTCAACTTGATTTATAAAATTTACAAAAAAGCGCCATTGATGATTGCAATAGATTTTTCCTAATTAATGAAAAATAGTTTAGGTCATAATTGTTTTTACATTCTCATCAGAGAAGGTATTAGACCCGAAAAACAGGTTTTTACGAATTTTATCTGTCTTTTAGCACGATAACTTTTGAAAAAATTAACATATTAAATTGGCCTTTGGTATAATTTTCAAGAGTTCTGAACTGAAGATCAAGTTCATGAGGCAGCCATTTTGGATGAAAATTCAAAAAGTTAGAGCATTTTCAAAATTTTTGAGACCACTCTTCTCCAGATTTAGAAATTTTATGTACGGCTGTTCGCAGTGCTCTGAATCACGAACAATTTATCCTGACGAATTTTTCTGATAAAAATAAAATTGACAAAGTTATAGCATTTTCGAAATCCAAGAAAAAAAACGAAAATGAACATTTCAATCGAAACAACGCTCGATATGAAAAAAAAGTCAAAAGAACAAAAAAGTTGCTTTTTGAGAACCCTAAAACATTTTTACAATAACTTTTTGATTTTTCTTAAAAATCGAAAATTCAAATTTTGATCGCACAAGAATTAATGAAAAGTCAAAAATTCCATTTTTCTGTCAAACCATGCAAGATACAAAAAAAAGATGAATTTACAAAAATTATACAACCAAAAAATATCTGCAAATTTGTTACGAAAAAAAATAACACCAAAGTTCTTCACACACAAATGAGATGCAAATTTGTTATGAGTCATTCTTTGATAGGATTTGTAGTTTTGGTTTTATTCATAAAAAGCAAAATTCGAAATAAATGTCATTAGTTTACCCTTCCAACCCCTTTTAACACTGGAAAATTGAAAATCTACCCCTAATTGAGAGTGAAAAGCACTTCATGCATAAGAACGTGATTGAAATAGCTTTTAACTATGTTTCTTATCGACGTCCATTCTTCTTTCACAGCACCATTTCAACCCCTAAAATCCCAAAAACTACCCCTATCAGGGGATGGAATGTACACCGGTGCTATAAAAGTAGGTAGACTTTTTCCAATAGTTTTTCAACAAACAGTGACGCTTCGAATCATGAAAATCGAAAAACCTACCCCTATGAGGGAGTGGAAAATACGTCATAAACAAGAATGTATATAACATATTTTTGAATTATTCTTCCCCATATATAGAATCAATTAGTGTCAATGTATAATAACTACGTTATTCTACTTAGTACCATTTGAAGCCATAAAAACCGAAAAAATACTCCTACCAGGGGGTAAAAAGTTCTTTATGACCAAGAACGAGGATAAAATATTTTCTAATAATTTTTTTCTATAGATATGGTCACGGTAGTGCCAATCTGTAATAACTTCGTAAGTTATTCTTACTTAGCACCATTTCAACCACCAGAATTCCGAGAACTACTCTTATCAGGGGGTGGAAACTACACGGGTACTGTAAAAGTAGGTAGAATAGTTTTCAATAGTTTTTCATCAAACAGTGACGCTTCGACTCTTGAAAATCGATCCCTACAATCTACCCCTACAATGAGTTATTGGGTTATGGGTTATATAACCCTATATAGTGAATGTGCGTGCATACACATGTACAAACACAAACACATACAGACAAGTATGCACGCACCTTCACTATATAGGGTTATATAACCCATAACCCAATAACTCATTGTAGGGGTAGTTTTACGATTTTCAAGAGTTGAAGTGTCACTGAGTAAGTATAATTGAGGTAAATATTATACTCCCGTGTAAAAATATTTCGTCATAGATTTTGTCTTGATGACGGTCAATTGAGACATGCCCAAGACTTGTTGAAGACGTTTGGAATGTGTAGCTTATGAGACGGAGTGAGACTATTTTCTGTGTCTTAGAGACAAAAATTACTTCTTCAGCCCCAGTTTTTTTACTCGGACCCCCAAACCGACGCTGACTTTTATGGCTCTGAGACATCGGTTTTTGTTCACAAGACATTCTTTTTCGTATTGAAGACATTCTTTTATGTCTTGAATACTTAATATTTTATGTTTGCAAGACATTTTTTTCGTATTGAAGACATGCCTTTATCTCTTGAAGACTTACTATTTTATGTTTCCAATAAATTCTTTTTCGTACTGAAGACATTCTTTTATCACTTGAAGACTTAATATTTTATATTTTCAAGACATTCTGCTTTCATATCTTGCAGACGTAATATCTTAGGTCTTCAAGACATTCTTGTATATCTTGAAGACGTAGTTTCACGTCTTACACTAAGTAATAATGTGGGTAAAATGAGCAAAAGAAGAAAATGTTTTTCTATGATGTTTATTATTTATTATTTATGCTGCACTATATCAACTACAAGATATGTACAACCTAACACGAACTCAGAAAATTAGGTTCCAAGTATTATTAATACTATACTGTAATTAAATATGAAGGAAATAATAAATTATACTCCAATTAAATATAAAGGAAATAATAAATTTATCATAAAACTTATAAATAATATGTAACAAAGACCGTACTGAGAGTCATTTCGATGCAAATAATCCTTAAACTCAATAGACACAGACTTCACTTTAAATAAAAGCATTATTTTCAATAGAAAAATGATAGAACTTAAAAGAATCATTTATTTTAGCCATTTTTTTTTGGAGCGAAGTTTTTTATTATTATCGCTTCTGTTTACTGTTTACTTTTCTATAGCCGAAATCGTCAAATTAATTTTGTTGAAGAAAACATTTTCTAAAGAAATAACTGTTTTGGAAGATTTTATTTGCCTATTTTTGAAATATATAACAGCAGTGCTGTGGGGAATGTTTTTGCCGTAAAAAGAAGCCATGATTTATTAAAGTTCAACCACTTTCTTTAAATCGGTAAGTAGTGATAGTAAGAAGAAATTCTATTGCAAAAACTGAAATTGTTAAAATAATTAACTCTCATAAGTTCTAAACTTTTTCCATCCAAAATATTATTTTATATTTCATAAAACATATTTTTTTTTACTTTTCAGTACTTTCATATAAGTACTTTTGGTAATCACCCTTGACTTTGTGAGATTTATGAAAATATAGGTTGAACTAATGCAAAATATGTTCATTATTAGATGATAATTTTAATGGAAAATAAACAAACAATTGAAATAAATCTTCTTAATGCACTGCGCAATGTAATATATTTCCTAACTGTAATAATAAGTTAACATAATTTGTATAATAATTTTGGCTGATGGCAAAATAAATCTTCGGAGCTTGTAGACTTTATAAGTTTAGAGGATTAAGAAAAAGGTGGGTTTGGGGGAATCGGGGGAAATCCTACGCGGAGGCTTGATTAAGGAAAAGGTCATAAAGTATTGTGTGTAAACTAAAGAAATTCAGGCCCTTATGTTACCTGCTTGAAATTATGTTTTACTTACAGCCTTGAAAGGAAGGTAGAAAATAGAAATTCAGTTGAGGGTTTAATCTTTTTATGGCTCCAAATTACCTTGCGTATCTGCTACAGAGATTACCAACTCGCACGGAGCTTGCTCCTCTTTTTAAAACACACAAGTTTTTGAAAATATATAAAATACATAAAATGTATACAATACAAATATGGATAGACACGTAACATAAAAATTATAATAAATATAAAACACTGTTAATGGTTACAGACTTTTCCGTAGCGTTAGCCCGGAACGAGTTGGAAAAGGGTTCAGGCTTACGGAAAATTCCTTACCCATATACAGTGCGTAAATGTAATAGATGAAGTTATTGCTATAAGTGATAAATAGAATATAAAATGAACAGGTCGTTAAGATGAAAATTTCAGTTCAATCACTAAAGATTTCCTCAAATTCATGTTAAAAAAGAATTGTCAGATCGTATGTAACATTTTACCTCAAAATGGTTACAATTAAATATGTGACATAAAAGTATAAAGAACATAATTTCTTTTTGTAATCTTAAAATTTGTATAATAAATCCAGGTTTGTTAATTTCGAGGCAATTTTTTTAACTAAACATGGCATAAAAATGCAATTTTTCCTGTTTTACCTTCTTATTGATGCCTAGAAATTATATTTTTTTAAACTGACCTCATAAGGGGGCTTTAATGTGAACAGACTTTGTAATGAGAATTTTTTTTTAAGTTTTAAACGAAAAATAATAACAAGCGTATTAACCGAGCTTAAAGTTTGAGGAAATGTATTTGAGATGATTATTTAAATTTTTTAATTCAAATTTCTACAATTAAGTATCTTAAGGCTATAATAGCAATACATAAAATTATGAATAGAACGAAATTAAATTAAGAATGCACAATTTTCAAAAAACTGCTCATACTACTTTTTTTGGTGTCATGTGGGTAGTATTCACAGACAAAAATTCCGAGAAAAAAAATGTCAGCAATCAAAATTTTCAATAATCTTTTGCTGCAAACAAATAAAGTAACCCTTGCAAACTCCATACGTATAATTTTAAGACATTTTCTATGATCTTTTTCACTCCATTTCTAAATGAAGTTAAAAAAATGAATTTTTAGGTAGTATTAAGGCCTTAACCAACCTAAACTTAAAAAAAAAAACAAATTGCTAGAAATTTTTTCGCGTCCTAAACCTATAAAAAACATCATATGGGCCAAAGAACATTAGTTTATACCCTTCGCATCACTTCTGAATAATTGGTTGGACAAACAAAATGGCACAGTTGCCATTCTCAATTATTTGTAAGTAAATTTGTTCAGGTTTTAAACCTATAAAAAAACTTTTGAAGTCTTTCCAGATGATTAATGCCTATAAATGCATTTTTTAAATTAAATTTACAAATTGAGTGAAAAGTATCATCGAGAAAATTTTATACATTTATAACTATGAAATTTACAAGGGTTTCTTCATTTGTTTAGAGAAAATAATATTTCACGTCAACAGTTCTATTTACCTCATTTATTTTCAGTTAAAGTTGGTTCAGGTTTTATAATTATGTTTTTTTTTTAATGATTTCACCTTGAATTTCAAGAAGTCATTCGAATTTTTTATATCCACGAAAACTTAGAAACTTTTAAGAAAAATTATTGACAGTTGTTTTTAATTTGCGTTTTTTGGGATTGAATATCACTCTGAGGATTAACATGTGCTCATCTCTTAAGAATAAGAAAATTTTCACTTACCTGAGCTGCGTAAAACAGTTGCATCGTAATATTTGGTGTCAAATTTGGCTTGGGCAACCCCTTTGTGGTCTCTCACGAAGTTTTCAGGAACGAGACCGATTGTGTGATCTACGGTATACAAAACAAGGTCAAACCTTATCACTTTTTCACAAGGATTCATCGCGTTTTGAATTTGTATTGCTAACGGTGACACTGTGACGGAGGCAGTTAGACTGAATCCGTAGCGGCCGGGCTGCCAGAAAGAGCTTCCAGTTCACTTCACTCAGATGTGCAGTAGATGAAGCGCAGAGATTTTCGGTTCAAAATATTGCGCATGCGGCGTAGATTTTTATTGAGTCGCATGCTACTGCTTATGTTATACTGACTTAAGAAATTAATTTTTTTTGCAAACTTTTTTTATTGAGTCGAAATCTTGTTTCCTTAGGCGAGAAAGTTTTGCGCCATTATCGTTTAAATTATGAAAAAGTTATAGGTGAAGGGCCTTGGGGCTTTCAAATTTGGTACTCGTCAGCTTTTGGATCATCGAGAAAGTCGTCTCTTAAAAAAATGGAAAGCATTATTATTATGTGGATATTATTAATTTATATTTTGAAACAAAGTTGAATTTAAGGTTTAAAGTTGAGATATTTAGTACTAACTCATATAAAGAAAGATTATTAAAGGTATCCTGAAAATTTATTAAAATTCACTGAAATTTACATTTTTTCAAATTTTGAGTTTAAAGAATTATTTGGTAAAGTTATTGAAACTTGAAGGGTTTCGAATTGAATTCCCTCTAAATATTCTATTTTATAAGATGCGGATTGCTCACAAGTATAGATTGTGCTGCAAATTTTAGAATAATATAGGTTTCTAAATTTTCAAAATTACCCGCAGCTTCAAAGAACGGGAAACAATAGCCATAATTCTAAAAATTAGGGATTATACGGGATTTTTAGAAAAAGAAGCGCAAAAAACGTTTTGCAGTTTCGATAAGGAGCCGTTAATGTATTATACGTCACGCGATTTCCTAAAGTGCGTTCCTTAAAACTTGAAGCTTTTCACCCCCTTCCATTTTTTCTCACCATATTTTTTTTTCAAATTGAAAATCGGACCTTCAAAAATTAAGGTAAAAAATAAACTCGATATACGATATAAACTATAAATACGCATTCTAGCGTAAATTGGTTCTAAGCAAATTTGTATTTAATATATTTTTAAAAGTAGAGTTTGTAACAAATTTGTAGATCTTTTTTGGTAGAACAACTTTTATCTCATCATTTTTTTTCTCTGGCGTCGTTTTTCCAGAAATTAATTTTAACTTTTTATTTTTAAACTTATTATTTACGAATAAAAGATAATATACTCGTCCTATCAAAAATTGTTATTAAAAATTTGTTGATCTTTTAGGATGAACAACTTTCGTCCATTCATTTTTTTGATAGCTTGTGTCACTTGTCCAAAAATTAAATTTTATTTCTTATGATTAAAACCAAAACTATGTAATTCATCGATGAATAATTAACAACAAACTTGTAGTCAACTTTGGTTGAACAACTTTTGAATAAATATTTTTCTATAGCTTGTGTCGTTTATCCAACAATTTGATTTAAAAAATGTTTAATGTTGTTTTTAAACGAATGAAACAAAAACTACGCATCCTATACAAAAATGACTGATAAGAAATTTGCATATCTTTTTTGGGTTCATAATTGTTGTTAATTCATTTTTTATTGTATCTTGCATAGTTTGACGGCAAAATTGAGTTTTTTATCTTTCATTATTTTTTGTGTGATCAAAATTTGAATTTTTCATATTTTAAGAAAAATAGAAAAGTTGCTATAATTATCTTGTAGGGCTTTTCAAAAAATAACGTTTTTTTTTCTCTTGACTTTTTTCATATCGTGTACTATGGACAAAAATTTTTTTTTTCGAAAATTAAAAACAATATTTTTGAATACTAAAATATTTCTGAAACATGATCAGAGTTCTATTTTGAAAGCTCGAATTTTAAATTAGGGAAAGCAGGTAAACTTTCCCAGATTCGAGCTTATGCCGGTCGGCCAGATGTTGTCCAGCGGCGACAATGAGAGCTAGGATTCAAGTAATAAAAACAGAGGCATCCAGTTCTAGAATATAGGGCCTAGTCGGAAAATTTTGAAATGGTGCTCAACAAGAATGAGTTCATGTTACATTTGGTGATTCTCATTTTAAATTGTTGTTACAATAAATTCGGTGAAAGTCGGACATAATGACATTTCGGTAAATTCCGCAATCCATTCGGTAAATTCTACAATCCAAAATTCCATACCATTATCATAATCGTTTATACTACATTATCGTGAAGAGGTGAACAGTTGAATGCTGCACATTTATGCGTACAACTGATCAGCAGATTCTCATTTTTTCGGGTTAGAGTACTGAAATGTCGCTCTCTCCGACTTTTCAGAAATTTACTGTGGTGGGTTGCCCCATATTTGCATGGAAATAATTTTAAAGTTTATTTGTTTCTTTTGAAGTTGCTTCTTTTTAGATCATCCCACGTCTAGAATATTGCCTCAACACGAAGTACAAATAAAATACTCGTAAAGTGTATAAAATTCCCCGCATAAAACTAAAAAATCTAATCTTTTATTTCTTATAGTTTCGAAAGTATAGCAGACAAAATTTATTTTTTAGTGAAAGATGGTTTGAAAAAATTTGTAATTTTTCAAATTCCTATAATTTTCTCCTCTCTAGGAAATCTATGCACTATGTCAAACATTTTATAATTTCCCATAAGGTTAGTAATGTAAATTATTACACTCATTCCAGAAAAATTTTGTTTTTAATTATCACTTTTCAATCAAGTATCATTTAAAATCAAGTATTTCATTTTCACACTGCGATATCAACCCTAAAGCCAACAATGAACATCAACATTCACTACAAAACTTACTTGTTCTATCGTACGTTCTGAAAAATACTTATTTTTAAAAATGTTTTACATTGAGTTTCCTCGGAACATCATGGTGTTTAACGCTTTGCAAAATCATGAATTTGATATTTTTTGCTTCTTAAACACCGTGAAGGAAATGCTTTTTATGAAATAAAAATAATATCATATATATTTCATAGATTCAAGCTGAAGAAATTTTAAGTTTGATTTAAAAAATTTCAAAAGTGTAAAATATTTCGTTTTAAATTTCTAATTGTTTATTACTGTTCACTAGCAAGCACTGTCCATACAGAAAATTTCCCAAAATTTTTCAAGCACTAGGAAAATAAAGAATATATGATATATATGGAAACAAATTAAAAACTCGCGTTAGATAGATCTGTTCGAAACGTAATTATCCTGAATTTAAAAAAAATTGTAAGACCGGTGAACATTGAGAGCTGTCGACTTTTCTGAACAGTAAATTCCACCTGTGACTCACCGTGCGTCTTTGCCAATTCACTGTAATTGTGCGCATATTACAGAGCACCTACGGAATTTAGGAATTCATCTGAATCAGTTTAAGAGACATTTATTGATCTACTCAAAAAATAAAATCCATGTTTCTATCAAAGAATTTCAGCAGGTAGGTAATATCATTCCCATGAAAGAAAGTCGTACCCTTCAGCCAAGACATAACAGAACGCTTCATATCGTGAGATAAGTTCATTCGTCTTACTGAATGCAACCCACTGAGAGCTATTATTATAAACGTAAGAGAAAAATCTGATGTCTAGCAAGTCTCGGTTATGAGACGGAACGAGACATCGATGACTTGAAGACACAATTGACGTCTTGAAGACAAATACCAAGATAAAATATTTTTACACGAGCAGTTCAACTTTTATTCTGTACTTAGTGTATATTTGAGCTTTAGATGATTACAATTGAAGACATGAGAGTGACAACTGAATAAGGACTATATGAAGTTGGCACTTTGTAACATTTACAATAAAGCATTGGAGGTGCCAATATAAAATGTTCTTTATGGAGTTGTCATTCTCATGTATTCTATTCGACGCGCAGTAACTGTTTTTTCAACAAAACTATACACAATTTTAACCTCATTCCACAAATTGAAAATTAACAGAGCTCTTTCATTTGTGTGTGAGAAAAATAATGAAGCGTCTTTTTGAAGGTACTATTGTGCAATTTTACAATGCAAAGTCGCTCTGACGCCAAGTGCAGTTGATACTGTAACTCTTGTAGAGTACAATGACGCACTTCAATTGACAAGCTGCTACCCAGGATTTTCTTGGGGGGGGGGGGGGGACCATCGGTCACTAATTTCCCTGGATTTTGATAACCTTATTTCCCGACGCCTTCATGAAAAAATAAGCAGCAAGGTTTGCAGAACACTTGCTTGGCTATGGTGGGGCCGGGAGCAAAACTGATGTGAGTATATGTATTTTTATCATTGAGAAATCTTTTTAAAGAGCCTATTACATTAATAAAGCCCGGATTCGCTAGGATTTGTGAAATACTCACCCAGCCCCTCCAAATACGTGTCTGTCAGTTGATATCGTACCATCGAAACATGTAGAAATTCTACTGGCTTTTTTCATACTTTTTAAGAGTGGTAAGGGACATATATTCTGAAGGTTTGAAACATGTGACCCGATTATTGCAAACATGATTGGATATTTCAAGAAGAGTCAATTTCCGACGATTTTTGTGCTAAGTAAACAAATGAACCAATCTTAACGTGCGATGCGTCATCTTGTATATATTTGTGAAAGGTACAGTTCTGTAAACTTATGTTCTACCAGCCGATTATT
This sequence comes from Andricus grossulariae, assembly GCA_011634705.1. Taxonomy (NCBI): domain Eukaryota; kingdom Metazoa; phylum Arthropoda; class Insecta; order Hymenoptera; family Cynipidae; genus Andricus; species Andricus grossulariae. Next base: position 46,469,471 of record JAABKJ010007545.1, on the reverse strand, counting down.
AGAAATGTGGTAAAAATGTGTATTTGTTTCTAAAAATTGCTTAAATAATTAATATTTTGTATCAATTAAAATTTGAATATGCTTATAAATATTGTTTAAATAATTAACAGTTGTTGTCAATGTGAAAAAAATGAGAGTAAGGTGTCATTGGCAAGACATTTTTCGCAGATTCTCCATAACATTAGAATTCCTTGTGGCATTAATTTCTCTCACAGTTTGTGTCAAAAATATGAATTTCGGACAACTAATCATTGTGAATTATGAGAAAATTGATTTTGTACATTGATTTTTTAAAAACATTAGAAATAATTTTTATTTTTAGTCTAATCTATTGACACAAACTTTAAAGAACATCATTAGAACGATTCAAAAACGTCCTAAGTCAGCACAAATAACGTTCCATAAGCATACTATGTTCCAGAGACGTTTTAAGGCCGTATTTGGAACATGAGACGTTTTCAGAACATTATTTGGTCTGACTTAGGACAGTTTTCTAAACGTTTGAATGACGTCTTTTCACGTGTACGTCCAAACAACTTTTGTCGGACGTTCCAATTACGTTCTTAAATTTCGTGTCCACTGGGCACTAACGTATAAGCTCTTCTTTATTCAATTTGAAGATCGTGAAAAGAGGAACTCATTTTTTTTTAGGATTAGGAATAATAATGATCACAAACTATAATGGTCCAGACTTTTGTTCAATAAATTGGTTTGCTTGCACAACGTTTCGGTAACGTACCGTTTTTCTTATCATTGTATGTCTGATGAGGGTGACGGCACGTTACCGACACGTTGTGCAAGCAAACCAATTTATTGGATAAAAGTCTGGACGTATCGCTTGGGAATTGAAAAAATATAATTATTTTTCCTAATCCTCAACAATTTTTCATTTATTATTCCCGGGCGCAAGCACGTTTGGAATACAACATCTCTCCCTAATTTACAATGAAAAAAGAAAAGTACATCTGAAAATTTAGGGGAAAAAACATTTTTTGTTTTCTTGTTAAATAAAAAAATGTTTGATCAAAGTGGATTTTCTTCACCGACTTATTTTACTGGGAAGCCTGACGGTAATTAAACAAAAAACATAAAAATATATTGAAAATTGGGTTTTAGACAGACTTTTGTCCACACTGTGCATCGGGCATAGGTTTGGATTGAAACATACAGGCTTTTCTCCTACAAGCTAACACTTCAAAAATTTCGAAGTAACATTTCAATGAATGCATCATTTTTCATAGGGCGCCTAAACTATAAATGTTTTGCCTGACAGCGCGTGACTTGAAACTGCACTAAATAGGAGATATACTTATTCTATTATCAATTTCCGTTATTTTTTAACTTTTAAAGTACACTGAATCATCAAAAACTTCGAATATGAGCTGCAATTCTTCAAGAACGTCAGCCATCTTCGCTTGACTTGAAACAGATCAGATCATCATGATCTCAAAAATCGATTATACATTCTGGCCGATCAAAATGGTGTTCATTATTATTACATTATTGTTTATTGTGCAGAGAGGTGTTCATTTTTCCTGCAACTGAGAATTATTAGCAAATTAGCATTACGTTTTCATTTTTAAGCATGCATGCTATACATATGTGTACTTACCTCCTCTTCATTGTCAGGTTCTCTTACCTTTGCCTTGTAACGCAAAGTAGATTCTGGAATTTTTAATGCGCTATTTCGAAGGTAGCCCTTATATCCAGTTCTTTTTCGTTCTTCATTTTTATACACTTAACACGTCAAGAAGGCGCTAATTCAACGTTGTTGGAATTTCCAGTCAGTCACTTCACTTTGAAAACGGTCAGAGGAATGACAGTATCATCGGGAATGTAACCGCACAATACATAGTTTGAGAATTTATAAGCAATCTTAAGGCTGTCACCCATGTGTCTTCCCGTGGAAGCGTCATGCTGAGCGCAAAAGCTACAAATCACAAGACATTTCAAGCCAATGATCGTGTTTCTGTGGATGAGCATGAGAATATCATTGGCTGAAGTGCTTGTAAATTCTTTTGAATTCTCTTAAGCTTTGAAATATTCTCGTCTATACAGAAAGATATTAAATTCTAGAGAATTTGAGAACTGCACGCTGTACAGTATGCCTTGAGTATATGATCAAATTCACATTGCTTTTACGTAATTAGAGCGATGTGCCTCTTGTTGTTCAGGCTTCTTCCTGACAATGTATACGTTTTCCCGTTCCGATTTCTGCACAGAAAATAATTTTCTTAATGTAAACACATATTTTCATAGGTATACGCAAAAATTTGGTTGAATGAAACAAATTTGGATTGTTTCAACAAAACATGCGATTGAACGAAGCAAACGTTTTGGTTGAATCAACGAAATACTCGACGTAGCAAAATATTTTGGTAAAATAACCAAAAGAATTGGTTGGTGTAACCAAATATTGATTTTCTATATAATAACCGTATTAAATGGTAGAAAGAAGAAAAATATAGTTGTTTCAGCTAAATCATTTTTTGACTGTACCGTACTCAGAATCTTGCCCATCGATTCCTTTAAAAAGGAGCAACACAGATACTGGACGAGCTGGAGGTAATCCTATGTGTTATGATAGGCCCGCAGGATTTTTTTACTATTACGTAAAATGCTGTGCTGATTACGAAAAAGTCGGGTGGTCGCTCCGGAAAAGGGGGGAGGGATTTCGATATATTCGCGATTTTTTAAAATTAATGCAATAGTTCTATTATAATTTTGAGTTTTCTATCGTTTTTCATTGAGTCAAATGTTAACATACAAAAGTAAAAATTACGTTGTAAAATAAGTAAAAATAAATTTGTGTTTATTTTGGTTGAAATATTGATTTCACAGCAAACAAGTTTTTAGCAAAAGTTTATAACTATTTGCGCTATAAACAATGATGAACAAAGTGTCGTTTCCAGTTTCTAATAATCACAGAAAATTGTAATAAAGCTGAATAATGTTCATCAAAAATAAATAAAAAAATGTCTCTCTTTTAATTAAAGTTCCTTTTTTTGTTTAAATTTAATGGATCATTATTGCTGTTATAATAATATAAAGGCTAATTTTCCGGAAGTTGCATGGTTCACTCCATAAAGCTTTTACGCCTGAGTTGTACAAGTAACACCAATGTTAAAATAAGGCCTTTTTATTATCTAATTTTTATGCCAATTATTTAGCTTTTCTGGTTCTAGGTCCCACGTAAATTAATGAGCAGTGTCTGCGATTATCAGAAACTGAAAAACGAGACTTTGTTCAATATTCTTTGTAGTGGAAAGAGTTACTATTTAGACACTGTCTATGATTACGGAATTTTCCGTAACGTTATCCGTAAACGTGCTGGAAAAGGGGTTACAGTTACGGAAAATTGCGTAGTGATAGACAGTACATATTATTCAATGTAAAACTAGCTTATGATAATTTTTAATTAAAGTTTTCCATGATTGATGTATAAACTTCCGAAAGAATTGATTAAAAATCGATAAAGGTACATCAAGTCAAAGTATGTAATTTCAAAAATAAGCACTAACTTGTTAAATATAAACATTTGAATCGAATATTCTTATATAATAAGAAATATTATCAATATAATAAAAATATGAATAATAAGTAGTAAGAATATAATATGAAAGTCGAACTAGAACCAAAAAGGAGTATCTTATCTCTTGACATTTTTTGATAAAATTCTTTTCTACAAAGAAAAAGAACTTTCTATTATTGTTCTGCATTTTTAATTTCTTCAATCGGTGTTAGCTCAAAATTGATCACTTTTATAAAAAAATGTAGTGTTTGCAAAGAGCTAAAATGAATAGAAAATAGTTGTATTAGAAAAAATACTCCTTTGGGAGTAGCCTGACTTTTGTTAAAAACTTTTTACTGTGGAATCAATATTTCAACCAAGAGAAGTACAATTTTATTTTATTTTTTTCACTTTCCAACGTAATTGTTCATTTTTTATGTTAGTAGGATGAATAGAATATATGCCAGTAGGATGTCTAGGATGCATATTGTATATAGGATATATTTTGTAACTGAAGATTGTTTTCGTCGAAGAGCGAAAGCTTTTAGCAACAAAATATAAAGGTGCAGTAGATCAAAGAAAATTAACATCGACTCTACATTATCTCACTCTGCTACAAAAAATATCAAAAAGTAAAAAAAAAACAAATAGATAAATGATAGAAGAAATTTCCTCTCGTAAATCGGTATGCTAGCCAACGATGTATTTGAACTTTCAAAAAACCTACAATTACAAGAGGACCATTGCATTAAATAAGAAAATCAAAACGCGTATATCTGGACACCCCCCCCCCCTATTTTTGGGGGTATCCATCTGATTTTTTAGTAATCAGCACAATATTTTACGTAATATTCAGTACGAACATCGTGTGGACCTAGAACGGCAAACAGAATTGGCCCCAACTCCTAGACCTCCTCCTAGAATAAGACTAGAACTCGGCTTATAAACCCTTGATTGAGGACTTATTTTCAAAGCATTGAAAAAGCCGTGCTATTTAAAGTATGTCCATTGTATTATAAAAAAGATGCCAATTTCGTTGTCAAAGAATATTATTGACGGAGCGCAAGTTTAAGTGAAAATATGTAGTAAACTTTGTTTCCTGAAAAATCAATTTTTTGTATTCTTTAGGAACAGTAAAATCTGTAAAATATACAACTGACAGGTATAAAAATGAGACGAGTAGGCAAATTTTAAACTCTTCACGGGGGCCAATATAAATGGGCCAGCCAAATGTTTTCAAATAAGGGGGCAATTAGAGAATTATATTTACTATAAGTCTTAGGACTTCCTAAGTTTATTGTGTAATTCAAATATTCCATTGTTAGGCAATTGTCTAGGAATAAGGGTCGAATGTTCATTCTGGAAATCTTTTTTTTATATATTACTATATTGCCCTGAAGGGCGATGGGCCAACTCATCCGTATATTATGTCATTTATTTCGGCAGAATCGAATGGCCCATTAGTTTTTTCGAATGAGAAATGTTTAAACAGAATTTAAAAATAAATATTGTTTAAAAAAGTTGGAACTCAACATTTTTCACCATAATGTGCCGCGGAATTTTCAAGCATTTTTGAGCCAATGAAACGTGTTTGCAAGGAAGGTTTAAGTCAATGAATTGAAGAATGTTCGATACTATCATGATTATAAAACTTCTTCATAAGAAAGCAAAAATGTCCAAATGTGTCGACAATACATCATGGTCAATTTTCAAACACAATATTAGATTAGCAAAACTGCATCTTTACGAAAATTTAAATAGTCATGTTGCATCTGTCATACAGAATAAAAGGCCTGTAAGTAGAAATACAGAAAAAGGAAAACCTATAAGTAAGTACACCCGCAGAGAAATTGCCCTCTTTTGCCCTATTTGAAACATGGCGCTTTATATAAATATCTGTTATTAATTATAAACACGCTGCCGTTGTTTCGAATAAAAAAAAGTGACTCCCCAATATGGATAATATAAAAAATTTGTTTGTGGAGTTTTGTGCTCTCTATATCTGAATCAATGAAAAGTCACTAATTGTCAGTGAAATCTCACTTATTCAAATAGCTAGAATCTGGTCACTGATAACCAGTGAAAAGTTACTTATTCATTCAGTGAAAGTTTCACTTTTGAGAGTTGGCGCACTGCACTACGTGAATTTTAGCAGTCCTAATAAAGTAAGATCTTAATAGATTCAATGAAATAATCATAGTAAAAACTTAAAAACCATGAATGTGATCAAATATTAACAAATGTGAAAAGATTTGATGCTTCTAAATGACAAAAAACCTCACATATTTCTTTACTTTCAAGATTCGACTGTCATGAGGTAAACACATCATCGAGCGCGAAGCGCGAGATAAATATATTATCGAGCGCGAAGCGCGAGAACCAACAGTCGCGCACCCTAGGCGCGCTCAAACTTGCGAGCGAAGCGCGCTATGAGAATGTGCCCCCGCAGCGGGCAGATTTTTTTATTTAAACTTGTTAAACATTGAAAGTGTATATGGAATATACAGACTGATTGGCAACTTTAGCATTTCTTTTGAAAAAATATTCGTTGTAAAACGCTTTTCCTTCTTCGCTGACGTACGGCATTAGACTCTTAACAGAATTAATTTTTGAAAATCTTCAAATTTAATTTTTGGATCAACGTAAGACGTGGACGGGTTTTCCCCTAAGTAATTCTGAAAAACATCCACTTTTCCAGTTGGCCAATAGTGAATTACGCGTGCTTCACTGATTTGCATCTCCTTCGGTTTTAATACATTATCCTTCAGTAACTTACTACTATTCAAAAAGTAACATTTTTCACATTTTCTAGAATAGATTTTCAGTTATTGTACAATCAGATCCTAGTTTCTAAAATTTTATATAAATCTTTAAATACCTTGTTTCATTCGGTTTTTCGAAGATTTACCTTCCATCCTTCTTCATCTCCAGCCCTTTTTCTGTCCCGAGGTTTTGATGAACTTAATGCCATTTTATAAATTTAATTATATTTCCCATTAATTGTAATCAAGCTTTGTATTGGAAAGAAGTTTCTTTCAATTTTGATGTTACACCTTCGATGATCGAAACTATTCTGCAACCTTTTATTTCCAAAGACTTAATAATGGACCTCTTTTGTTTAGTCTTTGATTATGTTTACGTTTATGTTTACATTTTCGAATAAAACAGTGCAGGCGTGCACACAAATCAAAGAAGGAGGAAGGGAAAAGCATAATTTTAGAGGTGAAAACTGAACAAAAGAATATATCCTAACCATGCCATCAATAAAAACTTTGTTCTGTACAAAAATTCTGTAAGTTCGTTCGAAAGAAACATTTTGCTACTGAACATTTCGTCCACTGGAACCTTTTGATCTCTAAAACTTACCTCAATAGACTTTTCGATTTAAAATGGTTAAACGTTCTTCGTGCACTTACCCAGAAAAAAGTAATAACTTTTTTTCATAACAAAAAGATGATTTTTAATTGCTTTACAAGCTAAAGTATAGTTTCATGCATAATTCGGTAATATTATATGTTAAAAGTCCTAATAGTTTGTGATTTAGAGCGAGTTGAAGTAAGAAAATACGGAAATTTTACGCTATGAAAAAATCGTGTTTTTTACAATTATTTCAAAAATGAAGAAAGTTATACAATATAATAAAATACCATACAATGTGATACAATATCATATAATATGATGGAATATGATACAGTATCATACAATGCGATACAATATGATACAGTAATACACAATATCATACAATATGATACAATATGGCACAATATGACAGTATCATACATTATGATACAATATCAAACAATATCACGCAATATAATAAAACATGAAACCGCATTATACAATTTGATACATTATAAAAAAATATGGTACACTTCCATACAATATAATACACTATTATAAAATATGATACAATATGATACAGCATACAATATGATACATCATACAATATGATACAATACCGGAAATCGGTTATTTTGAAACAAAAATAATTTAATTTCAAAAATGAAATTTACAATTTTGAACAACTTTAAATTGTGTTGATGCTTTTCGCCGGAAAAGGGAATATTTTTTCACAAAAATTCAACAGTTTGATTGTCTGTAGGTTATACAAAAATATTATATATTAATTCTGAAGTTAAGATATCAATTTTCATAAATTCTGAAAAATATTGTCCTTTGCTTTTCTTTTCTTTTATTTTAGATAATAGTTTATATGAACTACACAAAATTTTGTATTAATAATAATTTTCGGTTTTAATTTAAAAATGGTTTGAAACAAAAACATATAATAATCGCGAGCATGGCGCGCGTTTTTGTTTTCTGGTAATATAAAAATTCAAGCTGATGAACTTTTAATTTAAAGTAGGGTCAGTCGGTATGTTGGAACAGCAGTACCTCTCGGACAAGTTAATTTAAAAAACCTTGAATCAAGTATAAGCTTTTGTTTTCTGTTGATATATGATTCTTGTGACTACAGTGAACTTTGACAAAAATTTTAACACGAAAGGAATTTGTTATTAACTAAAAATCATTTTTTAGTTAATAATAAGTATCACATGAATTTGAGTTTTATAATCTAGTTTCATTATTTATTACACTCCTGATGAGCTCTTTTTTACAAAAAATATTTATATGAACTTTAAGAATTATTAATATCGGAGAAAGTCAGAATGGTACGATTGGGAAAATATTTTGTCGTACGTCTTGGATAGGATCGCAATCGACAATTCAACCAATTCATTATTGTCCCTGACAGTTCTCATTTGTTAGATACAAAATCTAACATATTCAAAATGTTATAGTTAATTTTCGATTATTTGGTATTTTTGTGTAATAACAAATATTAATAAAAATATTATAACATCTATTAATAAAACATATAACTGCTGTATTATGGTTTTTCATACTTCGTCTGAAGGTAAATTTATTTAAATTTACTACAGAAAAATTAGGAAAACATGTAATTAAAATTAATTCATTTAAAATTTAAAATATTACGAATTGCAATTTTTGATAAGTTTTTAAAACTCTATAAACTCTATAAGCTCAATAATTTGATACGTTATATCTCTAATGGTGAAAAAATTATGTATTGAAAATAATTAACATGAAGCAACTTATTTTTGAATGTAAAAATAATCTATTCAATCAGGTTAAATAAACTTTGAAATATTTTCTGATTGTTAATCATAATCTAGGAAATAACTAAATCATTAGATTACGTTTTATATATTTGAATACTGAAACATTAATAGCTATTAAAAAAAAAAAAAAAAATATATATATATATATATATATATATATAAACTAATATACAAACTGAAGCAGTCATAGTAAAGCTATTCTTAATTTCGAAACATTTACAATAAAAACTTGAAACATCTAAAATTCAACAATTTTAATTCTAAAAATTCATAAATCCAAAAGTATAAAATGAAGGCTTCTAATTGTATTCGAAATAGAATGGTAAAATATCAAATCAGAAAGCAAAATTTGAATATAAACTCACAAATTAAATAATTTCGAATTAAATGCCGTAAAATTTGAGGAATTTCGGAAGCACGTATTAAAAATTTTAAATTTATAAACTAGCTATCAAGTGAAATGTTCAAATTCAAGCTTTAAAACTGAATATTTTATGTATGAGTCCTTAGAAATAGAACTTTTACAAAATCAGGTTTTCAAAACTGCACAATGTTTAGTACGATTTCTAAAAATTTCATAAATTGAACATTTCAAACTCAAATCTTTCAAAATTCGAAATTTTTTAATTGGAATCGTGGAAATTTGAAAGATAATAAAAGTTATAATTTCATTTACCTAAAATCAAGTAAAATTTAATGTTTTAGCATACTTTATAAGATAAGAATATATAAGATTCCCGGTCCAAAAATGAAAACTAGGCTATCATTTTTAAATCGAAGTTTCGATTTGGTTTGGGTCGGGTTGAGCACCTAAAACCCGACCCGGCACGAAAAAATCGCGACCTGACTCGTCGGGTTCTAATTCCAATCTTAGCCTATTCGAGTTTTATTATAGTAAGATTATAATCGTTCCAATACTAAAACACTTTATTTATTTAAAACTTTAAAAAGGAAAGGGAATATTTATTTTTAAAACTACACAATTTGGATCGGCTTTAATTTGGGGGGAAAAATGTGAACTTTCCAATCAAAAAATATTTCTAATTTGAACGCTTTTTACATAAATTCAGTCACTTCCTGGTTTTTCCGATCTCAAACAAATTTTCGTTCAAGTGGCCATGCTTATGAATTTTTCAAAATTTCTTGTAATGCAAATAATTTTACATTTTTGAATTCTCAATTTACGCCTTCAAACTAATAATTTTATACACTGCGAAAAAAACATCCTGATAAAAGAAAATTTACTTAGTTCAAAGAAATGAGCTTACTGAATACGTACAAGAAAACATTCATTTTAATACAAGGAAATGGTTTTATCTAAACGAAAAGTATGAAATTATTATTGCAACTTTATATTTACTTCAGTCAGTGAAATATTAACTAAGCGAAGGAACGTTCTTATTGGTTTAAAGAAATACGAGATTTGTGTTTAAAAATTAAGTAGCTGATATAAAAATACTTCTTGTGAATCCATGATTCAAAGAAGAGTATCCTAAGTTTTAACAAATATTTCTTGGACATAAAGAAATGGGTTTTTATTATGAGTAAATATTTCTGTGATCCTAAGATCCGATATATTGTTCAGAATAAGCATGTAACAAAGTTGAAAAAAAATAAATTGATTCCAAGAACCAAGTACTTGATTTAGACTACAGGGCGCACAGCGTAAAATGAGCTCAAAAAAGGGGGAAATAGGGTGATTGTTTCACTAAAAAGGGGGAAAAAGGGGAAAGATCAAACATTAATTTTTACATGTAGAAAATAAGAAAAAAAGGTTTTTTAAGGAAATGTTATATTTTTATTCCTCTCTATATAGTTATAATGTTCTATTCAGTCAATTTTCTAAATCTACACGAAGCACATTAATTATTGTTTTGTTCACAACGTAGAATACAGGAACAGAATCATCTTAAAATAGATTTAACTTCTACACGTTTCTCTTAATTCCGTCTACGAATTTTATAAGCCTATATGAAATATAGATTTATAAAAACATTTTTCGGCTCACAACTTGAAGAAATGTAAACATCTTGAAATTTAAAGGAACTTATATGCATTTAAGAATCTAAGCAAAGTACGTTCAAGTTTTGTTTTTATACGATGTTGGGAAACAGAAATATCTTTTGAAAATGGCTAGTGATATGACGTTTTGCGTTTTACGCCAAGTTTGACGCTGTCATGGGAGACCACCCTGGTATTATACATTTAAACAAGCACTAGGTGGAAAAAGGGGAAGATTTCGTAGAATAGGGGAAAAAGGAAAATTTCCCTAAAAAAAGGGAGAAACGTCGAAAAAGGGGAAGGCAGTGCACTCGGAAAATATTCAATTGATCGACGAAAATATCAACATTGCTTAAAAAAACTTAATAGTTGAAACACTACAAATTAAAATGTAGCATTTGATCAGAAGTTTAATGTATTAATAACAATTATGAGGTAATATTATTTTAATAGTAATATTCATTTTGATTTTTACGGGATAAATGAAAACTCTCGAAATGTTTCAAGCACAGTCAGTGCAGACGCTGAGAACAACGAAATGCAAATTAATTTATTTCAAAAAAGTATTTCTATTGTCCTAACAAATATTTTTAGAGTTAAATAAATGCAGATTGTTTATTCAAACGACGATTTCTTCCAACGAAATTTATCAATATTTAATCTTAAAAAATATTTCTTTAATATATATAATTATTTACTTGCAATAATCATGTAAAATCTTAGCACCGAATAAATATTGTTTTCAATCTGGAAAAAATATTTCTTTCGCGCAAAGGAACCTAAATTACTTGATCCACACATGGATGAATTACTTAATTTAAATACGTATTTATCAATTCAGAAAATCGATTTAATTCAAATGAAGAAATATGCCTTAGTGCGTGAAAAAGAGATTTAAAGAAACTAGGTTATCAGCTCCCAAGAAATCATTTCTTTGATTTAATAATTTTCACATTTATTGTAAATAAATATTTCTTATATCAAAGAAATGTCACCAAAGAAATTACTTCTTTGAGTCAAAGCATGAATTTTCAGCCTCTAAACAATATTTACTCAGCAAACAAATACTTGGTTCAAAGAAAATAAACGAAAGAAACGCATTTCCTTAAATCCAGTTTTTTAGTGTACGAAGCGTTGAAAAATTGAGCATTTTAATTTAAAAGTCTCAAAATTGAAAAACTTTATAGAATATTCTACAATGAAACGTTATAAATGGAGAACTTTTAAACAAATTCAAAATTGCCCAGTTTCAAATTTAAAAATATCCTTTAAAATTCAAAACTTTAGATATTGTATCACTTTAATTTGAAAGCAATAGTTAAAATATTTTAATTTGAAATAACCCAAAATATAAATAGTCAAAAATCTAATAACTTATCATTGAAAAATGATAAATTATACCATTTTTAATTAATAGCTTATATTAAATTGCAAGCCAAGTTGGATATTTGTTAGTTAAATAGGTACCAAACCGTATCATTTTAAAATTAAATATAAAAATTTGGATAATTTCAAATAACTCCGAGTCAAACATGAAGAACAAAGACCTCGGTGGATTTCGTAATATTACTTCATTACGTAGTCATAAAAATAGAAGAAATTTCGACAAAAGGTGTTCGGCCGATTAGACTAGTGTTTTTTAGGGCTGGATTCTTTTAACTGTTTAGTCACAACTAATAAATGAATTTGGGTTCAATTAATAATAGTAAAGCAATTTTAACTGTGAATTTAAATCGTTCTAAATTGAATAATTTCATATAGGTTTTTCAAAAGTACACAATTGAAAATTAAAAATGCTTAAACATGGAAGTTTTTGAAATAAAGAAGTTGCAAAACAAACAATTTACAATTTAAAAAATTGCAAGTATATTAATGTATCAAACTTGAAAAATCTATAATTGCATGATTGTAAAATTTTAAAGATGAACAGTATTTGAATGTGAACGACTTCCAGAATGAACAGAAGCATTCATCTCATAAAAATCAAATTTGAGGTTTAAAAAAAGAAGGTATTATAAAACGTAAAAAGAAAGGATTTTAAAACCATCCTGTTTTGAAATCAGTTATAATCAGAAATCCTTCCCAACTAAAAAGAATTAAAATACTAAAAAAGTTTCGAGTTTTGGTAGGAATGAAATTGGAAAATAAACTCAAATCTCACTAAAGAAATATATCAATTAAAAGCATCAATAACCCATTTGCATATATGAATTATTTATATATTCACAACAACTTGAACTCATTTTTCCTTCAAAACATACTTAAAAATTACTTGATTCAATATTTTGTTTAGTTGGAAACATACAACTACAGTCGAACTTCGTTAATGTATCGATCTACATTAATATAGTGTGAAAGGCTTTCACACAGAGTGAGCTACTGTTCTAAACACAAATTGAATGGGATTTTGAAGCTTCCCAATTTGTCCAACCAAGCAAAGATATTATGGGGACGGCGATTTGTCAAGTTCAGCGCAGAGGACAGCACCGAGAGTCGAGACATATCTTATGCACAGGTACAAGACATTACCTACAGTTTCCTTAGTTTTTTGTCATTTGGAAAACGACGTGCTCGTTTATTCCAACACCCAAATGCCACATACATACCATGGCATTTCGAAAATAGTGCTTCAAATTAACACCTGAACACTGCGTTATCAAGGTCTGATATAATGCGAATAGCAGACGTCGCCGCCGTCTGGTGTCTCTCCACGTTTATCAACGCCCCTAGGGTCACAAGTGTCAATCACCGTCCCCATAAACTTGATGCGAAACGAGCACATGAAGTGAGAAATTCCCCGGAATGGACATCTAGTGGTATTAGGAGTAAGCGAGAGAGAAATAATCTCCTTCTACTTTGCTCCCGTAAGAAAATTAAGTTACCCGCGAAGTTCCTAGAGGCAGCACAGGTGGTGTAGCGCATCTAAGTTTATAATATTTTTGACCCAAGATACAATGTTTCGATCTGCGTTTTTTCCGACACGGAACATTTCAAAGTGATACCAACGAGTTAGAGCTCTCTAGTTTGGACACGTCAAGCTAAAATCGCTGCACTTATTAAATCTAGAATAAAATCATGACTTAAAATGTTCACTAACCTCAGACAGCCGAGTTCTGTCTTGTCCATCTTCATCTCTCGCATTTTCGATACCAATTCTGAGAGAACACGTTCAAAAATGGGGCCCACGCCGGACTGCTGTGCCGAATTTCTGTAGATGGTGATGCCACTCGTCAGGACGATTCCGTCCTTGACGTCAACGGACCTATGCGAGAAAGCAGCAATCAACAACTCATTCCATCCTGCTCTCAGCAACCGTACTTGATCCTCCATTGGCAAAGAGGTGAAGTGTGGAATATGCTTAGCCCATTCCACAAGTTGATAAAGCTGTTTGTTCGTTGCAATACAAATGTTAGAAACAGGATTCTGTAATAAGAAATTTCGACATTCATGGGACATAAGTTAATAAAGAATCACTTTAAATAACTACCTCGTAGTTTCCTTGATTCTCCACTTTGCACTCGACTCTGTTCTCGGCGTCGAGGATTCGTTCAACCGGCATGTCGGAGTGTAAACTGCTGGTGCTCTCGACCTCACTTTGGTCTCGTTCCTTGGTCCTCTGGCGCTCCTCCTGGACGGCTTCCCTCTTCATGCCCATTGCCAAGCATTTTTGGTACCGACAATACTGGCATCGGTTCCTCTGTCTTTTGTCAATAATGCATGTCTTTTCTTCTCGACAACCGTAGGAGAGGTCTTTCCGCACTGTCCGTTTGAAGAAACCTTTGCATCCTTCGCAACTGTAAACGAAAGAAATTAATATCCATAGTTATATTGATTAATTACTATATTTTATACATTGTTACTTGTTACGGATAGTAACAATATATAAAGTCAAATTGAACTAAATCCAACAAATAGTACTATATTGTAATGGTATTCGTATACACAGAAAAATAATTGTTCTTGGATCAAGTAAATTTTACTTGGTTGAAGTTAATGGCAGGTACTAATGGGGACGATAGAATATGGGTATGGTCCAAATAAATAAATACTTGGTACTGTATGCTTATTAAAACAAGTGTACATTTTCTTCATCTGAGAAAATGTACTCTCAGATAAATTTGAACATTTTATTATTTTGAAACTTTATTGTATTACTTCATATAGAGGTGTATTTAAATGCAGAACATAGTTTACTTCCAATAAATTATTTATGACACACATCAAGAATATATTTTCTCAATCTAATGTTATGATGTATCGGAACAATAGACTAGTGCATCAACTTAATGAATTTTATACTTAAGAAGAGTCTCTTAGACAAGAAATCTGCATTCAAAGCGGCAGATTATCAAAATTCAAAACACGATCTCTCAATGAAAAAAAAAGTTATTTTTGAAATTATTGTTACATAATCTTCATCTTTTATAATTATTAAATACACAATTCGCACAAACGGTTACTTTTACACATATAATCGCACGCTTAAACGCTTTGAAAAATCGCATTCGCCGAGGATTCAAACCCTACCTAAACTAGTGTAATCTACCGCGCGCTCTAACCACTTCGCTATCGAAGCACTTGGAGTTTGGTTACAAAATCTCGGCCAAGTACTCTGAGGCAGCGTCGTATCAAGTCGGACGGTGAAGAAAACATCTTTCTGATGATTAATGAGTAGTTATAAGGCAAATTGAAAGTTTTTGAGACTTCAGTAGACAATTTTCTATTTGGAAAGAATTTATAATTGAATTTTAATTATTTGAAGGAAAATAGTCAAGCATCATGCTAAGAAAAATGATTTCTTCGCTAAGTATATTAATTTTCTTGTCTCAAGAACATGAAAATTGATTTAATTAAAATAGTAGTCAAAATAAGTAGATGAATTTACTTTGATCAAGAAATACTTATCACGAGAATATATAATATTCTTAATTTAATATTTAATTAAACTTCACGAAAATAAGTATAATGGAACATATTAATTCAATAGTTATTTGCTTGGAGTAAATATATTCTTGATTCAACTAGTTGTTCTGATTCTATTATTTGTTTGATTCAAGAAAATCGGTCCCTTGTAAAAAGAAAATACTGGCTTCTTTCAAGTAAAATTAGCCAAGTAATTCAGCCTACTCGATTCAATGCAAATTTGTTGTCCGGGGAGCTATCAATTCTTAGATCAATCTAGAATTCGCGTGTTGTGTTCCAGATCGCTGATCAATCTCTCTTGCAATCACCCCAATCGAAGAGCTTCACAAAGTCATCATGTGTAATAGATCACATAAAAATATGCAAACTCACTGATAATCCCATAGTAATATCCATACTGTTTACCCTAATCACATCCACTAAGTAAAGCTCTCCATGCGGGTCCATTAGTATTCCAGGTCTTTCATTTCAGGCGCCTATTATTCCGCTGACACTCTTCATCACACATTTCTTATAAACTATTTTTCTCCACACTTTCCTGTCCTGGCATACAGCTTTAGCTTCCTTTATGTTCATAGATCTTCTCACGCAAATTCTTGTGTTTCTATGGCTTTTTATATCTTGTCACATTCCCACCATTCTTCCCTCGGTCTGCCTATGGGTACGTTACCATTCACTTTAGCTGTATATACTTGTTTCGTCACTCGATCTCCGTTCATTCTCTCAACATATCATATGACCAAACCACCTCAAAAAAATTTTGCACTCTTGTTAAACAGTGTCTCCTCTGCACCACATTCTTTGAAAATTCTCTCATTACTGATTTTGTCCATTAGCGTTTTACAGAATATATTCCGCAGGAATTGCATGCCAACCGCGTCAACTTTACTCTTATCCTTTTCTTGGTAAGTCTTGATATCGTGCAGCACAGTGGGTGCTAGTGGGGGAGAGTGGGGTATGGTGTCCGTGTGGGGCATGGTGTTAATTACAAAAAAACGCCCACGTTTGTGGATTTCCACATTAGTTGTTTGCATAAAATGACTTTCTGTGTTTGGAAAAACAGTGATGTGATGAAATTTTTGTTTTAAAATACGTGTCAGAAGAGTTATTATGAAAAAAAACTGTTTTAAAGGAAAAAGATGGAAAAGTCTTTGGCAGAAATTAAGCACTTACAGCATATTTTCCAATACTTGAAGCATGAAAATACTAGATTCTAATAGGTGAAGTATTTTTTTAAACTTCTGGTACCATAAATTGTTTTTATAAACGTTCTGAATGTATTAAAATTAATAAAATCTTGAAACATGACATGCGGGGCACGCTCTTTGCAAAATTTTGTAGAGATATGATAACAGTGCTTGGTAACAGGTCGCTAATTTGATCGATAATGTAGAAAAACTCAGAAATTTATTTATGTCCTGTCTAATAAAATTCGAGGTTGTTAATAATAAAGTTATACAGATAATAAAAATGGAAACGTCATTTGAAGTTATATTTAATAATAATACGGTAAGTACCAAGTTCACGTTTAATTACTTTGAAATAGATTGTCATGTGAAATTTGTGATTATAACCTACAAATATAAAAATTGTCGTTATAAACGTTATAAATGTATTTACATTCATAATTATATACTTTTCTATTAAAATATACTTGAAAAGATTCTCTTTAATTAACCGCTCAATTTCATGTATTATTCCTTTGAAAGAGACCAGCATGTAAACCACGGAGAATAGACATAAGGAGACCAAAGCAGTGTAACTGAAAATGAGCAAATTTTTGTCGGATGAAAATGGTTACAATAGTTCCCGTTTTCGTGTATGGCGCTGGTGTGGAACGGGTATTAAATGGGAGCTGCCTATGTTGACATCAGTTGACATTTTTCATTATTTACCTCTGTGATATGTGATTTACATAGATAAATTGTTACTTACATAAAAAAGATTTAAATAATTTTATTCATCGCGAAATATCTTTTTTTGAAGTGTGTATAATCATTGTAGTGATCTTGCAATAGACGAGGTAGATACTTTCGAATTATTTCTCTAACGAATTTGCATAACCTTTTGCAGTATAAAGATTCGAATAGGGAATAATTAAGATTGTTAGATTTCAACGTCAAAGTCAGAATTATTGTATTTTATAACAGTTTTTACATTGCTCAACAAATTGGTTAAACGATTTAGGAATTTTTGTTTGAGTCTTGAGGTTATATTTACACGGACCATGACGGCGGCCATCGATACCCGTACTAGCGCCGCGCTCGACAAGATCTAGCATTTCGATGCGTTATTGTACATCCGACAGAAAAATGCTCGTTTTTGGTAAAGTCAATGTACAGGACTTTGGGCTCCTTATGTCTATTCTTCATGATGTAAACCTTGAGGTTATAACCTAAAAAGACTAAAACTTATTTTTATGAGGTTTTTTCCATCTCTAATTATAATTTCTCATTTCAAACACACTTCAAGCAATTCTCTTTATTTGTTAGGGTGGTCCTAATTACATGGGTTGAACAATAACGCAATAAATAGGATTATGAATATTATTGATCAATGCCTGTTTTAAATTTTCGCGGCTTTGGTATCATTCGGTAAACAAGATATCTGTTAAAGGCAAATGCAGATCTTTTCACGCTGAATATAATTTTCAAGGAGTAGAGGTTATAACTAGGTTTTGCGACATACTTTACTTTGATTGATAAGAAAACATTTATTTAGTGTTGATCATGTCTTGAATACTTTTTTTCGTTACATTATACTTTCAATATTTATTATATTGTACGATTTTTATTCTACAACGTTCATATTCATGAAAGAAACGGGCAGTAATATGACGGTCACCATGCCCCATGGTACGCTGATCGAAATGCGAGATAAACGAATTAATTAAATATCAAATAATGACGCTGTTAAAAAACGGATTTAAGTAATGAAATAAATAACCTGATAACGTGAGCTTCTCAACAAAAAATACGGACATCAAAATCATATTTCAGTTATAATTTAAAGGACATTTCATTCACACCATACCCCACTCTCCCCTTATGCAAAATAAGAAACAAATATTAAAGATATCATGATAAATAAAATTTGTACTTTATTTTGCAATATGTGAATTAGCAATCCCAGGCTGAGGTACAGAAATAATTACACAATCCATTTGATATAATAGTGTTGAACCTAATGCAGAAAAGTTCGCATTTTTGATAAAATCGAGTGCGAAGCACGAGACACGTGATGAGAATGTATTCGTTAAAGCCGAAGGAGCTTTGACAAAAGAGAATTCGCAATCACTACACTACAGTTGTCGATGCTTTGACCTTTAACTTTGAAAGGTCTGTGCACAGATATGGGGGAAGTACGGAGACCGAACGCGCAGCGCAAGGTAAATATATTATCGAGCGTGAAGCGCGAGAACCAACAGTCTGTTTGGTGGAAAATGTAAATATTTCGTCGAAAATTCATTTTTTTTTTTACTGAAAAATGTAACTATTCTATTTCAAGTTAAAAATGACCCTTTATAGTTGAAAATTCAACTATTTGGTTGAAACTATTTGGTTGGAAATTCGTAATTTTTTGTTGAAAATCAAACTATCTGCTTGAAAGTCAACATCTTTTGTTAAAAATGCATTTTTATTCTTGTAGATTCACTATATAATTAAAACTTCATCTATGATTGAAATTTAACTATTTTGCTGATAATTGTCTTTTTTTTCTTATTTTTCTAACTGAAAATTTGTCTTTTGGTAAAAAATTAATCTTTTGGGTTGAAAATTCAACTGTTTGGTTCAAAACTCATTTCTTTCGATGAAAACTGAACTATTTGGTTGAAAATCCATTTTTTGTTGGTTGAACATTTATTTATCTAACAGTAAATTGAACTATTCAATTTTTGATCAAAATTTTATTTTTTAGTTGGAAATTCATTTCTTGTCGTTGTATTTTAATTATTATTATTATTATTATTATTTTATTATTATTTATAATTTAATTATTTGGTTAAAAACTTAATTTTTTGGTTTTAGATTCATTAATTTAGTTAAAAATTAATTTATTTGGTTGAAAATTCAACTGTTTTGCTGACAATTCATTTTTTTATTTGAAAATTAATTTTTTAAACTGAAAATGTAACCATCCAATCTTTGCTTCAATTCAAAATGGTAAAGTATCAATTGTACAAACTTTAATTACACATATTAAATGGTAAAAGCTGATAAAAGCCAGTAAATAGCCGAAAACAAAGATTTTTGATATACAAATTTAATATCGCCAATTTTAGCGCTGGAAGAAATTACCCTGTTTTTTATTTATTTTTTTTGTTATAAATAAAGAGAACACAAGATATAATTAGTAAAATAAAGTTACATAAAGAGTCATCCATAATTTGCAACTGAATAAAATAAAACTTTATTTGATAATAAATAAGAATAATATATAAATGCATACTTACATTGCAACTGGTAATAAAATTGGTTGGTTATTGTTGGGAACTTCCGCGTTGTTGTCTTCATTATGAATCCGACGAACTGCGTCAGTAATCTCAGCTGATCAATTCTTTGGCGGTTTTGCCAAGTTCACTGAGAGCTTTTTTTCGACAATTTGTGCCGGTACTTGATGTTTCTATCGTTTAATGAAATACTGTTGGCAGAACATTAATGTCACAATTTCCCGTTTTACACCATTCACTCTAGCAGTTGAAGACATTTAGAGGTTATGTTATGTCTTCTTTCTCTCTAACCGACTTCACACTATACTGTCTATCTTTCTCCAACCAGCTTCACTGATGTGTGTCAGAGAAAGAAAGAGAGAGAGAGACGGTAAAGTGTGAAGTTGGTTAGAGGGAACTAATTAGTGCTCGCGAGGGTGCATATGCAAATTTGCAGGTTGATGTGTATTTAAGGATTTTATTTCTTAACTTTTTAACTTGATTTATTCAAGGTGCATATTATATATGTCGAAATATATTGGTTTTTAGAAATTTTCTGAATAATCCAATTGAAACAGATGCGCACGCATGCCAGTGCTCGATACGTATTGGTCGATTTGGAAATCGAAAAGTAGCAGAAGACGGACGCCGAACGATCAAGCAGTGATGACCGCGGTCATCAGTATGTGAGCGTAACCTCAAAAATGTTGTTTAAGTTTTTTCCAAACCCATCTTACGTTGACACTAAATACAATATCGAGTTGTAAATTTGGAAAATTAAATAAGAAGCATTAAGAAACGTATATCTGGTCCTAAATTTTTGTATTAAAAAAATTTTCTTACTTCTTTCATAAGTATAAAAATGTATGACCAGACAAACGTTTCATATTTTTCCTCATTTCATTTCCCAACTTTTCAGCTCGATATCGCGTTTCGTGTTAACATAAGTAGGATTTTAAAACAATGTGAAAACAAGTATGGAAGTTACGCTCACATGACTTTAAGCAGAATTCAATTTGTCTTTGTTTACTCCGTTTACTTCTGTTAGCAAATCTATTTTTATTTATTGCTTTTGACGTGAATACTAAGCAAAAAGGTTTTCGAAAAAATATATCACTTTTTAGCTTCTGCCTATGATTTCCCTTTAAAGTATGCCATAAAGTGACGATAAGTTTATGACGACTTTATAGCACATGTTAAGAATCGTAAACTTGTAAAAATGGTCAGTCGACTTCAAAAAATGGCATTCGACTTATAAAGAATGCCATTCGACCTATAAAATATGTCAGTCCACTTACTTTCGCCTGAATCGTGTTACGGGCATCTTTTTCAAAATAAATAAATTATTCATTTATGAAATAAATTATTCGTGTATGAAGAAAAAAAATGCTATAAGTCGGAAACGCCTTAGTTCAGGACAAAAGATCCTTCCTTACAGACCGTTTTGTTCCTGAAACGTATATAAATGACCAGAGAACATTTTTGTTAATATTCTACTAGACTTTTTGAATGATATATTTTCGCATAATTTGTTTTATCATGATAGATTTGATATGAAACACGATATTTGTTGATTTGTAAAAACGTTTAGATTGGAAAGGAAATATGCAGCCGAAATAATTAAAAAATGTTAAATCTATGTTATATTTTGAAATCTGTGTGAAATCTTTTGGAGTATTTTGAAATTTTTCAAAAATTCTGAAATATTTGTAAAATTTTTAGAAATATTTCAAAAACTTTATGAATTCTTCGAAATATTGGTGAAATCTTGATGAAATCTGTTATATGAATGTAAAAAAATGAAAATCTTTGACATTTTTGTGTATTCCCTTAAATGGTTTGAAATCTTGATGAATTTCTTGAAATCTTTTAAAGTATGTATGTTTTTCAGATGATACGAAAGCGCTTCAAAATATTTTTGTCTCCGATGAAGGAAAAATATTGGAGCATTCTGACAAAATATTTTCGAAAGAGGCCCTGCATGAAAAAAAGAGCTTGGACCAGAATAATAAATTCAAGAAGAACGTAACGAAGTCCAATAAAAGACAGTTTGAGACAGCAATCAAGAAAGAATCGTCTATTATTCCCAAGTGTACTGTTCCAAATAAAAAGCAGCAAGTAGCCACTAATTATCGTCATCAGAATGATCCCCAGACTCATCAAAATTCTCCGCGGACTCTTCAGAATCCCCAACCGATTCATCAGAATAATTCACCATTTTATCAGAATCCTTTACCGACCCAGCAGAATCCTTTACCATCCACTCATCAGAATCCCCCAGCGATACATCATTATCAGGATAATCGACCGATTCATCAGTATCTTCCACCAGCTCAACAGAATCCTTTACTAAATCATCACAATTCTCCAATGACATCTGTCATCATTTTGGACAATGATGAACCTTATAATTCTTCGTCCGACGATGAAGCAATGAATTATGAGAATTGGAGTGGTGCTGTAAATGCTACGGCGGCAACTTTTCCCGGAAAAGGTAAATCTTGAAATACTTATTCCACTATATTTTCTCTGTATTTATCTAGCTGCTTTTTGACTACATTAACATATACAGTTTATACAGTCAGTAAGAGGGATATAGCATTTCATGAATTATTATTGGCTGCTTTGAATCAAGCATACCAGTCCGCACATCCTACTGGGAAAAGTAGAAAAACATTTGAGGTGAAATTTATTTTAAATACTTAAGTTACGGCTTCACTGTCTAACGTTTGATAATTTTATGTCAATCATTATTTTTGTTTATTTTTTCAGTTATCAAGACATATCTTGGAACCAGCCTCGAATATGGTAAGAATATATTATGTTCAATGAATTCCTAATTAATTAGGATTTATATAAAGTTGCAATCATGTCTAGCTCCTAACTTTTTGAAGGTTATTGTGGACAATGCTACTAATATCAAAAAATAATTTAGTAAATTTTATTTCAGCAAGAAATTTCTGCCAAATGTGGTTTCTAACCACCATAAAATATTATTACCTACATCAATACCATGGTGGAGAATGATATAAATATTGTGGAAAAGGATAAATATAAAATTATTGTACGAGAAGTTTTGCTGGAAGTGTATGGTCACACTGTCGCCAACTATTTAGCTAAGGGAAAACCGACAAAGACAGGGATGTGACCAGCCATTAATCACCTATTATTTAAAGGACTATTCCGTAAGTATCTAACATTTTTTTGTTATTAACTAGAAAAAACCCCGTACTAAATTTCATGAAAATCTTCTTTTTATAGTGTAAACAATAAAACCATCTGGTTTATAAGGATTTCATCCTCTGCATCAACAAATTCACTGCCAACAACCGAAAGTATCAAGAATCAGTAGAAAATTCGACTTCATCTGAGATGCGGTAAGTGAAATCAGGTTCTTATTTTATTATTATCATACAATATAATTCAAATTAAGCTGAGAAATTACTAATTATTTCTTATGCTTGTATTACAGGGAAAGCAGATCTTCGAAAAAATAAGAAAATCATGCTTAAGAGAAGAGGTGAGCCTCGAGAGGCATGTGCAATTGAAAAGACGGAAAATTTCGACCAAAATGCCGAGAATGGCGAGATGGATGAGGTCGAAAAAACCACCGGAGATGATAGACCATTGACAATAGATTCGACAGGACAAACAGGTGCCTAACGATTTATGGCCATTTTATTATTAGTAAAGTAAATACCAGAAATGTTTGTTATCTCAAGTTGCATAAAAATACGTATATATAAGCATAAAACAGCGTTTTCTAGCTAAAACTCAATTATATAAAAAATTGAATTGTGCTTTCAGCTTTTCATAGCTCATTTGACGCATAGATAGGGAAACCCGGGAGGCACTTATAAGCAATAAAGATATAGAGGGCGCGTGGGCTTTGTTACGGGATATTAATTTTAAAACTGCGAATAAAGTGTGTGGTACGGCAGTGGTAGAAAGAAATTCTGGTGTTGCGTGGTGGAACGATGAAATTCAGGCAGCCTGGCTAGAAAAGAAAATTAACCGTCACAGGACGTAGCGATGAGGAGAGAAATAGACTTAAAAGCGATTACAGAGACAAAAAGAGGAAAGTGAAACGACTAGTCAAGGAAAGTAAAGATAAAATCAGAACAGACGAAGAGAAGAAAATAGAAAACGACTTCGAAGGAACCGTGAAACTATTATTTCAAGAGATGAAGGAAAGTCAGACTACAGAGTTTGTCAGCACGAGAAACAGCAAAGCTGAAATGCTATATGATACAGACGGGATAGTAGACGTTTTAAAACACTCTTTTCAAGAATTATTAGGTGGTCAAGATTTGGGCAACAGAACTCATAACTCACGGGTTGTGCAAATTTATGTATTGAGACGGGAGAAGTCCCAGAAAATTGGAGAAAAGCGATTATCCTGCCAAAATACAAAAGAAAGGGAGATAAAAGTCACTGAAATAATTACAGAGTTATCAGCTTATAAGTACCGTAAGTAAAATATACTCAAAAATACTTATTCGTAGAGTAATGACAATTACAGAAGAAAAGATGTGGGAAGTCCAAAGTGGATTTATGCCAGGAAGATCATGTGCAGATCAAATATTTAGCTTAAGACAGATCACAGAGAAGAAGCTCGAGAGTAAGAAAGTTTTCTGTGCATTTGTTGACCTAGAAGAAGCATTTGACAAGGTAAATAGAAGTAAACTTTGGGAAGTCCTTAAAGAGTAAAAATAACGAATTTTCAACGAAACAGTTGAATTTGAACCAAAAAGTATGACTTTTTAATAAAATTGTTAAATTTTCAGCAAAATAATTCAATTTTGAGCCAAGTAATAAAATTTGTAAATAAAAAAGAAACGAAAAATTTAATAATAATAAATTTAATAATAATAAATTTAATAATAATAATGAACTTTCAACCAAAAATAGTTGGATTTTCTTATTGGATTCTATCAATTTAGCATGCGATAAATAAATAGGAATTTCAAGCATTTGTAGACTAAAGAATAACATTTTAAATAAACATTGACACTACACTATTTTTGATCCCTAATTTTTTTGAGCAAAAAATTTAACTGTTTGGTTGAAAATTTATATTTTTTATTTACAATTTCAACTATTTGGTTTAAGATTCTTCTTTTTTGGTAGAAAATTAATCTTTTCTGTGTGAAAAATCTCTTTGTGGTTAAGAATTTACCTTTTTTAGTTGAAAATTCAACTATTTGGTTGAAATTTTTTTTGTGAAGATTCATCATTTTATTTGAAAATTCATCTCTTTCATCTTTTCTCTGTAATATTTTGTAACAATACTATTTTTGGTGGATAATTTATATTTTTAATTAGAGATTGATCTTTTCTAGTGGAAAATTCATGCATTTTGTCGCAAATTCGTATTTTTTGATAGAAAATTAATCTTCTCGGTTGAAACTTCATCCTTCTTGGTTGGAAATGCAACTACTTGCTTGACAATTAATCTGTTTTAATTAAGGGTTAAACTGTTTGGTCCAGGATTTAACTGTTTTGTTGAAAATTCGTCATTTTTGGTTGAATTCAACTATTTCTGATTTCAACTTAAAATCTTTTTTGGTTGACATATCTACTCTTACATGTTTTGTTAAGATTTCATTTTTTTAATGAAATATCCATTACTTGGTTTAAAGTTGAACTACTTTGTAAAAAATGCGTTTTTTTGGTTAAAGATTCATTATTTTATTTTTAAATTCAACTATTTGGTTGCAGATTAACTTGTTTGTTGAAAATTCATATTTTCGGATTGAACATGAACTTTTTGTTAAAAATTCATATTTTTGGTTGAAAGTTGAACTGGTTTGTAGAAAATTAACTTTTTTGTTAAAAAATTATATTTTCGGGTTGAAAATTCTACCTTTCTGTAGATAATTCGTCTTTTTAGCTTCAAAATTCAACAGTTTTGTTCAAAATTCTATTTTTGGTTGAAAACTCATCTTTTTTAGTTAAAAATTCAACTATTTGGTTAAAAATTAATATTGTTTATTATAAATTTACTTTCTTAGTGAAAATTGATCTTTTACGATTTAAAAGCCATCTGGTTTCTAAAACATTCGACTTTTTAGCTTGAGAACTTTACTCTTTTGTTATAAATTCGTCTTTTGGGTAGAAAATTAACATTTTTTGTTGAAAATTCATCATTCCATTTTTTGTTTAAAATTGATCTTTTTAAGTTAAAAATTCATGTCTTTTGTTGAAATTCGTCTTTTGGTAGAAAATTAAACTTTTTGATTGAAAAATCATCTTTGTTGGTTAAAAATTAAGCTATTTCGTTAAAAATTAAAATAATTTCTTGCAAATTGAATTTTCTTGAAAATTCAACATTTTTCTTAAAGTCATATTTTTTGGTCGAGATTTAAAACTTTTTTAAAAATTCATTCTTTTGGATTGAAAATTCATCTTTTATGGTAGAAAAATTATCCTTCTTGGTTTGAAATTCATTTTCAACCTTTTCATAAAAAAATCATATTTTCGGATTGAAGATACTACTGTTTTGTAGATGATTCGTCTTTTTGGCTTTAAAATTGAACAATTTTGCTGAAAATTTCATTTTCGGTTGAAAACTTATCTTTTCGGTTGAAAATTCAGCTATTTTGTTAAAAGTCATCTTTTGTGGTAGAAAATTGAACTATTTTGTTAAAATTTAGAAAGGTGTTTTGTTAAAATTTCTTCCTTTTCGATTTCAAATTGATCTTTTATGAAGAAAAGTCATCTTTCCTGGTGTAAAATTCTACAGTTCTGTAGATAATTTGTCTTTTTTGGTTCAAAAAAAAACTATTTTGTTAAAAATTTGTCCTGTTGATTGCAAATTCATCTTTCTTGATTGAAAATGAAATTTTTTGTTAAAAATTCAACTGTCTTCTAAAAAATTCATCTTTTTAGTTTGAAAAATCAAGTATTT
The DNA here is from genome assembly GCA_011634705.1 of Andricus grossulariae. Lineage (NCBI taxonomy): Eukaryota > Metazoa > Arthropoda > Insecta > Hymenoptera > Cynipidae > Andricus > Andricus grossulariae. Next base: position 46,442,553 of record JAABKJ010007545.1, on the reverse strand, counting down.
TATTGAAAATGCAACAGCTCTTGGTTGAAAATGCATCTTTGTAGGTTGAAATCTGAACTATTTGGTTAGAAATTCGTCTATTTAGTTAAAAATGTAATTATTTTGATGAAAATTTAACTATTTTGTTCAAGTCATTTTTTCGTTTAAAAATTCAACTGTTTTGTTGAAAATTCGTCCTTTTGAATTGCAGATTTATCTTTTTTGGTAGAAGAATCATCATTCTTGGTTGAAAATTCTACAGTTTTGTAGATAATTCGTCTTTTTTGCTTTAAAATTAAACTGTTTTGTTGTAAATTCGTCCTTTTGGTTTGCAAATTCATATTTTATAGTAGAAAAGTGAACTTTTTTGGTTTAAAATGAACTTTTTTGTTAAAAATTCAACTGTATTTTAAAAAATTCGTCTTCTTGTCTTTAGAATTCAACTATTTGGTTAAATGTGCAACAGATTTTGGTTGAATTTCAATGTTTTTTGTTTGAGAATTCGACCATTTGGTTGAAAATGCATCTTTGTAGGCTGAAAGCTGAACTATTTGGTTAAAAATTAATCTATTTAGTTAAAACTGTAATTATTTTGTTTAAAATTTATCTATTTAGTTAAAGTCATCTTTTTTGGTCAAAAATTCAACTGTTTTGTTAAAAATTCGTCATTTTGGATTGTAAATTAATCTTTTATGGCAAAAAAGTCATCTTTCTTGGTTGAGAATGCTCCAGTTTGGTAGATAATTTGTCTTTTTTTCTTTAAAATTCAACTATTTTGTTAAAAATTTGTACTTTTGGATTGCAAATTCATCTTTCTTGGTTGAAAATGAAATTTTTGGTTGAAAATTCAACTGTCTTCTAAAAAATTAATCTTTTTAGTTTGAATATTCAACTATTTAGTTCAAAATGTAACAGTTTTTGGTTGAATTTTAATCTTTTTTGTCTGAATTCGAACATTTGGTTAAAAATGCATCTTTGTAGATTAAAAGCTCAGCTATTTCATTAAAAATGAAGAAATTATGTTAAAAATTAAATTATTTTGTTAAGAATTCAACTATTTTGTTAGACTCATCTTTTTTGGTCGAAAATTCAATTGTTTTGTTAAAAATTTGTCCCTTTGGATTGCAAGCTCATCTTTTTTGGTAGAAAAATCATCTTACTTGGATGAAAATGAAATTTTTTGTTCAAAATTCAACTGTCTTCTAAAAAATGAATGTTTTTAGTTTCAATATTCAAGTATTTGGTTGCAAAAGCGACAGTTTTTTCCTTGTTTCTTTGTAGGTTGAAAGCTGAATTATTTGGTTAAAAATTCATATGTTTAGTTAAAAATGTAATTATTTTATTGAAAATTTATCTATTTTTTTAAAGTCATCTTCGTTGGTCAAAAATTCAAATTGTTTTGTTCAAAATGCGTCCTTTTGGATTACAAATTAATCTTTTATGTAGAAAAGTCATCTTTCTTGGTTGAAAATTCTACAACTTTGTTAAAAATTTGTCCTTTTGGAATGCAAATTCATCTTTTTTGGTAGAAAAATCAACTTTCTTGGTTGAAAATGAAATTTGTTGTTGAAAAATAAACTGTCTTCTAAAAAATTCGTCTTTTTGGCTTGAAAGTTTAACTATTTGGTTAAAAATGCACGTATTTAGTTACAAATGTAATTATTTTGTCAAAAATTAATCTATTTTGTTAAAGTAATCTTTTCTGGTCAAAAATGCAACTGTTTTGTTAAAAAATCGTCCTTTTGGAATGCAACTTAATCTTTTATGTAGAAAAGTCATCTTCTTTGGTTGAGAATTCTACTATTTTGTTAAAAAGTTGTCCTTTTGGATTACAAATTCATCTTTTTTGGTAGAAAAATCGTCTTTCTTGGTTGAAAATTCAACTGTCTTGTAAAAAATTCGTCTGTTTGGCTTGAAATTTTGACAGTTTGGTTAAAAATGTAATAGTTTTTGGTTCAGTTTTGATCTTTGTTGTTTGAAAATTTTACCATTTGGTTGAAAATGCATCTTTGTAGGTTGAAAATTAATTTTTTTTTGAAAGGTCAACTGTCTTCTTAAAAATTCAACTCTAAATTGGTAACGTAGTTTATGAAAGGTCCCTCATGCGAAGAATGCATATTTTTCACGACACGTCTCACTAGTCATACAATGCAAATCAGATGACTGTAAAATATTATTATTCATATTTTATAATTGTCTGTTTAGATGATCTCATTGCTACCAGGAAGAATAATTAAACTGCTGGAATTCATTGGATTTTCCGGGGATAAGGTGAGTTTTCCTGTGAACATTTTCTATCCGATTCAACGGGCTTTTAATTTAATTTAAATTCCTTGAATTTAATCTTACATTATATTTGTAGGCTTATGGCTTGTCAGAGCTGCACAAGGGTTACGACGACCGCAGAGGAATTCGTCAAGTTTTGTGTGCAATGAATCTTCTCTCTTACCACTTGATTGTTTCTTTCGTCTTGAGTCACACTGATGGAGATTTAGAGTGGTGCGAAAATGCTCTCAACCAAGAATTGAGCCTTTATCCAAACGGGGTCTGGTTTTTGTTTTTCAAAGCAAGACTCGAATTTGCAAGAGGAAATCTGGAGGATTGCGTAGAATGGTATACAAAATCATGGAAGAGTCAAGAACTGTGGCCACAATTCCATCATCTCTGCTTCTGGGAACTAATGTGGGCACATTCTTTGCAACAGCAGTGGGATCAGTCTCTCAAATTTGCTGCCTTTCTGGCGAAAGAATCCAACTGGTCTCGAACTATTTACTTGTATCAACAAGCAGCAATTATGCTGATGACTAAACCCGCCTTGAAAAGTGAAGAACGACTCACCATTGAGACATTATTGATGCAGGCACCCACGTTCAAGCAACGAATCGCTGGGAAATCATTACCAATGGAGAAGTTCGTTATTAAGAAGGCAGAACGTTATTTTGCACAAAAGAAGAATCTAGTCCTTCCGATGTATGAGCTTATGTTTGTTTGGAACCTGTTCAGAGTAGCAGGGAAACGTCAGGATATTCTAATGAAAATTTACCAAACTGTTGAGGCAGAGGAAAATATCTTGAAAACGGCAAAGTATGTTTTTAAGAATATTATCATTTATCTGATCAAATACTCAGGGTGGCTGCTGGACCGGGAAAACCCGGGAAATGACAGTGAATTTATTTTTTGAACGGAAATTTGACAAATTTTTAGAAAAAAAATTTGTCCAAGTTTTATTTCAACAGTTTTTAAAAATAATTAGTCGAATTGTTATCTTTTTCCATTCTGATATCATTAAGTTTACAATGCGTAATTTGAAAATCATTCACTTGAAAAATTTTCCATTTCAGATTTTATTTTTAGGCGTACATTTTTCATTTAAAGAATTTTAAAATGCAAATTTAAAGGCTTAAAAATATACAAATTAAAAGCGTTTGAAATAAACAATTTTGTATTGAAAAAACATTTTTAGTTGATCAACTGTGTATATTCATTATAATGATTTTTAAAATTGAACAGTACTTCAAGGATTAAAAAGTAAATAATTGATCGTACAAGAGGATTCGGAATCAGTTCAAAATTAAGGAATTTCCAGATTTCAACGTTAAAAATTAAACTGTTTCAATTTGAAAGACGTAGTAGATAAACAAATGTAAACGCCTACAATTTGAAAATTAAAAATTTGATATTTTTCAATTAAGAAAAAGTACAATTGTTTAATATTTAGAAATATTTGACTGTTCCTTTAAAATCAGTAATTATAAATCAAATATTCAAAACTAAACAAAACAGTAAACTTTGAACGTTACAAATGTTAATTATTCTATTTGAAGGATTTTAATTTTTAAGTTAACTTGTTGAATTCTATTTTTTAAATAAATATTGAACACCTGTAATTTCTAGGAAAAATTCGAGTAAGTTGTAGCGATATTTAGAAGCCTAATTTGATTTGACATATTTTGAAAAATTAATTTGAAGATAATATTTAAAAAGATTTCCAAAATTGTCAAAAATGAATCTGGAAGATTTTAAGGAAATTTTTTTAATTTTGCAAGATTTTTTTACAAAATTGTAGGAAAAATTCGTAAAATTTTAAAAGAAGCTTGGAAGTTCTGAAAAAATTTCAATCATAATTAAAAATTTGAAAAAATGTAAAACAACATGTAGATTTTTAAAGGTTTTAAAATAAGATTTTGAAGCTTTTTAAGGATTTTTAAACTATTTAAAATAAAAATAATAATTTAACTTCTAATTTAGGAAGTGTTCAGATTATAAAAAAAATGTAATCGTTCAATGTTTTATTTTTTATTACTTCAAATCGAAACATTTTTAGCTTTAGAGTTCGAATTTTTAAATTTCATTAACCGAGAAAAATGTTTGCGAACTGGGAAATGACCGAAATTTTTTTTCTTGGATTAAAACGACCACCCTGGATACTCCGGCATTTTTTAAGGGCTCGGATCGTGCGATTTTTTCGACTTTTTTCCATTTCATTCTGATCACAATGAAACTTTTAAAACTGAAGATTAGAAAAAATTGTACCATTTTAATTGAGAACTTTAAAAATCGACAAATATTTTCTCATTAAAGTTGTACAGTTTAAAAATTTGTAATTAATAATGTTTGAAATCGAACTATTTTTAATTTCGTGAATATGTGTGCATATTTTTTATTTTTTCAGATCGCAAGCCTCAAAAGTTAGAGGTTTCCAAGTCGAAAACGTTCAAAATCGATTAATTTCATATTCAATTACAGTCTTCACACTCTTTCCTCTATTCCCTTTTTCCCCTTTTTTTTAAAAAACAAAGAATTCCTATTTTTCCTTGTTTTCAAGAAAATTCCCCTTATCTCATTTTTAAACATTTTTTCGCTTAAATACGAACTGAATTAATAGAACCCAATAAGAAAATCCAACTATTTTTAGTTAAAACTTTATTCTTTTTGGTTAAAAATTCGGCTGTTTGGTTGAAAGTGTAATTATTTTGTTAAATAATCGTCGTTTTTGGTCGAAAATTCAACTATTTTGTTAAACATTCACCTTTTTGGACAGGAAATTTATCCTATTGGATTTAATATTTCTCTTTTTATCTTTCTTGGTTTAAAATTAACTTTTTTGTTGAAAATTCGTCTCTTTTTGATTAAAAGTCCAACTATTTGGTTAAAAATTATTTTTGTTGTTGAAATTTCAACATTTCGGGCTGATAATTCAACTGTTTTCTAAATTATTCGTCTTCTTGGCTTGGAAATTCAACTATTTGGTTGAAAATTCAATTTTTTTGATCAAAAGTCATCTCTTTGGTAAAAAATTCGACTGCTCTGTTGAAAATTCGTCTTTCGTGGATAGAAAATTCGTCTTTTATGGTGGAAAAGTCACCTTTTTTGGTTCACAATTCATCTTTCTTGGTTGAAAAATAACTTTTTTGTTGAAAATTCAACTTTATTTAAAAAATTCGTCATTTTCATTGAAAATTATTATTTTTTTTAATTTAACTATTTGGTTGAAAATTCATCTTTCTTTGTTGAAAAAAATATATTTGTTAAAAATTCAACTTTTCAGGTTAATAATTTAACTGTCTTTCAAATAAATTTCAAATAGAATAATAATTTGGTTGAAAATGTAACTGTTTTTGGTTAAGGTTTAATTTGTTTTTATTTGAAAATTCGACCATTCGGTTAAAAATTCATCTTTGTTGGTTGAAAATTCAACTTTCTTCTAAAAAATTCCCCTTTTTGGCTTGAAAATTCAACTATTTAGTTGAAAATTTAACTGTTTTTGGTTAAGGTTTAATCTTTTTTATTTGAAAATTCGACCATTTGGTTAAAAATTCAAATATTTTGTTCAAAAGTCATCTTTTTGGTTAAAAATGCAACTGTTCTGTTAAAGATTCGTCTTTCTGGACAGAAAATTCTTCCTTATAGATTGGAAATTCATCTTTTCTAGTGAAAAAGTAATCTTTTTTGGTTGAATTATTCTTTTAATTCAGCTATTTGGTTGGACATTTACATGAATTTCCAACCAAATTAATTTTTTTTGTTTTTTCTCTATTCGTTGAAAATGATCTTTTTTATTGAAAATCCAACTTTTCAGGTTGATAATTAAACTGTATTTAAAAAAATTTGTTTTTTTTTTGGCTTGAAAATTCAACTATTTGGTTAAACGTTCATCTTTGTAGGTTGAAAATTCAACTGTTTGCTAAAAAATTCCACCATTTGGTTAAAACTTCAAATATTTTGTTCAAAAGTCATTTTTTTGTTCAAAAATTTAACTGTTCTGTTAAACGTTCGTCTCTTTAGTTGAAAATTCATTTTTCTTGGTTGAAAATTAATATTTTCGGGTTCAAAATTCAACTGTCTTCTAAAGAATTCGCCTTTTTGATTCAAATTTTTTTTAATTTAACTATTTGTTTGATCATTCATCATTCTCTGTAGAAAATTATATTTTTTGTTCTTTTTTGTTTTAAAACTCGATCATTTTGTTAAAAGTTCGTTTCTGGGTTGAAAATTCGTCTCTTTTGGTTAAAAATTAAATTACTTTGTTGAAAATACAAAATATTTCGAATTGAAATCTAATGAACTTAAGCGTTTCATATTGAGTTCAATGTTGTATCAATATTAATTTTATTTCATAGAATTAATCCTCCTATTTTCGTGAAATATCATCCTATTTTCCCTGTTTCGAGAGTAATTTAGGCTGGGAAGTCTGAATTATTAAAATATTAATAATTTCATATTTAAATTATACAATCTTAAATCTAAAGCCTTCATTCTTGAATAATTTGAACTTAAAAATGTTTAAAATTCTTGAAGTTCAAAATTAATGTAAATTATAAACTTCCCTTATTAGAAAATAATCCAAGTTGACAAGTTTAACAGTTAAACAATTTCTTAATCCAGAGTCAGAATCCTTCAAGCTGAATGACTATTGCTAAAAAATTGTTTTAACTTTAAAGTTTATTTTAATTGTGCCAAGAATATTTGAAAATCAATGAGAATCTGCTTTTAAAATAATATTCTGTTTCTGTTTCAGCAAAAGTGAGTACCACGTGGATAATGAATGTCTTGTACTACTATTGAAAGGAGCTTGTCTACGCCAAATGAAACATCCTCTTCAGGCGGAGGATTGCTTCAAGAAAGTATTACAAGCTGAGAAACAGATTAGAGAAGATACCTATATCCTTCCTTATGCGGCAGTTGAACTTGCCTTACTGGCTCGTGATCAAGGAAATATTCAAGGAGCGATATCATTTTTAGAGGATGCGAGGTAAATATTTTATTTTAATTTAAATTTTAAAAAATGAGCCTGTAATTTTTAGAACATGGCGGGTTGTTCTCACGAAAAAATATTATAAGAAATGAAGTATTGGCAGGGTAGCCACTCACCGGGGAAAAGAGATTTCCCGTATTTCATTTAAAAATCTATCAGTAAAAAATCTATCCAGTCTTTTTGAATGTCACTTGATACTACGTCATATCATACTTATCAATAAAATATTTATCGTCTTAAAAATTTCTATAATTTTAATTTAAAATTATGGTTTTGAATGCGCAATTTTAAAAGTTTAATGTTTGAGTCCTTGAAACTAAAGTTTTTTCTTAAATTAATTGTTAGAATAATTTTTGTAAATTTCTCAATATTTTAGTTTCAAAGTCAAATATTCAAAATGCCAGGACAATTTGGCAATTAAATATTTAAAAATTGCATGTTGCGATTTCGAATTAAAAGCTTAAAATTGTACGATTTCAAAAATTGGAATCATATTACAGCAATCTTGTTTTGTAGTATTTTTTTTTTAATGTAATATCTTAAAATTGTCCGATTTTTAGATAAAGATTTAAACAAATAAATAATTTCAAATTGAATAATATTTTATTAGAAAATTTGAAGGATGTATAATAATTCTAAAGGAAGATTTGAAATTAAAAAAATTAAAAATTGATTTTAAAATAAAACAAGATAAAAATTTAACTTTCTGAAATTGATACATCAGTAATTGAATAATTTCTTTAATTTTAAATGGTTACAATTTCAGAGTTCTGAATTCTCATGTTGAACGCTAAATATTTTATTTTTCCCTTTCATATGTTTTAATTTTGCAATTTAAATTTAATTGTTTGAATTTTAGAAAATATAATTAGTAATTTAAAAATTACTAATTTTTTTAACGATTTAAATTTACTCAAAATAATTGAAATTTAAAAATAATATTGATTTTTAACGTTTTTTTTTTTAATAATTCAATTCATTTTTTGATTTGAGAAAAATTTGTCTCAGCTGCTTTAATGTTAAATTATAATTTTGTTATGTAATAACAATTTAAAATTGTAGAATTTCAGAAGCTTTGATTTTGAAAGATTCAATTTAGTTTTAAATTTCAAATTGTCAAATTTTGATTGCTCAGAATTTAAAATGATTTAAATTAAAAAGTTTGTAATTTTTTAATTTTGAACGCTTTTAATTATAAATAATACAATTTCAATTCCTCTGAATTTTAAATTATCTTTTTTCCAAAATTCGATTCTCTAAATATTCAATTTTTAACGTTTTTACATTGTCCTATTTTTGAAATTTTAATCCAAATAAATTCAATTCCGTGATTTTATAATTAAAAAAAAAGTTTAATTTTTAGCGCTTCGACTTAGAAATTACACAATATTATTCGACTACTTTTTCTAATTAAATTGTCCAAAATCGTCCTATGTATTTTTTTTCAGACGTTTTCAGTTAGAAATTATTCATTATTAAAAATAGTGGCCTCCCTGAATATGGTTTTTTCTTACTATTTTTTTAAGCTTGAGCAGTTCCGAGCTCTGTAACTTGAATTTTTTTAAATTCTCATGAATTTATTCTGAAATCGTTCAAATTCACTTTTTCGGTTTAAATATGTCGCTTTTTTGAAAAAAATTAGGCTGTGGCAGCCCGGGCAAATACGCAAACATGTCGCAAACTTTTGATAAAATTTAAAAAGCATTAATACAACGAGATTTAAAAAAAAGGGAGTATCAAAAGTATAATAATTATTTTTTTATTTTTAGCGATACCATGGATGTTGTGAAACAGAGTGCAGCCCTGTGCCTTTTGCGACTGCTGCGAACTGCTCCGGACGTTGTTCCTGGTGGAGAGTGGACGTCTCGCATAGTTCATTTATTAAACGATCAACACCTAGGCGTCGTCACCGCTGCAGCTTCGCTTATCGATGCGCTCGTAAAAAGAAATCCAGATGAATACAAAGGATGCGTCAGTCTTGCCGTTTCCAGGCTCAGTCGGGTACGATTTTTTTTTACAATTTTGGGATTCACAGTCTTTCCCAGGCTCGAAATCGCCACACTATTTTACTTTTTTTTTGAATGATGACACTATTTTACGACTGTTTCGAAAATAATTACACTAAAGACACTATTTTTTCACAATTGTCTACTAATGACACTGTTTCTTTACTTTTTCTTTAAAAATATTGTTTTAACTTCTTCACCAATTGGCTACAAATTGTCTCGATGACTGATTTAGGGGCTGTCCAAAATTATGAATTTTTAAACCAAAAAGACGAGCTTTTAACAAAACAACTGAGTTTGCAACCAGATAGTTACATTTTTAATCAAAAAAATTAATTCTCAACAAATTACATAAATTTTCCTCAAAAAAGTTGAATTTTCTACCAAATTCTTAAATTTTCAAGCTAAAAATGTTATAGTTGACATTTAAACCAAAAAAGATTCGAATTTTGAAGAAAAAACAGTCGAATACAACCAAAAAAGACGAATTTTCAAGAAACTATTTAAATCTTCAACTAAAAGAGTTTAATTCCTAACCATACAGTTACGTTCTTAACAAAAATAAAAAATAAATTCTACCAAAAAATGCTAATTGTTAACAAAATACATATATTTTCTACCAAGTAGTTAAATTTTCAACCCAGAGGATTAATTTTCTACCAAAACACGATTTGTCGACAAAATACATGAATTCTGAACCAAATAGTTGAATTTTCAACCAAAATAGTCGAGCTTTCAAACAAAGAGATGAATTTTGAACTAAAATTATGAATCTTCAACTCAAAACATTAGTTTTTAACAAAGAAGTTCAACTTTCAATCAAGTAGTTGAATTTTCAAGCCAAGGAGACGAATTTTCAACAAAAAATATAATAGATGATATTTACACTACAAGAGGTTTTAATTTTAACTAAAAAACAGTTAAATTTAAACAAAAAATACAAATTTTGTACAAAATACTTGAATCCTCAAGAAAAACAGATTAATTTTTAACCGTACATTGCATTTTTAATCAGAAAATTTGGTTTTCTACCAAAAAATACGAATTGTAAACCAAGTATATATATTTTTCACCAAATAGTTAAATTTTCAATTAAGAAGATTTATGTTCTGCCAAAAATATGAATTTTTAACAAAATATCTAAACAAAGTATCTACCAGAAAGCGGAATTTTCAACAAAATACATAAATTTTTAACCTGATAGTTGAATTTTTTACCAAAAAGTAAGATTAATTTTTAACGAAAAATATAATAGTTGATATTTAAACCACAAAAGGTTTTAATTTTTAATTAAAAAAATTGAATATAAACATAAAAGACCAATTTTGTACAAAATACTTGAATCCTCAACTAAAACAGATTAATTTTCAACCATACACTGCATTTTTAATTAAAAATTTAGATTTTCTACCAAAAAATATGAATTGTAAACCAAATACGTATATTTTTCACCAAATAGTCAAATTTTCAACTATGAAGATTTATGTTCTGCCAAAAATATGAATTTTTAACCAAATAGTTGAATTTTCTACCAAAAAATACAAATTTTCAAAATCTTTACAAATTTTCAAGGTATTTCAAAGGGTTTGAAATATTTTAGAGTATTTTTAAAAATTCCAATCAATTTTCAAGAGCTTTGAAAATTTTACAAAGATTTAAAAAGAATTTGAAATATTTTAGGATATTTGAAAAAATTCCCAGGAATTCGTAAGAGCGTCAACAAACTTTAAAAGGATTTTAAAATATTTTAAAGAATTTGAAATATATTAGGATGTTTTTCAAAATTCCAAGGAATTTATCAAATCTTTACTAATTTTCAAGGTATTTCAAAGAATTTAAAATATTTTAAGTTATTAAAAAAAAACTCCAAGGAATTTTTAATAGCGTCAAACAAATTTAAAAGGATTTAAAAAGATTTTAAAGAATTTGAAATATTTTGTCTTATTTTTTTAAATATTTTAGGGTATTCTAAACAATTCCAAGAAATTTTGAAGAGCGTCAACAAACTTTTAAAAGAATTTCAAAAGATTTTAAAGAATTTGAAATATTTTATGGTAATATTCCAAGGAATTTTTAAAATCTGACAAATTTTCAAGGTATTTTAAATGATTTGAAATATTTTAGGGTATTTTAAAAAATTCCAATCAATTTTCAAGAGTTTTGAAAATTTTCAAAAGATTTAAAAGAGTTTTAAATATTTTAGGGTTATATTCCAAGGAATTTTTAAAATTTTACAAATTTTCAAGGTATTTCAAAGGATTTGAAATATTTTAAGGTATTTAAAAAAATTCCAAGGATTTTTTAATATTTGAGGGTAATATTCCAAGGAATTTAAAAAATTTTTAAGGTATTTCAAAGGATTTGAAATATTTTGAGGTATTTAAAAAAATTCCAAGAAATTTTGAAGAGAAATATTTTATGGTAATATTCCAAGGAATTTTTAAAATCCTTTCAAATTTTCAAGGTATTTCAAAGGATTTGAAATATTTTAGGGTATTTTAAAAAATTCCCATCAATTTTCAAGAGTTTTAAAAATTTTCAAAAGATTTAAAAGAGTTTTAAATATTATAGGGTAATATTCCAAGGATTTTTTTTAATCTTTACAAATTTTCAAGGTATTTCAAAGTATTTCAAATATGTTAAGGTATTTTAAAAAATTCCAAGGAATTTTTAATATTTGAGGGTAATATGCCAAGGAATTTTTAAAATTTGTAATGTATTTCAAAGGATTTGAAATATTTTGAGATATTTAAAAAAAATTCAAGGAATTTTTAATAGCGTCAACCAAATTTAAAAGGATTGTGAAAGATTTTCAAGAATTTGAAATATTTTATGTTATTTGTAAAAATTGTAAGGATGTTCCAAAATTTTTAAAAGATTTTAAATATTTTAGGGTATTTTTTAAAATTCCTTGAAATTTTTAAAGTCTTTACAAGTTTTCAAGGTATTTCAAAAGATTTTAAATATTTTAGGGCATTTCAAAAAATTCCAAGAAATTGTTAAGAGCGTCAACAAACTTTTAAAAGAATTTCAAAAGAATTTGAAATATTTTATGGTAATATTCCAAGGAATTTTTAAAATACTTAAAAATTTTCAAGGTATTTTAAAGGATTTGAAATGTTTTAGGGTCTTTTAAAAAATTCCAATCAGTTTTCAAGAGTTTTGAAAATTTTCAAAAGATTTAAAAGAGTTTTAAATATTTTAGGGTAATATTCCAAGGAATTTTTAAAATTTTACAAATTTTCAAGGTATTTCAAAGGATTTGAAATATTTTGAGGTATTTAAAAAAATTCCAAGGAATTTTTAATAACGTCAGCCAGATTTAAAGGACTTTAAAAGATTTTCAAGAATTTGAAATATTTTATGTTATTTGTAAAAAATGTTGAGCATATTCCAAAATTTTTAAAAGATTGTAAATATTTTAGGGTATTTTTAAAAATTCCTCGGAATTTTTCAAGTCTTTACAAGTTTTCAAGGTATTTCAAAGGATTTTAAATATTTTAGGGTATTTTAAAAAATTCCAATCAATTTACAAAAGATTTAAAAGAGTTTAAAATATCATAGGGTATTTAAAAAAATTCCAAGGCATTTTTAAGAGCATAAACAAACTTTAAAAGGATTTCAAAAGATTTGAAAGAATTTTAAATAATTTGGGGTATTTTTAAAGATTCCATGGAAAGGATTTCAAATATTTTAGTGTATATTTTAAAATTACAAGGAATTTTCAAGAGCTTTAAAAATTTGTATTTTTTTTAAATTCGTCTTGAATTCTTTAAACCTCACCTTTAATTATTAGGCATTTCATCCAATTCTTTTGAATTCCCTTGAATTTTTCTAAGCTCATTTTAAAGTTACTGAATTCAATTTAATTTTTTTCATTAAAAATTTTTTTTTTTAATTTCATTTGAACTTTTTTTTTAATTCACCTTAAATTTTTATGAATTTCAACGAATTCTTCTCGTTTCCCCTGAATTCCTCGAAATTCATTCCAATTTTATGGAAATCAATGAAGTTGTTTTGATCTTTAAAATTTTTCTATTTCTTCTGAATTCTTTTTAATTCAACTTGAATTGTTTTTTAGTCATTAGTCACTTCTTGAGTTAGAAATTAGTACGGTTTCAAAGATTTGAAGAGATTTACAATTTTGCTTGTTTTGAATTCACCCTGAATTCTTTTTAATTTCTTGGGATTCTCTTGAATTTTTTTAATTTAGTTGAATTCTTCTAAATTCACTCAATTCTATTTAATTCAATGTTTTTTTTTTAATTTTTCAAAGGTTTTATTTAATTGATCCTTAATTCCGTTGAATTTTCGGAAGCTCATTTCAAAGTTACTAAATTCAACAAAGTTTTTTTTCTTATTCTTTAATTCTTTTCAATTTATTTGAATTTTTTTTAATTCACCTTGCATTTTTATGAATGTCAACGAATTCTTTTCGTTTTCCCTGAATTCTTCTAAATTCATTCCAATTTTACGGAAATCAATGAAATTCTTTTGGTTTTTAAACTTTTTCCAATCCATTTGAATTCTTTTTAATTTAACTTGAATTTTTTTTTAATTCACTTTGAATTTTCATGAATTTCATCGCATTCATCTCGCTTCTCTTAAATTTCTCAAAAATAACTCAAATTTTATTGTAATCAATAACATTTTTTCGATTTAAAAAATGTTTCCAATTCATTTGAATTCTTTTGAATTTTTTTTAGTCATTAGTCACTTCTTGGGTTAGAAATTAGTACGGTTTCAAGTGTTTGAAGTCATAAATTTTTTTCAATTCACCGTGAATTCTTTTTAATTCCTTGGAAAAGTCTTGATTTTTTTTATTCACTTGAATTCTTCTAAATTCACTCAATTTTATTTAATTCAATTTTATTCTTTTCAATTAATTTGAATTTTTTCAGTTTCCCTTGAATTTTTATGAATTTTATCGTTTTCGTTTACCTTAAATTCCCCACTATATTTATTCCAATTTTACGGAAATCAATAGAATTTTTTCAATAAAAAATTTTTTTTCCAATCCTTTTGAATACTTTTGAATTTAACTTGAATTTTTTTCTAATTTCTGTATGTTTTTTGTTCTAGATTGTAACATCCAGTTACACCGATCTGCAGGATTACACCTACTACTTTGTCCCAGCGCCTTGGCTGTCCGTAAAACTGTTGCGATTGCTTCAGAATTACACTCCGCCAGGTAAATGCCTGACGTACACGGAAAAAAATGGTATGGATTTTGCCAAAAATTAAAACTGGCTCAAAACTTCAATTTATCTCTGCCGCAAGAAAAGAAAAAAAAAAAAAAAAGCAGTGCAAAAACTCTTCTACAATCAAAAATCGCATGTCTTTCGAGCTTCCACGTTTGCCAGCTTTTGCACTCATTTATTTACAATTTCTCACCTCGAGGTTCAACTTTCATTCAATCTATTCCTAAAAACTTTCCGTGTATGCGCATCCACAAAAGCAAAATAAGTAGCGTTTCCAGGGTGTCTACTCATCGGAAAAAATCCGAAATTGTCAGAAAATATATATATATTTGGAAAAATCGGGAAATTTCAGGATATTTGTTTTTAAATCAGGGAATTTTTCCCAGTGTGCTTGATTTGTTTTGTTTTAATATAACATTAATTAATTAAAATCATTTTTTAATCGAAAAAGATTCATTTTTAACTAGACAGTTGATTTTTAACAGAAAATGTGAAATTTCTACAGAAGGAGATGAAGTTTTAAACGAAAAAGATGAATGTTCAAGAAAATAGTTTGATTTTCAATTTAAAAAAAAATTCTAGTCAAGAAAGAAAAAAAATTTGGATCAAATTCTTGAATTTCCAAGTCAAAAAGGCGAATTTTTAACGAAGAAGTATGACTTTTTAACAAAATTGTTGATTTTTCAAAAAAATAATTCAATTTTGAATCAAATAATACAATGTTCGAGCAAAAAAGATTAATTTTCAACCAAGAATGGTGTAGATAAATTTTTGCATAATTAATTTTCAATGCAGAAACGAATTTTCTACAAGACAGTTAATTTTGTACCAAATTGTTGAATTTGCAAGCCAAAAATACGAATTTCGTATAAAACAGTTGAATTTTCAACCCGCGAATATGAATTAACAACATTAAAGTTTATTTACAACTAATCAGTTGAATTTTTAACGAAGTAGTTAAATTTTCATTTAAAAAATAAAACTACTTTTTAACAAAACAAACAAAAAAAAAAAAAAAATTCAACGAAAAATGTAATCGGTGATATTTCAACAAAAATATTTGAATAAAAAATATTTTTAAAAAAGTTCGATTCAATCAACCAAAAACGAATTTTTAACAAAGTTAAATTTTCAGTTGAAAAAAATGAAATTTTAAGAAAGTAGTTTAACTTTCAACCAAGGAGTTGAATTTTCAACAACAAAATATTTTTATTAAAAATATAAAACAGTTGGATTTTGCCAAAAAGACGAATTTTCAATAAAATATTTGATTTTTAACCAAAAATAGATTTTCTACCAAAAAAGACAAATTTTCTACCTAAAGATATGAATTTTCAACGAAAAATGTAATAATTGATATTTCAACTAAAAAATATTTTTATTAAAAATTTAAAAGAGTTGGATTTAACGAAAAAGACGAATTTTCAACAAAATACTTCATTTTTAAGAAACAAAAAATTCTACCAAAAAACACAAATTTTCAACAAAATATATTTAAATTTTCTACCAAATTTTTTAATTTTTGAGCCAAAACTACGAATTTTCTACAAAATAATTGAATTTTCAACCCAAAATTAAATAATTTGTATTCGAAACAGATTAATTTTTAACTAGACAGTTGCATTTTTAACCAAAAAATTTGAATTATGAAGATAAAAATAAATTTGGTTGAATTATTATTCAAATTCATGGACTTTATACAAATTTAACTGCTGATTAATTATGTTTTTAGTATTATTTATTTAGTTAACTAACATCAACAATCGCGCGAGTGTCTTTCGATTTGAGGAGAAAAATAATTTTTAATTAAAAATAAAAATTTCGAATAAGTGATTGCTTCAGTTTTTGAATATTTAAATTCGAGCTAAAATTAGATTCTGAGAACAAGTTTGTTTTTAAATTTATATCAATATAATTTTCCAATGATTTTTAAGAAAATTGAAAAGATTTTTTGAAGATTTCAGACTTGTCAAAAAAGCATCTAGAAAATTTTAAAGAAAATTTTTTAATTTTACAGGATTTTACAAAATATTAGGAGAAATTCTAGTCGTTTTAAAAAAATATTTAGGACTTTTAGAAATTTGAAAGAAATTTAAAAATATTTTATACATTTTCGGAAATTTTTTCAAGTTTTAAACTATTTTTAATCACTTCAACACTTCTAAAATTCCTAATTATTTTTTAATCTTTTTAAAATTTCAAAATATCTCTTAAACTTACTCTAATTTCTTGCAACATTTTGTAATCTTTTGATGAATCATCAAAAGAAATAATAATAATAATAATTTTTAACAAACAAGTTCAACTTACAATCAACTAGTTGAATTTACAATAAAAAATATGAATTCTCAACTAAAATTGTGATAGTTGATATTTCAATCAAAAAATATTTTTATTCTAAATAAAAATCAGTGGAATTTAATTTAAAATAAATAATAATTTTCAACAAAACCGCTTAATTTTCGAAAAAAAAATAAAAAAATCAATCAAATAGTTGAATTATAAACCAAAGACGATCAACTTCAAACCAAAATGGAATGGTTAAATTTGCATTTCAAAACATTTATTTTCAATTTAAAAAAAAAAATGAATTTTCAACACAATAGTTCAATTTTCAACCAAAAATAAAAAATTGAATTTTCAGTTTTAAAAATTAATTTGTAACCAAAAGAAAACCTAATTTTCCGTAAAACAGTTTGAAATTTAAGCCAAAAAGACAAATTTTCTACAAATTTGTTGAATTTTCAACAAAAAAGTTAATTTTCAACAAAATTGTTTAATCTTCAATCAAATAGTAGAATTTTTAAACAACAGAGATGAATGCTGATCGAGAAGAAATAATTTAAAATGGCAAGAATTCAAAATTAAACAATTTTGAAGCAGGAAGCGACCAAAACTTCGAAAAGTTGACATTATTTTGTTATATTATGATTTTTAAAGATGGAAAGCATTTTACTAACAATGAAAAAAGAAAGAAATTTAATTTAAATTGAAAAATTCTAGGCAAAATAATAACTTAAAAATTAAAACAGTTCAAACTGTAGCGATCAAAATTTAAATTTTGAAATTGTCTACAGTTTGTAAAATTTTGAGATAAAAATTGTTTAATTGCTTAACTGAATAAGTAATTTTTAAAGTTGACACTCCTGCAAATAAAAAATTACAAACAGAAAAATTTCCAAATTGAATTTAACTTTTGTAAAACTTTCGTTTTATCTACTGGAACGAAACTTTGCACTTATCACTTCAACTTTCCTCTTGAACTCTTTAAAGTTCCACTAGTAAATATTGAAGGTCATAATATTCAAGTAATAATAAAAAAGTAAAAAAAAAAACTAAAATAAAGAACAGTAGATAGGCATGTATTGCTACCTTACCGACATCGGGAAGATTCTATAGATGTAGTGGTTCGTGTCCGTGCTAAGCTTCTAGAACGTTCTCGGAGGGTCCCGATGCCATCACAAAATAATATTGCGCAATTACGAGAGCCGAATTTGCATAAACAGCTTCCATGTTATTTACTATGAGAAAACCAAGGATGATTTATTGCTTCCTTATAGATAAACATTTTCAATTAAATGTTTATCTATAAGGAAGCAATAAGACATCCTTGTTTTTCTGATAATAAATAACCTTGAAGTTTTTACGGAAATTCGGCTCTCGTAATTGCGCAATATTATTTTGTGACCTCATCAGGACCTTCAGAGAATATTCTATAAACTTAGCGAAAGTTCTAGATGTAGAAGCTGAGAAGATTTTATCAGCTCGTGCGATAAAAACTCCTTTTTATTTCCCTTCTTTTGACACACTTACCTGAAACAAAAAAAGAGAAATCTTTCATTAGAACATTGAATCACGTCAGAAAATGCTTATCAAAAAGAGGAAGAAAAAGGAACTAATTGCATTTTCCAGGGACAGTGAGGTTTGATAACTCGTTTTTCTGATTGAAATGAAAATCAAATAAACTTCTACGGCATCATATTTCTTCATGCGAATGTGGCTCACCAATCAACCGCACAAAAAAAGAATCCGATCGAGAAAAAAAAAACACATGATATTCTAGGGTATCATTATTTCAAAGTGAGGAGATTTCTCTTTGATAGGAAATATAATTTCCTATCGAGAGGATGCGAGAGGCTCTTGTATGAGGTTCAAATATATTTGATTAACTTGATAAGCACTCTTTCACACCATTTATAAATTTATTTAGATTACATAAATAAAAATGAAAACCGATGGCATTTATTTAAAAAAAAAAAGGAAAAAAATGTCGCGAAATTCTCCCTGAAAGGTGAGTTTCACTCTTTATCTTTTCTCTCTTCTGCTATATTTCGCAGAGTTTTATTTGCCGATTGGGAAAAACTCGCGCTAACACTTTTTCCGAGTCTTTTGTCCCAAGGACCATGAAACAAAACAAAAAAAAAAGGACAAATCTCACGTTTTGCAACCTTCCAGTTACTTTTTATCGCTTCACATTCGGTGGCATATTAAAACGAGAAAATAAAGGGTGATGCTAAACCCAGAGACAATAAAGCTGTAAGTCACAATTTTCGAGAAAATTATTCTGATAATCCAAAAAGCAGTAAACTCTCATTTAACAAGCTTGAATTTATAGTGGTGAAAATATTAATATCATGTCAATGATAAAATGTGAAAGGCGTCGAATTATCAGATTTCACGGTTCTCAAAACCGGGGAAAAGCGTGATTTTTCGCGAAAATAGGGAAATAAATTTTTTTATACAACACGAATACAATAGTCCATTTTTAAACCAGAAAGATAAAATTTTAACCAAGAACTTGTCGAACAAAGAATAATTAATTTTCAATCCGAAAGGACGAATTTTCAAGAAAAATATGTATTTTCCACCAAAAATGATTGGTTTCTAACACAATAGTAGAATTTTTAACCTAATAGTCGAATTTTCAGCCTAGAGAAACGAATTTTGAATAAAAATTATTAAACTTCAATCAAAAACAGTTGCATTTTTTAACGGAATAGAGGAATTTTCAAGAAAACAAGATCAACTTTCCACAAAAAATGGAACATTTAAAATTTCAGTCAAAAAAAAATTAATTAATAGCAAGAACAAGAACGAATTTTCAACAAAATAGTTCGATTCTCAGCAGAAATAGATTAATTTTTAGTCAACACCATTTTTCAGCAAAAAGCTGACATTTTTACAAACAAAAAAAAATTAACAAAAAAAAAATAATTTTCAACAAAATAGTTAAATTTTTGGCAAAAGAAATGAATTTTTAACGAAGTTGTTCAAATTTGAATCAAGTATTTGAAATTTTCAGCAATTAGTTTATAGTTTAAAAAATTAACTTAAAAAAATGGATTTTCTACAAATAGTTACATTTTCTACCAAACAGATGAATCTCCAACAACAGTTAAATTCAACAAATTAAAAAAAAAAAAGAATTCTCAAGCAAAACTGATTAATTTTTAACCAAAAAAAAATATAACATTTCTACCAAACGAGATGAATTTTCAAACCAAAAAGACGAATTCTCAACGAAAAAGTTTAATTTTCAAATAAGAAATATTTTTCAGTCTGAGAGAAAAAAAAATTCAAAAAAATTGTTGAATTTACACCTCCAAAATATGAAGTGTCAACTAAAAAGTTAACTTTCCAACAAATAGATCAATTTTCTACCAAAATAATAGAATTTCTAATATAAATTTTCAACCAAACATATACATTTTCAACTAAAAACAATAATATTTCAACCAAAAATAGAAGTTAAATTTTCCAGTTCAAAAAAATTAATTTTCAACCAAAAAAAGTGGTGTATTTAAAAAGTGGTATATTTAAAAAGTGGTGTATTTCAAAAGTAGTATATTTAAAAAGGGGTGTATTTATAAAATGGTATATTTAAAAAGTGGTATATTTAAAAAGTGGTACATTTAAAGAGCGGTAGATTTAAAAAGTGGCATACGTGAAAATTGGTATATTTAGAAAGAGGTTTATGTAAAAAGTGGTGTATTTAAAAAGTGGTGTATTTAAAAAGTGGTATATTTAAAAAGTGGTAGATTAAAAAAGTGGTATATTTAATAAGTGGTATGTTAAAAGAGTCTGGTATATTTTTTAATTGAGTGAAATTTAAATTTTCGCATATGGTGGTGAATCGACGCTATATTTAAAAAGTGGTGTATTTAAAAGGTCGTAAATTTAAAAAGGCGTACACGTGAAAAATGGTGTATTTAGAAAGTCGTAAATTTAAAAAGTGGCATATGTGAAAAATGGTGTATTTAGAAAGTTGTATATGTGAAAAGTGGTCTATTTAAAAAGTAGTAGATATATTTGAAAATTAGTACATTTAAAAGTGGTATATCTAAAAAGGGGTATATTTATAAAGTGGTATATTTAAGAAGTAGTAGATTTAAAGAGCGGTAGATTTAAAGAGTGGTATACGTAAAAAGTAGTGTATTTAGAAAGTAAAAAGTGTAAAAAGTGGTGTATGTGAAAAGTAGTATATTTGAAAAGTAGTGTATTTAAAAAGTGGTGCATGTAAAAAGTGGTGTATTTACAAAGGGGTATATTCATGAAGTGGAATATTTAAAAAGTGTTATATTTAAAAGTGGTAGATTTAAAGAGCGGTAAATTTAAAGAGTGGTATACGTAAAAAGTGGTGTATTTAGAAAGTGGTATATGTAAACAGTGGTATATTAAAAAAGTAGTGTATTAAAAATGTAGTCTATTTAAAAAGTAGTATATTTAAAAAGTGTTGTATTAAAAAAGTGGCATATTTAACAAGTGGTGTATTTAAAAAGTAGTGTATTTGAAAAGTGTTATATTTAAAATATGACATGTTTGAAAAGTGGTAGATTTAAAGAACGGTAGATTTAAAAAGTCGTATACGTAGAAAGTGGCGTATTTAGAAAGAAGTATATGTAAAAAAGTGGTATGTTAAAAGAGTCTGGCATATATTTAATTGAGTGAAATTTAAATTTTCGCATCTGGTGGTGAATCGATGCTACATTTAAAAAGTGGTGTATTTAAAAAGTCGTACATTTAAAAAGTGGTATACGTAAAAAGTGGTGTATTTAGAAAGTGTTATATTCAAAAAGTGGCATATTTGAAAAGTGGCGTATTTAAAAAGTGGTGTATTTCAAAAGTGTTATATTAAAAAAGTGATGTATTTAAAAAGTGATGTATTTAAAAAGTGGTATGTTAAAAGAATCTGGTATATTTTTTAATTGAGTGAAATTTAAATTTTTGCATTTTGTGGTGAATCGATGCTATATTTAAAAAGTGGTGTATTTAAAAAGTCGTGAGTTTGAAAAGTGGTATACGTGGTGTATTTAGAAAGTGGTATATGTAAAAAGTGGTATATTTGAAAAGTAGTAAATTTAAAAAGTAGTGTATTTAAGAAGTGGTATATTTAAAAAGTGGTGTGTTTAAAAAGCGTTATATTTAAAAAGTGGTATATTTAAAAAGTGGTGTATTCAAAATGTGATATATTTAAAAAGTGATATATTGAAAAAGTGGTAAATTTCAAAAATTACATGCGTGAAAAGTGGTATATTTAGAAAGAGGTATGTGTAAAAAGTGGTATATTTAGAAATAGCTATATGTAAAAAGTGGTGCATTTAAAAAGCGTTATATTTAAAAAGCGCTATATTTAAAAAGTGGTATATTTAAAAAGTGGTATATTTAAAAAGCGATATACTGAAAAAGTGGTAAATTTCAAAAATTACATGCGTAAAAAGTAGTATATTTAGAAAGAGGTATATGTAAAAAGTGGTCTATTTAGAAATAGCTATATGTAAAAAGTGGTGTATATAAAAAGTGGTATATTTAAAAAGTGATATATTAAAAGAGTCTGGTATATTTTTAAATTGAGTGAAATTTAAATTTTCGCACCTGGTGAATCGATTGTCGAGGGTGTTGGCCGGGCGTAAAATTTGTCGCTGTCAGTGATACACGTTTTCTACGAATGTACGTATAGATCGCGAATGCCGGGGACGCCAGGAGAGATAATATGCAAAAGAGAGGCTTAAAAGGTAATTACCGCTGACGAGAGCGTGCTGGTTAAAAATTGGCGTACATAAAAAGTTTTCTAATTTCAGGAGCCAAGGGCGAGAAGGGAAGGGCAGAGTCAGTTAAGCGGCATAGTTATGTACTCAACTTGTAGCTACTACCTTGGAACACAATGTGCACTGACACACGCACAATGTAATAATGCTTTAGCAACTTTTCTTTCTATGCGGCTTACCCCGGCCTTTTACATTGTAATATTTCCCCCCTTTTTTCATTTTAAAACGAATATCGCGAAATTGTGGCGTGATTCACGAAACTTGGGAACTCCCAACTCGGGAGAAAGATTTAATTGGATCCGAGTTTAGTACATTTAATTTTTTTTTTGTTCGACCAAAGAATATACGTGAGAGAAAATGTCGAGGAAACGCCAAGGGAAAAGAGACTTTAGAGCCCGAATTGATCTTAAACTAGGGAAACAAGGTGATATTTCACAAAAATAGGGGATGTACCATACTAAATTCAATTTTAAACGCTTTGAATTCCTAAGATCTCAAGTCGAAATATATATTGCATTTTTAAGCAAATAGTTGAATTTTCAAACAAGAAGATTAATTTTGAATCACGAAAGATGAATTTTTAACCAAGTAGTTGAATTTTTAATTGAAAAAGGTCAATTTTTGCCCAAGGAGATGAATTTTGCTGAATTTGTAATCCAAAAAGACGAATTTTCTAAAAAAAAAAGTTAAATTTTCAAACCTAAAATATGAATTTAAAAAAAAATTAATTTTAAACGAAACTGGAATTTTCACAAACAAAAAAAAAAATTATAAACAACGTAGTTGAATTTTCTACGAAATTGTTCAAATTTCGACCAAATAGTTGAATTTTCAACAAAAAGGTCCATTTTCAACTGAATAGTTGAGTTTTCAACAAAAATGTCTTAAAAGTTGAATTTTTACGAAATAGTTCAAATTGCCAAAGCAAAAAGAGGAATTTTCTATAAAACAGTTGAATTTGTACTAAAACAGTTCATTTTCAACAAACACAAAAATTAATTTTCAACAAAAAATATGGCATTTCTACTGAAAAAATATGGATTTTCAATGAAAAAGGACTAATTTTCTGTTGAAAAAGACAAATCTTCAACAAAACAGTGGAATTTTCGACCAAAAAATTCGATTTTTTAACCTAATATTTAATTATACAACAAAATATTATAATCTTAAGCCAAATAGTTGAATTTTTAACCAAAAGAAATGAATTCGATACTAAAAATAAAATAGTAGAATTTTCAGCGAAAAGGAATGTGTTGTTTAGCCAAAAACAGTATATGTATATGTAAAAAGTGGTGTATTTAAAAAGTGGTATATTGAAAAAGTGGTATACATAAAAAGTGGTGTATTTAGAAAGAGTTTCATGTAAAATGTGGTATATTTAGAAAGAGGTATATGTAAAAAGGGATATATTTTTTAATTGAGTGAAATTTAAATTTTCGCACCTGGTGGTGAATCGATGCTATATTTAAAAAATTATATATTTAAAAAGTCGTAGACTTGAAAAGTGGTACATTTAAAAAGTGGTATACGTAAAAATTGATACATTTAGAAAGCGGTATATGCAATACGTAAAAACTGGTGTATTTAGAAAGAGTTTCATGTACAAAGTGGTAAATTTAGAAAGAGGTATGTGTAAAAAGTGGTGTATTTAGAAAGAGGTATATGTAAAAAAGTGGTATATTTAGAAAGCGGTATATTTAGAAAGCGGTATATGTAGAAAGTGGTCTATTTAAAAAGTCCTGTATTTAAAAAGTGGTATGTTACAAGAAGCTGGTATATTTTTTAATTAAGTGAAATTTAAAGTTTCGCACCTGGTGATGAATCGATGCTATATTTAAAAACTGGTATTTTTAAAAAGTCGTAGACTTAAAAAATGGTACATTTAAAAAGTGGTATACGTAAAAATTGATATATTTAGAATGCGGTATATGTAATACGTAAAACGTGGTGTATTTAGAAAGAGTTTCATGTAAAAAGTGGTATATTGAAAAAGAGGTATATGTAAAAAGTGATGTATTTAGAAAACGGTATATGTAGAAAGTGGTCTATTTAAAAAGTCGTGTATTTAAAAAGTGATATGTTTACAAAGTGGTATGTTAAAATAGGCTGGTATATTTTTTAATTGAGTGAAATTTAAATTTTCGCATCTGGTGGAGAATCGATGCTATATTTAAAAAGTGGTATATTTAAAAACTGGTATACGTAAAAAGTGATATATTTAGAAAGCGGTATGTATAAAAAGTGCTATGTGTAAAAAGTGGCATATTTAAAAAGTGGTGTATTTAAGAAGTGATATATTTAAAAAGTGGTATATTTAAAAAGTGATATATTGAAAAAGTGGTAAATTTAAAAAGTGACATGTTTAAAAAGTGGTATACGTAAAAAGTGGTGTATTTAGAAAGATGTATCTGTGAAAAGTGGTGTATTTAGAAAGAGATATACGTAAAAAGTGGTGTATTTAAATTCATCATACAGCGAAATATTAACATTTTATCCAAATAGTTGAACTTTTAACCAAAAGAAATGAATTCAGTTCACATTTAAACGAAAAAAAGGAGAAGTTTCTTGAAAACAGAGAAAAAGAAGAATTTTTCAAGAAAGAAAACAAAACGAGAATAGAGGAAAGAGTGTGAGTTCTGAGACTAAGAATCCTTTATAATGCGATTGTTAAATTTATGAAATAAATCTTCAGAAATTTTCAAATGCATACTAGGTAAAAGGAGAGAAAATATGAATGAGAAAAAAATCTTGTTGCAGTGAATCCTTTGATGTTAAACTGTGTATAACGAGCAATTTAGCGATCGTGACTCTTAGATCGAAGGACCCACTTCCTAGCCTGGGGTATTATTCCTGTGACTAATGGGGTCAATCCAGCTTTATTACCTTCTAGTTTCTAGTATAGTACAACCAATTTGCAATAAAGCAACCAATACTGATACTGATTTACATACTATAGGGTACTGAGAAAGTGGAGTTTGTAATTTACACTTGTTGTAGCAGATCTATTATTAATTGCAGGTATCAGTAATTTATGAAAGGATCGAGGGAGAGATCCAAGACAGTTAATTAACTAGAGAAAGTTAATTATGACGTATGCAAGAAAAAAAGAGTTTTATTTTCTATGAAGGAAAAAGGAACTTTTGTTCCTGATTTACAAAATTAGAAACACTTTTATACTTTTAAAACCGAAGATGAATTTTATATTCAATTAAAAAAAAAACTGTCCCGTGAAATGAAATTATTATTTTGGGCAGTTAACTTATGTTTATAATTCCAGCTAAAAATGAAGAGATTTTAACTTTTCAAATTCTAGGTGTACTATTTGATGCTCTTTTTATCTATTTGACTCGCCTTAATTATCAAAACCGGAAAAAATGAAATAAAAATAAATTACATGAATTAAATAATCAACAATCCATCGAGAAAAACGATACTACAATTGTTTCCTGGTTACCACTATTACAAAAATGGATTTGGATCGCTTTTAAATTATGCCCAGTAAAAGCAAATATGATATTTGATATTTCAAATAAAAAATAATTTTAATTTTCAATAAAAATAATTGAATTCAACCAAAAAAGACAAACTTTTTGAAATAGTTGAGTATTCTATTGAAATATTTGATTTTTCAATCCAAAAAGACGAACTTTCTACAAAACAGTTGAATTTTTAACCCAGAAATAACCATTTTCAACAAAAAAAGTTCATTTTCAACCAATTGTTGAATTTTCAAGCTAAAAAGACGATGTTTTTACAAAACGGTTCAATTTTCAGCCCAAAAATATGAATTTTCAACAAAAAAATTGATTTTCGACCAAATAGTTTGATTTCCAATCCACAAAGAGAAAATTTCTAAAAAAAAATGAAAATTTCAACAAAAAGGTCAATTTTCAATCAAATATTTGAAGTTTCTGCCAAAATAGTTGAATTTTCAACCAAATAGATCAACTTTCAATCAAGTAGTTCCATTGTCGACAAAATAATTGAATTTTCAAGCCAAAAAGAGAAATTTTTGAAAAAATAGTTGGATTTTCAATCCCAAAAGAGGAGTTAAATTTTGTACTAAAAATGATGGATTTTTAGCCAAAAATGAAATAGTTAAATTTTCAGTTCAGAACATCAATTAAAAAAAAAAAAAACAATAATAAATAAAATTCATTTTTAGCAATGTAGTTCAACGTTCAACCAAGTAGTTGAATTTTAAATCAAAAAAGAAAAAATCTCAATGCAAACATAATTTGTTAAATTTTTAACTAAAAACGATCAATTTTCAACCAAAAATGCAATAGTAACAAAAAAGATGAATTCTGAATGCAAAATTTAATAGTTGAATTTTTACTAAAGGCGATCAAATTTCCACAAGAAATGGATTAGTTCAATTTTCAGTTGAGAACATTAAATTTCGACTAAAAAAAAAGGATTTTCTATTAAAATAGTTTAATTTTCAACCAATTATATGAATTTTTTACGAAGTTGTTCAATTTTCAATCAATTAGTTGAATTTTTGACTAAAATAGTTCAATTTTCAAACAAAATAATTGAATTTTTAATACAAGAAAATAAAATTTTCTACAAAGCAAGTGAATTTTCAACTGTAAGATTTAAACTTTCAACAACAAAGTGAATTTTCAAAAAAAATAGTTGGAACAAAATAGTCAAACAAAAAAATTAAATTTTTTAAATTTTGAAACAATGGATTTTTCAAACGGAAAAATTTCTACAAAACAGTTGAATTGCCAACCCAAAAATTTGAATTTTTAACAAAAAAGTTATTTTTCAACCAAATAGTTGAATTTTCGAACAAAATAGTTGGATTTTCAAACAAAAAGGACGAGGTTTCTAGAAAATAGTTGAATCATTAACCCAAAATTATTAATTTTTAACAAGAAAGTTCAGTTTTAACCAAATAGTTGAATTTTCGTCCAAATAGTTGAATTTTCAAGCTAAAAAGACAAATTTTCTAAAAAAAAAAATGAAATTTCAACAAAAAGGTCATTTTTCCATGAAATAATTGAAGTTTCTACCAAAATAGTTAAATTTTTAAGCAAATAGATCAACTGTCAACCAAATAGTTTCATTGTCGACCAAATAGTTGAAGTTTCAAGCCAAAATGAGAAATTTTCAAAAAAATAATTGAAATTTCAACAAAACGGTCAATTTTCAACCAAATAGTTGAATTTTCTACGAAGATTGTTGAATTTTAAATCCAAAAACAGGATTTTTCTACAAAACAGTTAAATTTTCCAGAAAAAGGATAATTTTAAATAAATAGTCGAATTTTCTACCAAGATAGTTGAATTTGCAACCAAATTGATCAATTGTCAATGATATAGTTAAACTGTCGACTAAATAGTTGAATTTTCAACAAAAAGCTCAATTTTCAACTAAATAGTTGAATTTTCTACCAAGATTGTTGCATTTTCAATCCAAAAACAGGATTTTTCTACTAAAAATTTGAATTTTTAACAAAAAGGTTAATTTTCAACTAAATAGTGACATTTTCTACCAAAATAGTTGAATTTGCAATCAAATATATCAATTGTCAACGAAATAGTTCCACTGTCGACCAAATAGTTGAATTTTTAACAAAAAGGTTAATTTTCAACTAAATAGTTGAAATTTCAACAAAAAGGTATATAATCAACTAAAAAGTTGAATTTTTACCAAATAGTTGAATTGCCAAACCAAAAAGTGGAATTTTCTATAAAATAGTTGAATTTTCAACCAAATAGTTATATTGTAAACCAAATAGTTGAATTTTCTACCAAAACAATTGGATTTACAAGCTAAAAAAAAACAATTTTTTTGAAGATAGTTGAATTTTTATTAACATAATTAATCTTCAACCAAAAGAAAATTAATTTTCAACCAAAAATATGGCATTTATACCAAAAAAGATGAATTTTCAATGAAAAAGGACGAATTTTCTGTCCAAGGAGACGAATTTTCAACAAAACAATTGAATTTTCGACTAAAAAATCGACTTTTGAAAATAGTTAATTATACAACGAAATATTAAATTTTTTAACTAAATAGCTGAATTTCTAACCAAAAGATATGAATTTTCAAACAAAAAAGACGAAGTTTCTGCAAAACAGTTGAATTATCAACTCAAAAATTATAATTTTTAATAAAAAAGTTTATTTTCAATCCAATAGTTGAATTTCGACCAAAAAAGTTAATTTTCTCATTAATTCAGTTTCAATTTAATCGAAAAAAAGAACAAGGGTAAGCTTCTTGAAAACAGTTCCATCCATCGAGAAAAACGATACCATCCTTGTTTCCCGATTACCATAACAAAATGGATACAAATCGCTATTATATTTACAAAGTGGTATAAATAAAAAGTGGTGTATTTAGAAAGCAGTGTATTTGAAAAGTATATTTATATTTTTTTATTTTTTTATTAATTACTCTTTATTTTTTTTTTAATTTATTTATTATATATTTATTTTATGTTTATTTATATATTAAAAGTATATTTGAAAAGTGGTATATTTAAAAATTGATATATTGAAAAAGTGGTAAATTTAAAAAGCGATATGTGAAAAAAGTAGTATGCGTAAACAGTGGTGTATTTAGAAAGAATGATATGTAAAAGAGTGGTGTATTTAGAAAGTAATATATTGAAAAAGTGGTAAATTTAAAAAGTGATATATTTAAAAAGTGGTATGCGTAAAAAGTGGTGTATTTAGAAAGAATTACATGTAAAAAGTAATATATTTAGAAAGAGGTATACGTAAAAAGTGGTATATTTAGAAAGAATTGTATGTAAAAAGTGGTGTACGTAAAAAGTGATATATTTAAAAAGTGGTATATTATTTGTTAATTATACAATTGTACATTTAAATTACATTAAAATAAGAACATACACCTAGTAAAAACAAATGCCTAAAGTTCTAATCGACGGTAAAAAAAACTAATAAAGGGCGGATGTGTATTTGTCGCAATAATTCGAGGAAATCTAGCAAGCGTATTAGGGGAATCTCGAAGGCGCGAAATAAATTGGGTGTGCGCACTTGCGAGGGAGGAAAGGTTCGAAAAGAGAATGAATATCTATACGACAATGAAGAGAGGGTTTAAAACTGAAAACCCTCGCGCTAAAGTTACGGCAGGCTGGATCCGGCGCGTCATTAAACACGTTGTTTCATAATTCACAACGCGTGATATACATACGTATAAATATCGCCGCTTCCTTATACGCCACGCCGCTTGGGCTCTCCCCAACACCCTTTTATATTTCTATAGTCCTCCAAACAAGTGCTGCCAAGTGTTTTAGGGCGTGGGGCTTGTGTAGGTAGTTGAATTACAGGTCTGAGCTTGATTGAGGAATTTCTGCTTCTGTCTGTTCACTGGATTCTTTTTCCTGTTCAGATGATGCCATGATCCAACATCTGCACTCTGCACACCTATTCCGGATTTAACTACCGAGCTACCTGACATTTATCGGATTCCGTGAAGACAATGGGTGCAAAATGAAAAGCTGCAACAGTGCTCGCAAATTCAAGCCCTGTTTTGTTCAGTTGATTTCAAAGGCGTTGGTTTACGAAATCATAAACTAGCAAATACAAAGCATTCCACTAGTTTTGAGTATACAGGAACGATTAAGTACACCCGGGAAAAAATGGTTGAATGAACAAAATGTTTCTTGTATGAAGTCTAGAATATGGTTATTATATGGATAAAAAATATTGGGTTAACCTAACAAAGCTTTTAAGATAGTACAACTGGGTGCTTATACCATATCCTTTGATTATTGCAAGCAATTATTTTAGTTGATCAAAGTAAAGCTTTTGGTTAATCCAAGACAATATTCTATTATTCCTATGATAGCCACCAGCCAGAGCATCATGGAGCTCATGATGATAATCTTTTCTAGGAAAGATTTGGTTGAATGAACAAAATGTTCGTTGTATCAAGTCTAGAATATGGTTATTATATGGACAACAAAATATTGGGTTAACCTAACAAAGCTTTTAACATAGTACAACTTGATTGATTATACCATATCCTTTGATTGATGTAAGCAAATATTTTAGTTGATCAAAGTAAAGCTTTTGGTTAATCCAAGACAATATTCTCTTATTCCTATGATAGCCACCAGCCAGAGCATCATGGAGCTCATGATGATAATCTTTTCTAGGAAAGATTTAGTTGAATGAACAAAATGTTTGTTGTATCAAGTCTAGAATATGGTTATTATATGGACAACAAAATATTGGGTTGACCCAAGAAAGCTTTGAATATAGCAAAACTGTGTTGATTGTACCATATCCTTTGATTGATGCAAGCAAATATTTTAGTTGATCAAAGTCAAACTTTTGGTTAATCCAAGACAATATTCTCTTATTCCTATCACAGCCACCACGGAGGACAAATCCCTAGCTAGAGCATCATGAAGCCTATGATCAAAATCCTTTCTAGGAAACGATTGGGTTGAACGAACAAAATTGTTGTATCAAGTCTAGAATATGGTTATTATATGGACAACAAAATATTGGGTTAACCCATCAAAGCTTTTAAGATAGTACAACTTGGTTGATTTTATCATATCCTTTGATTGATGCAAGCAAATATTCTAGTTGATCAAAGTAAAACTTTTGGTTAATTCGAGACAGTATTCTCTTATTCCTCCATGGTAGCCACCATGGAGGACAGATTCATAGCCAAAGTATCATGGAGTTTATGATCAAAATCTTTTCTAGAAAAAGATTTTGGTTGATTGTTGATTTGGTTGTTGTTTTATCAAAAACCTATTCACGCAATCTTAGGTAATCAAAAAGATTCAACTAATCTTGCATACTTTTCACATAAACTATCCACTTCAAAATTGAGCAATTAGTGAAAAAACAAATCAGGAAGATTCTGAATTCTAAAACTGTATGGTAATTGTAGAGTCAAACTTTAAACGCTTCTCAAAGGGTTGACTAATTGCAGGCCTCACAACCCCTTTGCAGCAAAAGGGAGTGTTTTTCTTTAATTGGTCTTTTAGGTGAATAAAAGAGGGTTTGTCAAATATTTGTTTGCTCATTGTTTTCTTTAAGCATACATGCATACATATTTTCGGTCGAAAAAATTAATGTTCCACTAAACTGATGAATTTTCAACTAAAATGATGAATCATCAACTGTAATAGTTGAATTTTAAACAAAAAAGAGGAATTTTTAACTAAAATTATGAACATTTAACTGGACCACTTGAATTTTCAACAACAACAACAAAATGAATTTTTATATGAGATTACCTTTCTACCAAAAAATACAATTTTGCAACAAAATAAATGAATTTTCAACGAAATAGTTGAATTTTCAACTAAAAAAGACAAATTTTCAACCAGAGAGTTGAATTTTGAATTAAAAAAAGATCAATTTTCAACCAGAAACAGAATAGTTAAATTTTCAGTTATAAAAAGTTAATTTTCCACCAAACTGATAAATTTTCAATCAAAAATGGAATAGTTAAATTTTCAGTTGAAAAAATCAATTTTCCACCAAACTGATGAATTGCCAACTTGAACAGTTGAATTTTAAACAAAAACGATACGTTTTTAAGTAAAATAATCAATTTTAAATTGGAACAGTTGAATTTTCAACTAAAAAAATCACTTTTTTAACAAAAAAAGGCATTTTTCAACTAAGTAAATAAACTTTCAACGAAATAGTTGAATTTTCAACTAAAAAATATCAATTTTCAACGAAAATGGAGTAGTTACATTTTCAGTGAAAAAAATTAATTTTCTATCAAACTAATGAATTTTCAACTTGAATAGTTGAATTTTTAACTAAAAAAGATCAATTTTGAACTAAAAAAATCAATTTACAATTAAAAACGGAGAAGTTACATTTTCAGTTGAAAGAATTAATTTTCCACTAAATTGATGTATTTTCAACTAAAATTATGAATCTTCAGCTGGAATTGTTGAATTTTAAACAAAAAAGATGAATCTTCAACTAAAATGATGAATCTTTAATAGTTGAACTTTCAATAATAAAAGTTAATTTTTCAACAAAAAATACGAGTTTCAACAAAATAAACGAATTTTCAACGAAATAGTTGAATTTTCAGCTAAAAAAAAAAATTTAACGAAATAGTTAAATTTTAAACTTAAAAAGATTAATTTTCAACCAAATAAATGGATGAATTTTCAACTATTATGAATCTCGAACTGGAATAGTTCAATTTGAAAAAAAAAGATCAATTGTTGACTAAAATGATAAATCTTCAACTGGATAGTTGAATTTTCAACAAAAGAGGGCAATTTTGAACAAAGTAAATAAATTTTCAACGAAATAGTTGAATTTCCAAATAAAAAAGATCAATTGTTAACCAAAAATGGAGTAGTTACATTTTCAGTTGAAAAAATTAATTTTCCACTGAACAGATGAATTTTCAACTAAAATTATGAATCTCTAACTGGAATAGTTAAATTTTAAACAAAAAAGATGAATTAAGACAAATCTTCAACCTAATAGTTAAATTTTGAACTTAAAAGATAAATTTTCAACAAAAAATGGAATAGTTCAATTTTCAGTGGAAAAAATTAATTTTCTATGAAACCAATGAATTTTCAACTTAAATAGTGGAACTTTAAATAAAAAGATGAATTTTTAACTAAAACGATCAATCTCTAACTGGAGTAGTTCTATTTTTAACCAAAAAGATTAATTTTTTAACAAAAAGAGGTATTTTTTAACAACATGAATGAATTTTCAACAAAATAGTTGAACTTTCAACTAAAAAAGATAAATTTTTAACCAAACAGTTCAATTTTGAACTAAAAAAATCAATTTTCAAATAAAAACGGAGAAGTTACATTTTCAGTTGAAAGAATTAATTTCCCTCTAAACTGGTGTCTTTTCAACTAAAATTATGAATCTTCAGCTGCAATTGTTGAATTTTAAACAAAAAAGATGAATTTGCAACTAAAATTATAAACCTTTAACTGGAGTATTTCAATTTTTAACAACAAAAAATAATTTGTTTACCAAAAAAGACGATTTTCAACAAAATAAATAACTTTTCAACCAAATAATTGAATTTTAAATTTAAAAAAATAAATTTTCAACCAAATAAATGGATGAATTTTCAACTAAAACTACTTTCAATTATAAATCTCTAACTGGAATAGTTGAATTTTACACAAAAAAAAGATGAATTTACAACTAAAATGATAAATCTTCAACTGGATAGTTGAATTTTCAAGAACCAAATTTAATTTTCTACTAAAAAAGACGATTTTCAACAAAATAAATTAATTTTCAACGAAATAGTTGAATTTTGAGTAAAAAAAATACCAATTTTCAATCAAAGAGTTGAATTTTGAACTGAAAAATATCAATTTTCAACCAGAAATAGGATAGTTAAATTTTCAGTTAAAAAAATTAATTTTTCATTGAACTAATAAAATTTTAAACTAAAATGACAATTCTTTAAACTGGAATAGTTCAATTTTAAACAAACATGATAAATTTTCAACTAAAGTAATGAATTTTCAACGAAGAAGATTAATTTCTACAAAAAAGGCGAATTTTCAGCAAAATAAATGAATTTTCAAATAAAAAAAAAAATAATTTTCAACGAAAAATCGCATTGTCAAATTATAATATAAAAAAATTAATTTGTAACAAAAAAAATGAATTTTCGACTAAAATGGTGGAATATTCAATTGGATTATTTGAAAAAAAAATATTATTATCAACCAAAAAAAAATTATTATTAAAAAAAAGTTACATTTTCAAAGAAAGTTATGAATTTTCCATTAAAATTATAAAGCTTTAATTAGCAAAATTGAATTTTCGACCAAGAAAAAAAAATTTTACCTAGAAAGATTAATTTCTACCAAAAAAGACGAATTTTCATCTAAAAAAAAAATAAAATATCAACCAAAAATTGATGTTTAACCAAAGAGATGAATTTTCAACTAAAATGATGGAATATTCAACTGGAATAGTAAAGGAGGGTGTCTACTAAATTTTGCCCAAGAAATTCCCTGACAATTCCCGCATTTTTCCCGCTCATAAATATAAGATCTTACATTATATATTTTATTTTTTAATCATTTTCAAGAATTGAAATTTTAAGTAAAAAGAAAATAGCGCAAGTGGTTCAAAAGGACAATAAAAAATTGTGAATTAAAAGAAATTGAAATGCACTTCCCGCATCAAAAATAGAATCAAGGACAATTTCTGGATTTTCCCGGATTTTTGACATTCCCGAACAATTCCCGGATTTCTTTAAATTCCCACTCAGTAGAAACCTTGTAAATTTCATCTCGCTGAACAGGCTTGATAAGAGCATCAAACGATACATCTCGACTTTGAAATACTAAAATCTCTTTGATGATTATTATTATTATTATACCATTAAGCCATTTCCCTTTCGGGGTAGGTGTATGATTTTTATTTTATTTACGTTAATTTTGAGCCCCATATTCTTCATGCTTATATTTAGTTAGCCCAACATTCTTTGCAAATCTTCGATTGATTCTACTATAACAACCTTGTCATTTGCGAAAGCTAACCCACGTACCCTCACTGTCTCGAAATCATTCCACTAATCCTGGATAAGCTTCAACAGTCAATTTTAGTTCAGGACGACTGAGATCCTCGTCAAATGTTCATCAGGGTGACATTTTTGGTCATCGCCCGACTCGCACCCGCTGACCATCTAAGTATACCCCCACCATTGCGCTAAGCGAGTTACCCCTTACTTGCTTTTACCAGGCATATCTGGGGTCGGATTAGAGGCGGACATACCTGAAAACTTCGCAAATTTGACCATTTTTAACGTTTCAAAAGTGAGATTTGTCTGCAATTTTTAATATATCAATTTGCAGTAATTCGTCTAGGTCACAGAATTTGAAATTGGTAACATTTACCCGTTAGTATCTTACATATTATTCATTTTTTTAACGTTTTCAATTTAAAATTCATTAACCTTTATGACTTTGAATTTAAGAATATCGTACAATTAGGCTGATTCAATGTGCACATTAATGTAATAATTACGTTTAATCACCCCATAATTGAAAAGTTAAGAATAACCATTGTTCTAAATAGTGTTTGTAGCAAAACATTTTAATTTGACGTATTTTCAAGGGAAAATTGCATTCAATTCGTTCAAACTCAGTTAATAAAAAAAGCAGGAGCTCAATAAACTTATAATAAATCGTGCTATGAGTATGTAGTTCTATAGACGTAAAATTTTATATTCATACCCTTAAATTCGAACTGAATCAATAGAACCCAAAAGAAAGTCCAAATATTTTTTGTTGCAATCGTCTTTTTGACTGGAAAATTCATCAATTTAAATGAAATTGTTGTTTTTTTTTCTTTTCGAAATAAAAGTGGAAAAACTGTTCATTGAAATTGTTCACACTCAGTTAATAAAATAAACTCGGAACCTTAATGAAATTAGATTTATAAAAAAATGTGTTATAAGTATTTAATTCTATAAACGTAAAATTTTATATTCATCTCATTGAATTCGAACTGAATTAATAGAAACCAATAGAAAGTCTAACTATTTCTTGCTGTAATCTTCTTTTTGACTGTAAAATTCAACAATTTCAATGACATTGTTCAAATTCAGTTAAAGAATCAAACGCGGAACATTAATAAAATTATATTTATAAAATGAAATGTGTTATAAGTATTTAGTTCTATGAACGTAAAATTTTATATTCATCCCCTTATATTCAAACTGAATTAATAGAACCCAAAAGAAAGTCCAATTATTTTTGGTTGCAATCGTCTTTTTCACTGGCAAATTCAAAAATTTCATTCAAATTGTTTAAACTCAGTAATAAAATAAACGCAGAATCTTAATAAAACTAGATTCATAAAATAAAATGTGTTATAAGTATTTACTTCTATAAACATACAATTTTATATTCGTCTTCTTATATTCAAACTGAATTAATAGAACCCAAAAGAAAGTCCAACTATTTTTTGTTGCAATCGACTTTTTGACTGGAGAATTCAACAATTTGAATGACGTTTCTTTCCTTGTTTATTAGCGAAATGAAAAATGAAAAAAAATTCATTCAAACTTTTCAAACTCAGTTAATGAAACAAACGCGGGACCTCAATAAAACTAGATTTTAAAAATAAAATGTGTTATAAGTATATAGTTCTATAAACTTAAAATTTGATATTCATCCCCTTATATTCGAACTGAATCAATAGAGCCTATAAGAAAGTCCAACTATTTCTCGCTGTAATCTTCTTTCTGACTGTAAAATTCAACAATTTCAATGAAATTGTTTGAACTCAGTTGAAGAATCAAACGCGGAACATCAATAAAATTAGATTTATAAAATAAAATGTGATATAAGTATTTAGTTCTATAAGCGTAAAATTTCATATTCATTCCCTTATATTCAAATTAAATTAATAGAACCCAAAAGACAGTCCAACTATTTTTTGTTGCAATCGTCTTTTTGACTGGAAAATTCCAAAATTGCATTCAAATTGTTCAAACTCGGTTGATGAAATAAACGCGGCACCTTAAAATAATTATATTTATAAAATAAAATGTGTTATAAGTATTTAGTTCTATAAACGTAAAATTTTATATTCATCTTTTTAAATTCGAACTGATATAATAAAAACCAAAAGGAAGTCCAACTATTTTTTGGTGTAACCGTCTTTTGACTGTAAAATTCAAAAATTTCAACGAAAGTGTTTAAACTCAGATAATAAATTAAACGCAGAACCTTAATAAAATTCGATTTATAAAATAAAATGTGTTATAAGTATTTAGTTCTATAAACGTAAATTTTATATTCATGCCCTTATATTCAAACTCACATAATAGTACCCAGAAGAAAGTGCAACTATTTTTTGTTGCAATCTCTTCTTTTTTACGGAAAGATTCAACAATTTGAATGAAGTTTCTTTCTCTTTTTATTATCGAAATAAAAAAGGAGAAATATTTCATTCAAATTTTTCAAACTCAGTTAATGAAATAAAAGCGGTACTTTAATAAAACTAGATTTCAGAAATAAAATATGTTACGAGTATTCAGTTCTATAAACGTAAAATTTTACATTCACCCCCTCAGTACGAACAGAATTAATAGAACCCAAAAGAAAGTGCAACTATTCTTTGTCGTAATCGTATTTTTGACTGTAAAATTCAGCAATTAGAATGAAGTTTTTGAAACTCCGTCAATTAAATAAACGCAGAACCTTAATAAAACTAGAGTTATAAAATAAAATGTATTATATGTATTCAATTCTATAAACGTAAAATTTTATATTCATCCCCTTAAAAACTAAGAGAATTAATAGAATCCAAAATAAAGTTCAACTATTTTTTGTTGTAATCGTCTTTTTGAATGGAAAATTGTATTCAAATTGTTCAGACTCAATTAATAAAAAAAGCAGGACCTTAATAACCTTAGATTTAAAAAATAAAATGTATTATAAGTATGTAGTTCTATAAACGTAAAATTTTATATGCATCCTCTTAAAATCGAACATAATTAATAGAAACCAAAAGAAAATTCAAATAATTTTTGTTGTAATCAACTTTTTTACTGGAAAATTCAACAATTTGAATGAAATTTTTTTCCCTTCTTATTTCAAAAATTCAATATTTTTTGGTTGAATGTGCAAAATTCCTGGTAAAAAATTATTCTGTTTTCATTACAAATTAACTTTTTGAATACAAATTCACATTGGGTTGCAAATTTTGTTATAAAGCAGAAAATTCCACTATTTGGTTTGAAATTAACTTTTTGATTCAAAATTCATATTTTTTGGATTGAAAAGTCAACTATTTTTTAGAGAACTCGCCTTTTACGCTTGAAAATTTAACAATTTCTTTGACATTTTTCTTCTTTATTGCCTGAAAAATAATTCTTGGTTGAAAATTCATCTTTTTTGTTTATAAATTCATCTTCTTTGGTAGAAGATGTGTCTCATTTAATTTAAAATTTATCCAATTGTTCGAGGTTGAACTTTATTATTACAAATTATTTTTATCAGTTGAAGATTTAACTATTTTGTTAAAAATTCGTTTCTTTTTCGGTTAAAAATGAATTTTCTGAAAATTGAACTAGGAAATTTTTGGTATGAAAATTGATACCCAAAAAATATGAAAATTTATTTTACCGGAAAAAATGAGTTATCAAACAAAAAAAACGAATTTTCTATAAAAGAGTTAAATTTTGATACCTAAAATATTAATTTTCATTGAAAAAGGTAATTTTCAAACAAATAGATGAATTTTCTTCATTTTCTATCCAAAAAGACTTATTTCCAACAAAAAGGAAATTTTAAACAAATTGGATGAATGTTTACAGCAAAAATACTAATTTTCAATAAAAAAAGTTAATTTTGAACCAAATAGTTGAATTTTCTACTATTTCAAACAAAAAAACGAATTTTTTACAATGAAGTTAAATTTCCCCAAAAAATTAGTTAATTTTAGCCGAAGTTTCAACTTTCTACCGAAATACTTACAATTTTAACAAAATACATGAATGCTCAACCAAACGGTTGAATTTTTATTCCAAAAATATCGATTGTCAACAAAAAAAATTAATTTTCAACCAAAAATTCGAATTTTTTAGAAAAATATTCA
Source organism: Andricus grossulariae (assembly GCA_011634705.1). NCBI lineage: Eukaryota > Metazoa > Arthropoda > Insecta > Hymenoptera > Cynipidae > Andricus > Andricus grossulariae. The sequence continues at coordinate 46,403,478 of JAABKJ010007545.1, read as the reverse complement.
AATTTTGCACCCACAAAAAGGAACGAATTTGAAAGAAAATAGTAAAATTTGTAAGAAGAGATGAATTTTCAACTAAAATTATGAATATTTAGCCAAACAACAAAATATCTGAATCCGGATTCTCTATCAAAATTGTTACATTTTAAAATATCAAAAATTATATTTGTTTAATAAAAGAGATACATTTTGAAGCGAGAAAAAAAAGTTTCCCACTGAATTCGAATTTTCTACAAAAAGTGACTTTTCCACCAGATAAAATAGTTGAATTTTTAACAAAATGCATGAATTTTCAACTAGAATAGACGAATTCTCAACGAAAAATATAATAATTGATATTATTTTAACCAAAAAAGATTTGAATTTGAAATCAATCACAGTTAGATTAAACTAAAAAAGATGAATTTTCAAGAAAATAGTTAAATCCTTAACTAAAAAAGATTAATTTTCTACCCATAACTGATAAATTAATAAATAATGATAAATTAGAAAAATAGATATTCATCAAATATTTCTAAAAACTTTCTGATCAATTTGGGTACGATTATTTTTAAGAAAATGTTCTTTTATAAGGCTGTTGGGCAGAAGTTCTAACTTAGAAATTCAATTTTTAAAATAAACGTATCCGAATTATTCAGAAAAGTTTCAGAAATATTTGATAAACATCTTTTTCAATTTATTATTTATTAATTCATAATTTAATATTATTATTTTTTTAAATATATATTTTCGAAACTAAACGGGTGACTCCAGCTCGGCATACACAATAGCGGCCGCGTTGCATTTTACAGGCGCAAGACACTCAATTTTCAATTACAAAAAAAAGACAGCAAAAAAACATTTTTCAAAAAAATCTCAATGTTCCGGCCAGTATAATTGCCTTTAGATTATGTTATTAAAATATCACAATAAACCGTGCATTCTTGTAGACTTATTATGGATCTGGCGAAATCCCGGGTATTTTGAGAGCCTTAAAGTTTAGACGCGAAACTTGTAAAAAAGTTTTTGCAAAAGTAAACTTTTTTTTAAAGTTGAAAGCAAGATCCCCGATGTAATTAGGAAGAAAAATCTAAAGTTCATTTTTCGAGGTATATGGTAGGGTAACTTTTTTCCTGTTGCAAAATCGGTCCCATTGGGGCAGCAATGTCTCCAGTGTATGTGCCTCTAAATTCTTCCAAGAAAAGTAGTGAAATAAGTTACTGAAGTAAATTAAACTCCTGCAGGAGGCGGAAATCGTGAGAATATTAATGAAACCTGGCTGAGAGTAATTCAGCAGAAAAGTCCAATATTTTCACGGCCAGTTTCAACATCAGCTGACAAATCTCTATTTAATTGCGCTCCCCGGAAAATGCATGTGCTTTTCCACTTCCTTTATATTCCGGTGTCGAGCTTTCATCTGAGATACAAAAGATTTACATACTTTTGTAGTACACTCGAAATTTCGACAAAATATATTTTTTTACAATAGACAGTTGAAAATTAATATTTTTTTGATACAAATTTTATTTTTAAAGGAATCTGTGTTATCATTAGAGAATAACAGAAAATTGTTAACGTCTTTTTTAGAGAAAATGGAATCATAAATAAGAAATCATTTTTATTCTTATTTTTTTTCTAAAAAAAAAGATCTTCACCTTTCACTCCGCTGGGATTCGAACCACAGAACTTCTGATTTCCGGTCAGGTGCATTATTATGCTAGATGTTACAAATCAAATTTTTAAATGAATCTGTATATTATTATGCAATTGAATGTTCAGCAGAATAGTTCAATTTTCAGTTAAAAAAAAAATAAATTTTATCAAAAAGAGAACGAATTTTCAAAGCAGGGGATTAATTTTCTACCAAAAAAGACGATTTTTTTAAAAAGATGCATCAATCTTCAACAGAATAGTTGAATTTTGAACGAAGAAGGTTACTTCTCCATGAATAAATAATTTTAAAAATTTATATAAATTTTGAACTGAATAGTTTGAACAATTGATGCGATAGTAGTTTCTGAAGAATTGTAACGAAATAGTTGAATTTTGAAACCAAAAAATACCGATTTTTAACTAGAAATGGCGTCGTGAAATTTTTAGTGACAAAAAATAAAGTTTGAAGAAATAAAACAATTTTCTACAAAATAGTTAAATTTTTTATCAAATAGTTGAATTTTCTCCGTTGAATGTTTCACGAAATAGTTCGATTTTCAGTATAAAAAAATCAAAATTTCACAAGAAAAAACAAATTTTTAACTGAAATTGCTGATCTTCAACGAAAAAAATTAACTTTTATGATTTTAGTTTAATTTTAATGCAAGTAGTGGAATATTCAACCCAAAAAGATGAATTTTAGACACAAAATGTAATAGTGGATACTTTAACAAAACAATATTTCAATTAAAAATAAATAGCATTTGAATTGAACCAAAACATTGATTTTCCACCAACAAATATAAATTTTCAACAAAATACTTAAATTTTCTATCAACATGTTGAATTTTCCTGCCTGAAATACGAATTTTCTACAAAAAAGTTGCATTTTTAACTAAAAAAGGTTCTACAGGAAGAGGTAAATTTTCAACAAAAAAATTTTTTTCATTCAAGAAAGAAAAAAAATGTCAATGAAATTGTTGAATTTTCGAGCCAAAAAGACAAATTAAAAAAAAGGTTGAATATTCAACCAACAAGTATGACTTGCATGCAAAATTGTTCAATTTTCAACAAAGTAATTCAGTTTTAAACAAAATGATAATTTTTTTTCTGAAAAAAAGATCTTCTGCTTTCACTCCGCTGGGATTCGAACTACAGAACTTATATACGCATCATTATACTAGATGTTACAAATCAAATTTTTAAAGGAGTCTGTATATTATTATTATTTTTATCATTGTTATTATTTATATATTATTCTCTAATGATAATACAGATTCCTTTACAAAATTGATTTGTAACTAGTTGTTGAAAATTCAAAAATTTTGCCTAAAAGTCGCACTTATTGATTAAAAATTTGAAATTTTGTCAACATTTTTCTTTCTAGCTGGAATATTCAATAGTTTAATTCAAATTGTTTTTCTTTCTTGACAGGATAAAAATTTTTTGTTTCAAAATTCACCTCTTACTGTAGAATCTCTTTTGGTTGCAAATGCAACTTTTTTGGTATTAGAAATTTATCTTTTTGGATTGAATATTCCACTGCTTGCATTAAAGTTGAACGGCTTTCTTAAAAGTTAATTTTTTTTCGTTGAAGATTCGAAATTTTAGCAGAAAGTTTTCTTTTCTTTTTTTGTCAAACATTAATTTTTTTAAATTGAAATCGAACCATTATGTGAAACACTCAACTGATTTCTTTTTTTCTTCAAAATTAATTTTTTGTTTAAATAAAAATTTGACTTCTTGGTTGAAAATTCGACAATTTTGCCTAAAAGTCACACTTACTGATTGAAAATTTTAACTTTTTTTTTAATTTTTCTTTTTAGCTTGAAAATTCAATAATTTGACTCAAATTTTTTTTCTTTCTTGACTGAATAAAAATTTTTTGGTTGAAAATTCACCTCTTTCTGTAGAACCTTTTTCGATTAAAAATGCAACTTTTTTTGTAAAAAATCAATGTTTTGGTTAAAATTGTAACTTTTTGCTGGAAAATTAATCTTTTTTACGCCGAGGATTCAAGTATTTCGTTGAAAGTTTTTTTTTTCTAAATTCAAATATTATTTATTTTAAATGAAATTATTTTTTCGATAAAATATCCAGTATATACATTTTGTGTTAAAAATTCATCTTTTTGTGTTGAATATTGCACTGCTTGCATTTAAGTTGAACTGCTTTTTTAAAATTTAATTTTTTTTTTTTTTGAAGACTCACAATTATTTTAGTTGAAAATTCGTTTTTTCTTGTCAAACATTAACTTTTTTTAAATTAAAATCGAACAATTATGTGAAACACTCAACTCGTGAGTTGAAAATTAACTTTCTTTGTTAGAAATTATTGTAAGGTTGAAAATTGAACTGTTTTCTAGAAAGTTCGTCTTTTCTGCTTAAAAATGCAATACTTTGGTAGAAAATTCAACTATTTGATACAAAATTGAACTGTTTTGTAGAAAATTGTTCCTTTTTTTCTTCGAAATTAACTTTTTTTTTATAGAAAATTAATCTTTTCTGTTAAAAATTCGTTTTTTCAATTAAATTCAATTTTTTAACTGAAAATTTAAGTATTCTGTTGAACATTCAACTGATTAGTTGAAAATTAATTTTTTTGTAGAAAATTCATATTGTGGTGTTGAAGATTCAACTAGTTTGTAAGAAGTATGTCTTTTTTGCTTGAAAATTCAATACTTTGATAGAAAATTCAACTATTTGATACAAAATTAAACTGTTTTATAGAAAATTGTTGTTTTCCTTGAAAAAAACTGCGACATTTCTGGTTGAAAATTGATCTTTTCAGTTTAAAAATTCCACTAGTCAATCAAATTTCCTTAGAAACTAGCATCACATCAATTGTTTAAACTACTTAGTTGAACATTTATTTAATTTTCTGAAAATTAGTATTTTTCGCAGAGAAGTAATCATGGTTGCAAATTCAAATATTTGATTCAAAATTGATGTATTTTGCTTAAAAAATCGTCTTTTTTATAGGAAATTAATCTTTCCTGTTGAAATTTTTTTTTTTTTTAATGAAATTCAATTTTCTGAACTGAAAATTGAACTATTCTGTTGAAAATTCAACTGATTATTTGAAAATTAACTTTTTAGTTGAAAATTCATTGAGTGCGGTTGAAAATTCAACTACTTTGTAAAAAATTCTTCTTTTTTGCTTGAAAATTCAATACTTTGTTAGAAAATTCATCTGTTTGATACAAAAATTGAACTGTTTTATAGAAAATTGTTGTTTCCCTCAACAGTTATTTTGGTTGAAATTGAACTGCGACATTTCTGGTTGAAAATTGATCTTTCTAGTTTAAAAATTCCACTATTTAGTTTAAAGTTAAAATTCCTTAGAAACTAGCATCGCGTCATTTGTTCAAATTATTTAGCTGAAAATTTATGTAATTTGTTGAAAATTCGTATTTTTCGCAGAGAAGTAATATTGGTTGAAAATTCAACTATTTGGTTCAAAATTCACGTTTGCATTAATATAAAAATTTAATAAACCAAAAAATAAAAAATCGACTCTCACCTGCTAATAGAGGTTTGTGGTTGATTAGCTTTTTGAAAAGAACTTTTTATCTTATAAAATAAGAACAAACATATGTAAACTCAATTTTAATAAAAGTCTAAAAAGCCTCTTTCATTAACAAAAATCGATTTACGATTATAAGTAAAAAAATAGATGAATGAATAATATACTTAGTTCCTTTAAGCACCCATTCTTCAGGTTTTCACTATTTGCATCCCATAAGCCTCTGTCTGATTTTAAATTCTAAAGAAGGCATTTTAAAGTTCCCGGAGTGACAGTCGCATGCACTGGGTGTTCCAATACATAAAATGTCCACTAAATGAGAAATGAAATTCTCGAAACTATGAAATTCCGGAAAAATAAAATTCAATAATTATAAAAATTCATGAATTATAAAATTCCCGAAAAGTAAATTTCCCAAATTGGAAAATTCCCCTGTAATAAAATTTCTGACGTATGAAATTCACGAAAAATAAAATTCCCAAATTGGAAAATTCCCCAATAATGAAATTTCTGAATTATGAAATTCCCGAAAAATAAAACTCTCCAATTGGAAAATTCCCGAATAATAAAATTCCAGAATTATGAAATTCCCGACAAATAAAATTAAGAATTGAGACACTCCCGAATTATGAAATTACAGAAAAATGAAATTCCCGAAAATTGAAATTCCCAAATTGGAAAATTCCCCAATAATAAAATTTCGGAATTATGAAATTCCCGAAAAATAAAATTCTCCAATTGGAAAATTCCCGAATAATAAAATTCCAGAATTATGAAATTCACGAAAAATGAAATTACCGAATTGGAAAATTCCCCAATAATAAAATTTCGGAATTATGAAATTGACGAAGAATAAAATTCTCCAATTGGAAAATTCCCAAAAAATGAAATTACAAATTCAGAAATTCCCGAATAACAGAATTCCCGAATTATGAAATTCTAGAAAAATAAATTTCCCGAATAATAAAATTCCCGATAAATAGAAATTTCCGAAATAGAAAATTCCTGAATATTAAAATTTCCTAACAGTTTATAATATTACTGAACTGGACAACTCCCGAATTGGAAAATTCCCGAATAATACAATTCTTGAATAATGTAATTACCGAAAAATAAAATTTCTAAATTGGAAAATTCCCAAATAATAACATTCCTGCAATATGAAATTCCCGAAAAATAAAATTCCCGAAGAATAAAATTCCTGAATGATGAAATTCCCGAAAAATAAATTTACGTATTGAGAAATTCCCGAAAAATAAAAATTTACGAAATAGTAAATTCCCGAATATTAAAATTTCTAAACAATTTGTAATATTAACGAATTGGAACATTCCCGAATAATAAAATTCCTCAATTATGAAATTCCCAAAAACTAAGATTCTCCAATAGGAATATTCCCGTACAATAAAATTCCTGAATTATGAAATTCCGGAAAAATAAAATTCCCGAATTGGAAAATTCTCGAATATTAAAATTTCATTATTATGAAATTCCAGAAAAATAAAATTCCCGAATTGGAAAATTCCCGAATAATACAATTCCTAAATTATGTAACTGCCGAAAAATTCCTAAATTGGAAAATTCCCAAATAATGAAATTCCTGAATTATGAAATTTCGAAAAAGTAAAATTCAGGTACTGGAGAATTCCCGAAGACTAAAATTCCCGAATTATAAAATTCACGAAAAATAAAATTCCCAAATTGGAAAATTCCCCAATAATAAAATTTCTGAATTATGAAATTCCCGAAAAATAAAATTCTCCAATTGGAAACTTCCCGAATAATAAAATTCCAGAATTATAAAATTCACGAAAAATAAAATTCCCAAATTCGAAAATTCCCCAATAATAAAATTTCTGAATTACGGAATTTCGAAAAAGTAAAATTCAGGAACTGGAGAATGCCCAAAGACTAAAATTCCCGAATAATAAAATTTCGGAAAAATAAAATTCCCAAATTCGAAAATTCCCGAATAATAAAATTTTCGAATTATAAAATTCCCAAAAAATAAAATTTCAAAATATTGAACTTTCCGAACAGTATATCATATTATTACCGAATTGGAAAATTCACGAATAATAAAATCCGCGAATTATGAATTTCCCGAAAAATAAAATTCCCGAATAACAAAATTCCTGAATTATGATATTCCCGAAAAACAAAATTCCCAAATTGAAAAATTACCGAATGCTAGAATTCCTGAATTATGAAATTCCCGAAAAATAAAATTCCCAAATTATGAACTTCCCGGAAAATAGGATTTCCGAATATTGCCGAAAAATAAAATTCCTAAATTGGAAAATGCCCGAATAATGAGATTTCTGAATTATAGATTTCACTAAAAATCAAATTCCAAAGTGGAAATTTCCCAAATAATAAAATTCCCGAATTATGAAATTTCCGAAAAATAAAATTCCCAAATTAGGAAATTCCCGAATAATAAAATTTTCGAAACATGAAATTCGCGAATTGGAAATTCCCAAATATTAAAATTCCTGAAATATGAGATTCCTGAAAAATAAAATTCCCAAACTGAGAAATTTCCGTACAATAAAATTCCTGAATTATGAAATTCCGGAAAAATAAAATTCTTGAATTGGAAAATTCCCGAATATTATAATTTCCGAATTATGAAATTCCCGAAAAATAAAATTCCCGAATTGGAAAATTCTCGAATAATACAATTCCTTAATTATGTAGTTGCCGAAAAATAAAATTCCTTAATTGGAAAATTCTCGAATAATGAGATTTCTGAATTATGAAATTCTCGAAAAATAAAATTCACGAACTGGAGATTTCCCGAATAATATAATTCCCGAATTATTAAATTCCCGTATTATGAAATTTCCGAAAAAATGAATTCCCAAATTGAAAAATTCCCGAATAATGAAATTTGCGATTTATGAAATTCCCGATAAATAAAATTTCCGAAAATTAAACTTTCCGAACAGTATACAATATTATTACCGAATTGGAAAATTTCCGAATAATAAAATATCCGAATCACGAAATTTCCGAAAAATAAAAGTCCCGAATAACTAAATTCACGAATTATAAAATTCCCTAAAAAATAAATTTTCGAATTAGGGAATTCCCAAATAATCAAATTCTCGAATTATGAAATGCCAGAAAAATAAAAATTTCCGAATTAACATATTCCCGAATATTAAAATTTCGGAACAGTTTATACCATTCAAAAATTGGAAAATTCTCGAATAATAAAATTCCCGAATATTAAAATTTTCGAAAAGTTTATAATATTGCTGAATTTGAAAATTCCCGAAAAATAAAACTGTTGAATAATAAAATTGCAGAATTATGAAATTCCCGAGAAATAAAATTCCCGAATATTAAAATTCCCGAACGGTTTATTATATTACCTAATTTGAAAATTACCGAATAATAAATTCCCGCAAAATATAATTCCCTAATTGGAAAATACCCATATAATAAAATTCCCGGATTGTGAAATTCCCGAAAAATAAAATTCTCGAATTCCTAATTAGGAAATTCCCAAATATTAAAATTCACTAACAGTTTATAATATTGCCGAATAGGAAAATTCCCGAATAATAAAATTTCCGGATTAGAAAATTCCCGAATATCGAAATTTCGCAACGGTTTATTATATTACCTAATTTGAAAATTACCGAATAATAAATTCCCGGAAAATAAAATTCCCTAATTAGAAAATAACCATATAATAAAATTCTCAAATTGTGAAATTCCCGAAAAATAAAATTCTCGAATTGGAAAATTTCCGAATACTAAAATTTCCAAACAGTTTATAATATTACCGAATTGGAAAATTCTAGAATAATAAAATTCTCGAAAAATAAAATTCGCGAATTGGAAAACTCTAGAATATTAACTGTTGAAAACTGAATTTTCAACAGTTGAAAATTCATTTTCCATTTTCGTGAATTATCAACGGTCAAAAATTCAGTTTTCTTTAATTTTTAATTATCTTCAATTATCATTAGTTAAAAATTAAATTTTCATTGCCCTTCAATTGTCAAAAGTGAAAATTTTCAACAGTTAAAAATTAAATTCTCAACTTTTCGAAAAGTTACTGTTTGAAATTAGCTATTGATCATTCAATTTTTGATTTTTTTCAGTTTTCAATTGTTGAAAATTAACTTCTGACAATTGAAGAAAATTAAGTTTTCAATATTTGAATTTTCAATTTTTTGAAATCAAAGAACATTGAGAATTAATATTTTGAATTCACTTTCCGCTATTCTTCAATTTTAAGTTTTCTTCATTTTTCAGCAATTGAAAATTAAATTGTGCATTTTCTTCAATTTTCAACTTCTCTAATTTTCAGCAGTTAACTATTCAATTTTCAATTTGCCAATTTTCTTCAATTTAAAAAAAAAAATTGAAAATTGGAGAAAATTAAAAATTCAAGAAATCTTTGATCTGAATTTTCAACTGTTAAATTTCAGCAATTAAATATTCACCGTTAAAAATTTTAATTTTCAGTTTTTAACAATTCAATATTCACTGTTGAAAGTTAAAGAATAAAGCGTATTTTTGCAATAAATATGTGTTAAGAATGTTATACTCACATCATTTGACATGAAAATTGAATTAACAAACATTTCCATATATAAAAAAAAAAATTCGAGAAAAGTAGGCTTTTTCAAAAAAGAGTCGCCATTGGCAAATGTTTCGAAAAATTAATGGTCATCCAATGAAATCCCAGTAAAAAATGTATGAAGTTAAAAATGTCTTCAAAGGTTTTAAAATGGATTTTTTAAGAGTAGAAAGTTTCAAACTAAAGAAATCATTTAATCCAAAACGTTGAACATTTTTTAAAATAAAAAAATAATAATTTTTTTTTCGGCGTATTTTGAAAGGTCTCTGTATCTTTTGTAGAACACCCTGTGTATTAAACCGTGAGTGACCGAAATGAATAAATGCATAGAAAAATTTACATTCTCTCTTGCTACCTTTCCCGTCTCTGCAAATCCTGGTGTATACATAGCTACTAAAAGAGTATCCACATGCACAAAAGGTGCAAAAACCTGTAGAAAAATGTCTAAATCAGAATTTATAAACTAACGAGCATTTATTAAAAAAGTTTAAAATTTTCTGTAAATAGAAACCTGAGGCTGAAGCTTAATTAAAATTGAAAAATATAATGATAACCCAAAGCAAAAGAAACACATTGCATAAAAGATACTCTAGCAATATGTAAATTAGAGTCATTAGAGAAAATAATTTCCGAATCAAAGAACAAATAATACAAAATCGGATATGACTTTTAATTAATTTTTTGTTGTTTTTATTCTCATGATGTCTTGAAAAAGCAGGTATAAAATTGTAACACATGTGAAATTATTCTCGTTTATATTACCAGTGTTGTAAATAATTTAATGAAAATGTTTGAACTCATTTTTAAGGAAAATAATAATATTTCTCATTTGTTTCACCTTGTTCGATAATAACTAACCTTTGGAGTAAAACTTTATTTTGGGAAGGTAGTGAATTCTGAGATCAGAGTGAATTGAAAAAAAAACGTACGACCGCACGACCGCACGAACGTACGACCGCACGACTGCACGAACGCACAATCACACGACCGCACGAGTAAGCGCCCCCTCTCTCCCTCTCACTCTCCCTTCCACTCCAAATACTACCTGTCCCTCACTTCCACACTCGCCATCACTTCCCCTATCACCATCATTTCCCCTAATTCCCATTCATGCGCTACCCATAATTTAACTCTCCCACTTCTACAACCTTCTGTACTCTAACCCCACTTCCTCCACCTCACCTACCGCCTTCTCTCACTTTTCGTAATACTCCTTCATTACTTTATCCACTCTTCCATTCCCCTAATTCGCCTCTCCTGACTGCCATACTTCCTCTCCCAACTTCCTCCACTCCTTATCACTTCCCCTACTTTGCCTCCCCTCACTTCATCTCGCACCCTGTACTTCCTATTCATGTACTACCCATAATTATCTCCCCCCCTTTCCTACCCTCTATATCACACCCCCACTTTCTTTACCGAATCTACCGTCTCTTCTTACTCCCCATGATTCCTCTTAATGACTTCAATTACTCGCCCCTACATTTCTTCCAGCTTTATTACTTCCTGCTTTGTCCTTCCTAACTTTCCTCAACACACATCACTCGCCATAGTCCCCCTCTTCTCATTTCTCCCCTCACAACCTCCACTTCCCCTTCATTCATTCCTTCTGCGTAACCTTCCCACTTTATCTACCACCTCTCCACACTTTCTGTAATTTCCCTCGCATACTTCACCCACTCCACCACTCCTTATCACTCCACCACCTTTGCCTCCCGTCACACCACCTACTACAGATCCATGTACTTCCCCTACTTTATTTCCCTAGTTGACCTCCCACACGTATTTCACTCCCTACACCATATCATCACGTCGTCTTCTCTTCCCCTAGGGCACGGGATAAGGTTCGCTAGGGATGGGGTACAGTTGGCCATGCTACAGGACAAGGTCGGTTGGGATACGAGGTAATCTTATCCAAAGTACTATGTAAAGTCGGCTAGTGTAAGGAATAAAACTGACTATGCACGAAAAAACTCGGCTAGGATATAGGTAAGGGGGTAGAGATGGCTAGCGTGAGGGGTAAATTCAACTAATATACGGTGTATAGTCGGCCAGGGTACGGGGTAAAGTTGTCTAGGGAATGGGGTAAACTTTTCTAGGGAACAAGGTAAAGCATGTTAGGCTACGAGGTAAATTTGGGTAAGGTCCAAGGTAGAGTCGACTAGGGTGCGGGGTAAAGTTGGCTACGGTACGGGGTAAATTCGGTTATGGTACAGTGTATCGTCGGACAGGGTACGAGCTAAAGTTTTCTAGGGAACGAGGTAAAGTATGCTAGGGTACGAGGTAAATGTGGCTAAGGTCCGGGGTAGAGCCGACTGGGGTACGGGATAAAGTTGGCTAGCATGATGGGTAAATTCGGTTAAGGTTCGGTGTATAGTCGGCCAGGATACGAGGTAAAGTTTTCTAGGGTACGGATTAAGCATGTTAGGCTACGAGGTAAATTTGGCTAAGGTCCAAGGTAGAGTCGACTAGGGTGCGGGGTAAAATTGGCTACGGTACGGGGTAAATTCGGTTATGGTACGGTGTATAGTCGGTCAGGGTACGAGGTAAAGTTTTCTAGGGAACGAGGTATGCTAGGGTACGAGGTAATAAATTTGGCTAAGGTCCAGGGTAGAGTCGACTGGGGTACGGGGTTGATTCGATCAATGTCCAGTAGGGTGGTCCAAAAATGCATTGTTATTTTTTTTCAAATTTGTATTCATATCACCCGGAAATTTCTTCGAATACACACAAAAATAAATTCATTTCTTTTAATGATATTTAGAGGTCGCTCAAGCCCCATGAAGTTTGGCGGGTGTTTCCCATAAGAAAAAAAGACGTTTTCGTAAATTGTATTCAGAAAACACAATACTAGGTGTATCGACTCGAATTCAGTCAATTTCTCTACACAATTGGCCATAGAATACGAATAAAATAATTATTTTCAAATACCACTCCCATAGGTCTGTTTTAGAGGGTCCCAAAAAAAACCCATAAGTGAAAAAATGGGTTTTGCAAGTTTTCGGCGCTAATTATGATTTTTTGCGGTTTCTTTAATGCAAATTGTTTCTAATACATGAAATACTACTTTATACTGCTATTAGATATTCAAATAAATTGTTTAAACAATGTATTATTGTTTTTAACAATTTCCTCTTAGAACAGAGATAGAAAGTCGCGGTTTTTTCAAAAAAATTTTAATTTTTCTCCAATTTTCAATTAGAGCGCTGCAATAGTTAATTAATTTCAACAAACATAATTATTCAAACAATTCATTATTATTATCATTAAATATATTCTCTAAAAATAATGCTAGAAAATTGCAGTTTAAAAAAAAACGGTATTACTCTTTGTCCAATTTTTAATCAAAGTGAAGTGATAATTAATTAAAGTAACTAAAACAATTGCTTAAACAATTTATTACTTCTTTATATAATATTCTCTATGCTTAATGCTAGAAAATTGCCGTTTTTTCTGAAATTTTCAACTAATTGTGTATCTTTCACATGGATTGACAAAATAATTAATTAAATTTAACAAAAATAATTGTTTAAACAAACTTTTATTGTTTGAAACTATCTTCTTCTATAGTAATGCTAGACAGTTGCGGTTTTTTTCTAAAATTTTTAACTTTTGTACACTTTTAAAAAATAGTTAATAAAGTTAATAGTTTGAAAAAAGGTGTTTGAACAATTTATTATTGTTTATAACTGTCTTCTTATAGATAAATGCTAGAAAGTTGCAGTTTTTCTGAAAAGTTTAACTTTGCTTTGTCTTTTTAGTTATGAACAAATAATAAATGAACATTAGAGAGTATCATATTTTGAACAGTCAATTAAACAATTAAATTAATTTTTCTCAGACATTGGTAAAAGAGAAAAAATATTTCGCTCAAAACGTTACAATACTATTTGAAAAATGATTTTTTTTTAGGTTCATTTAATAATTCTTCATAACTAAAAAGGCAAAGCAAAGCTAAACATTTCAGAATAAACTGCAATATTCTACCACTTATCTGAGGCAAGATAGTTATAGACAATAATAATTTGTTTAAACAATTATTATTTTTTAAATTTCATTAATTATTTAGTCACTCCAGGTGAAACATAGACAAATAGTTGAAAAATTTGGAAAAAACAGCAATTTTCTAGCATTAAACAAAGACAATATTATTAAAAATCGTAATCAATTGTTTAAACAATTATCTTTGTTACCCTAAACTAATTATTACTTCATTCAAATTGAAAAGTAGAAAATTTGTTGAAAATTTCTGAAGAAAAAAACAGCAAATTTCTAGCATTACTCAAATTAAATATCATTAACAATAACAATAAATTGTTTAAAGAATTATTTTGTTAACTTTCATCAATTATTTACCTCACTCTAATTGGAAATTGGACAAAAAGTGGAAATTTTTTGAAAAATACTGCAATTTTCTAGAATTATTCTAAGAGAATTTCATCAACAATAACAACAAATTGTTTAAACAATTATTTTTGTTGGAATTATTCACTATTACGTCACTCTAAATGAAAATTAGACAAAAAATAAAACAAAGTGGAAACAAGCACGACTTTCTATCTCTATTCTAAGAGAAGAATGCTAAAAACAATAATAAATTATTTAAACAATTTATGTGAATATCTAATTAGCAGTATAAAGTAGTATTTTATGTTTTCGAAACAATTTGCATCAAATAAACATGCAAAAAAATCATTATTAGCTCCGAAAACTCGTGAAACCTATTTTTTCACTTATGGGGTTTTTGCGACCCTATAAAACAGACTTTTGGGTGTGATATTCAAAAATTATTACTTGATTCGTATTCTATGGATAATTTTGAAGAGAAATGGACCAAATTTCACTTGATACACCTAATCTTGAGTTTTTCTGAAAACAATTTACAAAAACGTATTTTTTTCTTATGGGAAATACGTGTTAAACTTCATGGGGCTTGAGCGACCTCTAAGTGTCTTTTTTTTTTATCCATTTTTTTGTGGATTTGAACTAATTGCCGGGTAATATGCATAAAAATTCCAACATAAAATTATTATTTCCTTCAAGAATGAGTTAAAAATTTTTTATAACAAAAAGTCAAATTTTCGTTTTCCATATCCATGTGCAATAGGATGGTCCATAAATGCATTGGAATTTTTTTTAAAATTTTTTTCGGGACACTTCTCAAATTTGTTCGAATCGATCCAAAAATAAATATATTTTTTTTGCTTTGAAAAAAAAAATATATTTAGGGAGCCCCATGAAGTTTAACATGTATTTCCCATAATAAAAAAAGACGTTTTTGTAAATCTTATTCAGAATACTCAATATTATCTCAATCGAGTTGAAACTCGACATTTTTTTTCACAATCAGCCATAGAATACAAATAAAATATCTCTTTTCAAATATCACCCCCATAAGTCGGTTTTATAAGGTCCCAAAGAAACCCCATAAGTGAAAAAATGGGTCTCGCGAGTTTTTGGCGCTAATTATGAAGTTTTTGCGGTTTTTTCAATGCGAATTGTTTCTAATACATGAAATATTACTTCATACGGAAAATTATGTATTTTCATGAATTGTTTAAACAATTTATAATTGTTTTTAGCAATTTTCTCATAGAATGGAGTTAGAAAGACGCGGTTTTTTCACAAATTTTTCATTTGTTGTCCAATATTTTATTTGGTTAAAAACGTATTTCTCCAACTTAAAATTAAACTATTCTATTTTTTGTTGAAAATTGATCTTTTTCAATAAAAAATGCATCTAAATTATAATTTAATCTTTTTGGTTGAAAATTTTATTAAGAATTAAGATATTTGGTTGCAAATTCATGTATTTTGTTGAAAATTATTATTTTTGGTTGAAATTTAATTTCTTTGGTTGAAAATTAGTTTCTTTTTCATTAAAAAAGAAAATGTTTTTAAATACAAATTCAACTATTCAATTTTTCGTCGAAATTTTTTTTATGGACATTTAATCTTTTTGTTTGAAAATTAGCCTGTTTGGCCGACAATGTAACTATTTCGTTAAAAATGTATTTTATTTAGTTGAAAACGTATTTTTCTAACTTGAAATCAAACTATTTTATTTTTTAGGGAAAATTTATATTTTTTAGATGATAATTCATCCATTTTGTTGGAAATTTGTCATTTTTTGGTAGCAATTTAACCTTTTTGGTTGAAAAATCAACTATTTGGTTGAGAATTAATTTTTTTGATTCAAGATGCATAATTTTAGTTGAAAGTTAATTTCTTTGGTTGAAAATTCAAAAAATGTGGCTGAAATTTTTTTTTTTTGTGTTGATAATGAATTTTTGCAGTTAAAAATGCAGCTATTTCATTTTTGCTAGAAAAATAATCTTTTTCAGGTAAAAATGCAATTATTGCGTTGAAAACTCGTCTTATTTAGTCGAAAATTGAATAATTTGGTAGAAAATTCATATTTTTGGGCTGCGACTTCAACTTTTTTTCCAAAATTCGTCTTTACAACTTAAAAACTCTTGGATGAGATTTTTTTTCTCCATTGATTGAAAAATTTTTCTTGATTGAAAATTCAACTCTTCTGTTGAAAATTTAAATTTTTCGGTTTAATTTAAGAGTTTTTTTTAAATTGAAAATTAAAAGAAAAATTGTGTGGAATTAAATTCAACTATTTGGTTATAAATTAAACTATTTTTATGGAAATTTAACTTCTTAGTAGAAAATGAACTTTTTTGTTAAAAAATCATATTTTCGAATTCAAAATTTAACCTTTTTGTAAATAATTCGTCCTTTTGGGTATACAATTCAACATTTTTATTGAAAATTAATGTATTTTGTTGAAAATTCGTGTTTTTTGGTAGAAAATTAATCTTCCTGCTGGAAAATTCATCTTTTTGGTTGAAGATTTATTTACTTGGTTAAAAATTCATCTTTTTTCAAGATTCACCTCTTTAGTTAAAAATTTAACTTTTTTTGAAAATTCCTTTTTTTTATAAAACTTAATTTTTTATCTGAAAAAAAAAATCAATCAACTTTCAACCAAAAATGGAATAGTTAAATTTGTAGTTAAAAAATCGAATTTTCAATAAAACGGTAGAATTTTCAACCAAAGAGACGAATTTTCGAGAAAATGTAAACCAAATTGTTGAATTTCAAACCAAAAAGGCGAATTCTCTAGAAAACTGATTAATTTTCAACCAAAGAGTTTATTTTTAATCAAAAAGTTGAATGTTCTACCTAAAAAGGAGAATTTCCAACAAAACCAGTTGAATTTTTAAGCCAAAAAGAAGAATTTTCTACAAAACAGTTCAATTTTCAACGAAACAATTAATTTTTAACGAAATACTGGAACTTTAAACTAAAATCGATCAATTTTTAACCACAATGGTTCTATTAATTTATAGGAATTCTTTAAAAAAATGTTCAGGGTCTCAAGAGAACAAAAAAAAAAGTTCTCAAGATTCATGGCAAAATTTTTAATGATTTTTTTCTAATGAATTCTAAGAGAAAATTGAAAAAGATTACAAAACATTTTTAATTGTTTCCTAAAATTAAAGAAAAAATTAAAAATGATTTTAAAGCTGAATTTGGTAATTTTGCCATATTATATAATTTTATAAACAAATTTCAGTGAGTTTAAGAGATATTCAGAAGTTTTTGAAACGATATAAAAATAATTAAAACTTGTAAAGAATGTTAAAGAATTTTGTAAGGTTGCACGAAAATGAAAAAAAATTTTAGGCTCCTAGGAAAAATTAAAATAATTTTTTACTTCGAAAAATTAATTTAAAGAGATTACTTAAAAAGATTTTAAAATATTTCCGAAATTGTCAAAGAAGAATCTGAAAGATTCTAAGGCAATTTTTTTATCATGCAGAATTCAAAAAAAAAATCAGGAAAAATTTGAATAATTTTTAAATGTTAGTTTTTTATTTTGAAAAATGTACTTTAAGAAAAAATTAGAAAATGTTTTTGAACATATCAAACGATTTCCTAAAATTACGAAAAAAGAGTGTCGAATATTTTAAAGCAAAATGTTTCAATTTGGTAAGATTAACAAATAAAAAAAATCGAGTAAATTCATGAAATATTTAGTAGAATTGAAGAGATTCAAAAAGAATTTTAAACCTAAAAATTTTTTTAGAAATGTAGATTTTTAAAGATTTCAAAAATAAACTTTAGAAGTTTCAAAAGAATTTCGAAAGGCTTCATATTTTTAAATTAAATTTAACTATTTGGTTATAAATTAAACTATTTTTATAAAAATTCACCTTCTTAGAGAAAATGAACTTTTCTGTTAATAAACAATATTTTCGGGTTGAAAATTGAACCTTTTTGTAAATAATTCGTATTTGTGAAAATTCGTGTTTTTCGGTAGAAAATTATCTTCCTGTTGAAAAATTCATATTTTTCAGTTCAAAATTTAACAACTTGGGTGAAAATTGAACTAGTTTCTTAAAAATTCATATTGAAAATTCATATATAATAAATTTTTTTATAAATTTACATAAATATATTTTTTATATAATTCATATATAATAAAATTCATATTGGAAATGGGATCAAATATAAATAAAAGCTAGATTTTTCCGAATTGAGGTATGTTCAACTATAAACGGGTGTTTTTTTTCAAACTATTGTAAATGGGTTCGAATATAAATGAGAGATAGATTTTTCCGAATTGAAGTATGTCCAACTATGAACGGATGTTTTCAAATACTGGAAATGGTTTCAAATATGCATTCGATCGTGGTTTTCTGCAGTTTTCCTCTCCCTTTACCAAACCTCCAGGAAAATGCAAGTTCTACTAAAGTCGGATACAGTGGGTTATCATTGGTTGTGATTAAATTCATAGCGTTATTCTATGAACCAGCCTTACAGAAAAATAATAATAATAATAATAATATACCTGTATCATGAATAAATGATGGGTTTAAATTGAGTAATTTATCAGATTGAAGCTCAATAATGGAGAGACAAAACTGAAATAATGGTATAAGCATGTACTATGTTCAATGTTCATACATCCCGGAGGGTATGATGAACGTAAACCTCGTCTGTTTACAACGGACGACCAGTCACGTGTGCGATCTATTTAATACTGCAGGCAATAACTGCAACGATCGTTATGATCCTGCAGTGTGTAAGCCATACAGAATCTAGAATATTTGTCATGTGGCATTAATATCTCGTCATATCGACCATGATAGAGGAAAAGTAGATTTGCAAATGACAAAGTTGGTTGTTCTACTAAATTCATGTTACGGACATCAATAACGTCAATATGAGTAAAAAAATCATCCATTCTAGATTGCTAGTTTGCTGCATCATTTATTGGCATATGTACGCATCATATATGAAAAAAATAGTTGAGACAACTATTTAGATTGTAAGATATGGTATTGCTACTTTATTATTTGGGACAACCATTTTATTAGATGCTCTTACCAATTGAATAGTCACTGCTAATAATAAAATTGTTGTTCCAACTAATAAAATAGCAGTATCAATTAATAAAGTAGCAGGAGCATATATTAGAAACTGAAAAGTTGGCCAAACCATTTTTCAGTATGTTTTAAATTATTGTTAGAAGATCGGTTTAAAAATTCCATGACTTTTCAAGATTTTCCAGGTTTACTTTGGAAAAAACTCAAAACTTTTAAAACTAGCTATATGAATTCGATCTTAGGTGTTTCCACTTTTTCTTTAGTCGAATACGCGCAGCAGAAACAAAATTTTTTTTGTACAAAACTTTTTTGTTGCCCAGGCGGAAATATTGTATATAGTTTATATATAGTGTGAAGTATTGTATATATTATTCATTTGTTTTATATAAAAAATGTATGAAACAAATAAATATTGTATATAATACTTCACACTATACATAAACTATATATAATATTTCCGCCAGGGGTCCTTTATGTTTCACCATAACTTTGGATATTATATGACATATTGTCATGATTTTTTTTAATGAAGGTAATGATAGTGCGAGTGACATATGCGCATCAAGATTTATGCTTATCAATTTCTGCCAGGTACAAGAACAAAAATGTTGTATGAGAAATACATTTTTTTGACTTGCTAGGATAATACCCGAAAAATTCATTTTAAAGGTCAAAATTGAAAAAAAACTACTTTTTTTTTAATAACGTGGAGTTTTTTCATTTTTACGAATATAACCAGGGAAACGATACTTAAAAATGTCATTGTCAAGATCAAGAGTTGACACATACTTTTCTTCATTGATGGTCATACCCCAATTCCGCATTATCTATCCTTCAATCACATTCGACTTCATTTTCAGTATTAAAAAAAAACACCCATTTATGGTTGGCCACAGAAAAATTCGGAAAAACCTACCTCTCATTTGTACTTGACCTCATTTACAGTATTGAAGAAAATACCCGTTTATAGTTAGCCATACCCCAATACGGAAAAATTTACCTCTAATTTATATTTGAACCCATTTCCAGTATTTAAAAAAAACTACCCGTTTATAGTTGGCCATACGCGAATTCGGAAAAATCTCTCCCTCATTTATATTCGAAACCATTTCCAGTATTAAAAAATACCCGTTTATAGTTGTACATACCCCAATTTAGAAAAGTCTACCTCTCATTTATATTTCACGCCATTTCCAATATTTAAAAAAGACCACTCGTTCATAATTGACCATACCCCAATTGGTAAAAAACTACCTCTCGTTTATATTTGAAACCATTTCCAGTAGTTAAAAAAACCACCCGTTTATAGTTGAACATACCCCAATTCGGAAAAATTTAACTCTTATTTATATTCGACCCCATTTCCAGTATTGAAGAAAAACGCCCTTTATAGTTAGCCATACCCCAAATCGGAAAACTCTCCCCCTCATTTATATTTGAAACCATTTCCAGTATTAAAAAACACCCGTTTATAGTTGAACAAACCCCAATTCTGAAAAATCTACCTCTTATTTATATTTCACGCCATTTCCAATATATGAAAAAGACCACTCGTTCATAATTAGCCATACCCCAATTTTTAGAAAACTACCTCTCGTTTATATTTGAACCCACTTCCAGTAGTTTAAACAAATCACGCGTTTATAGTTGGCCATATCACAATTCGGAAAAATTTACCTCTTATTTATAGTCGACCCCATTTCCAGTATTGAAGAAAAACGCCCGTTTATGGTTAGCGATGCCCTACCTCGGAAAAATTTACCTCTAATTTATATTTGAACCCATTCCCAGTATTAAAAAAACATTTATAGCTCGCCATACCCTAATCCGGAAAACTCTCCTCCTCATTTATATTTGAAACCATTATTAGTATTTAAAAACACCTGTTTATAGTTGGACATACCCCAATTCGAAAAAATCTACCTCTCATTTATATGTCACGCCATTTCCAGTATTTAAAAAAGACCACTCGTTCATAATTGGCCGTACCCCAATTTGTAAAATACTACCTCTCATTTATATTTAAACCCATTTCCAGTAGTTAAAAAAATCACCTGTTCATAGTTGAACATACCCCAATTAGGAAAAATTAAGCTCTCATTTATATTTGATCCCATTTCCAGGATTTGAAAAAACACCCGTTTAAAGTTGGCATTACTGCAATTTTGAAAATTTTTAATTACTCAGAGGTTGTCAAGTGTGAAAAATAACGTAAAAACGATCCTACAAAATATGTCGTAAAATTATAACTGTCAAATCTACAAACGTTACTATATCTCTTCAATACAAAAAGTTATTGAAAAATAAGATTACAGAACTTTTCTTCGCAGAATTTTCTCCTCGAATGATTTTCTGACATTAGTCATATAAAATTTTCGAATTCATAGAAGCACTTTTTTCAAAACTCAATTTTTCCAGTATTAAAAAACACCCGTTTATAGTTGGTCATACCCCTATTCGGAAAACTCTCCCCCTCATTTGTATTTGAAACCATTTCCAGTATTAAAAAACACCCGTTTATATTTTGACATACCCCAATTCGGAAAAATCGACCTCTCATTTATATTTCACGCCATTTCCAGTATTTAAAAAAGACCACTCGTTCATCATTGGCCGTACCCCTATTTGTAAAATACTACCTCTCATTTATATTTAAACCCATTTCCAGTAGTTAAAAAAAACACCTGTTTATAGTTGAACATACCCCAATTCGGAAAAATTTAACTCTTATTTATATTCCACTCCATTTCCAGTATTGAAGAAAAATCTCCCCCTCATTAATATTTGAAACCATTTCCAGTAGTTTAAAAAAATCACGCGTTTATAGTTGGCCATATCACAATTCGGAAAAATTTACCTCTTATTTATATTCGACCCCATTTCCAGTATTGAAGAAAAACGCCCGTTTATGGTTAGCAATGCCCTACCTCGGAAAAATTTACCTCTAATTTATATTTGAACCCATTCCCAGTATTAAAAAAATATTTATAGCTCGCCATACCCCTATTCGGAAAACTCTCCCCCTCATTTGTATTTGAAACCATTCCTAGTATTAAAAAACACCCGTTTATATTTTTACATACCCCAATTCGGAAAAATCGACCTCTCATTTATATTGCACGCGATTTCCAGTATTTAAAAAAGACCACTCGTTCATAAGTGGCCACACCCCAATTTGTAAAAAACGACCCCTCTTTTATATTTGAGCCCATTTCCAGTAGTTAAAAAACACCTGTTTATAGTAGAACATACCCCAATTAGGAAAAATTAAGCTCTCTTTTATATTTGATCCCTTTTCCAGTAGTTAAAAAAGAACATACCCCAATTCTGAAAAATCTATCTCTCATTTATATTTGATCTCATTTCCAGTAGTTAAAAAAACTACCCGTTTATAGTTGAACATACCCCAATTCGGAAAAATCTAGATCTCATTTATATTTGATATTATTTCCAAGATTTGAAAAAAAAACACCCGTTTATAGTTGGCCATACACCAATTCGTAAAAATTTACCTCTCATTTTTATTCGACCCCATTACCAGTATTTAAAAAAATCACCCGTTTATAGTTAGCCGTATCCTGACTTGGAAAAAACTACCTGTCAATTATATTTCACGCCATTTCCAGTATTTAAAAAAGACCACTTGTTCATAATTGGCCATACCCCAATTTGTAAAAAACTACAGCTCATTTATATTGGAACCTATTTCCAGTTGTTAAAAAGCCACCGGTTTATAGTTGAACATGCACTAATTCGGAAAAATCTACCTCTCACTTAAAATAAAAAATAATATCCAATAATTACCATCTAATTTAAAGAAAATTTTAATTCTAGTTGGTTGAGACTTAACGTTTATAGTTGATCATACATCAATTCGGAAAAATCTAGCTCTCATTTATATTTGATCTCTCATTTATATTTGAACCCATTTTCAGTATTAAAAAAAAACCAACCGTTTATAGCTGGCCATAATCCAATTCGGAAAACTCTCCCCTCATTTATATTTCAAACCATTTCCAGTAATAAAAAACACCCGCTTATAGTTGGGCATACCCCAGTTCAGAAAATTTTACCTCTTATTTATATTTCACGCCATTTCCAGTAGTTAAAATAGAACGTAACCCAATTTTTAAAAAACTACCTCTCTTTTATATTTAAACCCACTTCCAGTATTGAAGAAAAACGCCCGTTTATGGTTAGCCATACCCCAACTCGAAAAAATTTACCTCTCATTTATATTTCAACTCATTTCCAGTATTAAAAAAAATATCCGTTTATGTATGGCCATACCCCAATTCGGAAAAATCTAATTCTCATATATATTTCACGCCACTTCCAGTAGTCAAAAAAGGACATACCTCAATTTGGAAAAATCTATCTCTTATTTATATTCGAACCCATTTCCAGTAGTTAAAAAAAACGACCCGTTTATATTTGAACATACCCCAATTCGGAAAATTTTTAAATACTTAACGGATGTTAAGTGTGAAAAATAACGTAAGAAAGATTACATAACTTTCCTTCGCAGAATTTTATCCTCGAATGATTTTTGAACATCATTAATATGAAATTTTTAAATTCATAGAAGCGCTTTTTTAAAAAATTAATTTTTATTTTTTACTTTTAAAATTTTAAATATTCTTTCTGTTAAAAAAACTAAGTAAAAAATAATTTTAAATTACGTTCTAAAGTGAGAAACATATAATCTAAATAGGTTTTTTGTATAAATATATGAGAGAGCCCTTTCAATAAAAAAAAGTTATTGAAACGTTATTTTACTCACCGGTAAATAGTTCATCACTTCATACAAGTTGGAAATTTTGGAAAAATGTTGTATTGGTCTTCTTTTGGTGAAAATAGTGACCTGCACCTAGCTCTCATTTATATTTGATCCCATTTCCAGGATTTGAAATAAACACCCCATTTCCAGTAGTTAAAAAAAAAACACCTGTTCATAGTTGAACATGCCCCAATTCGGAAAAATTTACCTCTCATTTATATTCGACCCCATTTTCAGTATTGAAGAAAAACACCCGTTTGTTGTTAGTTGTGTCCCAATTTTGACAAATCTACCTCTCATTTATATTTCTCACCATTCCCAGTATTTAAAAAAGACCACTCGTTTTTAATTGGTCGTACCCCCATTTGCAAAAAAACGAACCTCTCATTTATACTTAAACCCATTTCCAGTAGTTGAAAAAACTCACCCGTTTATAGTTGAACATACCCCAATTCGGAAAAATTTACCTCTCATTTATATTCGACCCCATTTCCAGTATTGAAGAAAAACACTCGTTTATAGTTAGCCGTGTCCCAATTAGGAAAAATCTACCTCTCATTTATATTTTTCACCAGTTCTAGTATTCGAAAAAGACCACTCGTTTTTAATTGGTCATACCCCTATTTGCAAAAAACTCCTCTCATTTATACTTAAACCCATTTCCAGTAGTTGAAAAAAATCACCCGCTTATAGTTGAACATACCCCAATTCGGAAAAATCTAGCTCTCAGTTATATTTGATCCCATTTCCAGGATTTGGAAAAAACACCCGTTCATAGTTGGCATTATCCCAATTCGGAAAATTTTTTATTACTCAGTGTGAAAAATAACGTAAAAAAGATCCTACAAAATATTTTGTGAAATTATGACTGTCAAATCTACCAAATTTTCTACATCCCTTCAGTACAAAAAGTTATTGAAAAATGAGATTACAGAAATTTTCTTCGCAGAATTTTCTCCTCGAATGATTTTCGGACATTATTAATATAAAAATTTTTAAGTCATAGTAGCGCTTTTTCTAAAAATCAATTTTTATTTTTTACTTTTTGAATTTTAAATATTCTTTCTGTTAAAAAACTAAATGAAAAACTAATTTTAAATTACGTTCTAAAGTGGGAACCATTTAATCTAAATAGGATCTTGTATAAATATATGAAAAAGTATTTTTTTGTGTGAAAAATAGTGACTTGTATGTAGCTCTCATTTATATTTGATCCCAATTCCAGGATCTGAAAAAAACACCCCATTTCCAGTAGTTGAAAAATAAACACCCGTTTATACTTGAACATACCCCAATTCGGAAAAATCTAGCTCTCAATTATATTTGATCCCATTTCTAGGATTTAAAAAAAAACACCAGTTTGTAGTTGAACATACCCCAATTTGGAAAAATCTAGCTCTCAATGATATTTGATCCCAATTTCAGGATTTGAAAAAACTCCCGTTTATAGTTGAACATACCTCAATTCGGAAAAATCTAGCATTACGCCAATTCGGAAAAATTTTATTAACTCAGGGGTATAAAAGAACGTAAAGAAGATTTTACAAAATATGTTGTTCGATGCTCAAAGTGAGTGATAAAGAAAGTAATAAGAAAGTGATAAGAATGATTTATTGTATAATTTATATTTTATGGAAATATAAAGTGAGATTGTAAAATCGCTCGGCCGACCTGCTCTTTGTTAATGAAGATTTACTATCGGATCAATTATTCCAAACCTCCGGGTAAAATAGTATCTACGCTAGAGCCCGTTCCAGTTTCTGATTGCGACACTGCGCTTTGAACAGTATCTAAACGACCGCATGATGCCGCATTGACTTGTTTCATTGCAAGACAGTAATAACGTTGTAAATTGTTATTGCATTTTTTTTATTTGAAAAAAAAAATTTACGAAAGAAGCTTCAATTGTTTAATAGGGTAGAACAAAAATTCTTTGGGAGAAAACCACCTTTTTGGACAAAAAAACGCCTGATATTACACTTTTTAACGTTTTTTGATGTTTTTTTAAAATGAAATTTGGACCACATAACCGAATTTTTTAACTACAAATATAAATTTTCAACGAAGAAAATTCATTTTCTGAAAAAATACGAATTTCCAACAGAATACATGAATTTTCAACGTTGAATTTACAACCGAAAAAAATAAATTTGCAACCAAAAATGGAATTTTGAGTTTAAACAAATAATTTTCAACAAATAAAAAAAGGAATTATCAACCAGTTGAATTAGATGAATTCAACAAAAGACCAAAAAATCGACTTTTTACCCCAAAAAGATGCATTTTAAACCAAGATGCAATTTTGTATAAAAAAAAACTTTCAAGGAAATACATAAATTTACAACCAAAAAAGATCAGTTTTCAACCAAAAATGAGAAGGTTACATTTTCCGTGAGGAAAATTAATTCTCAAAAAAAAAAAAAACAATTTTTAGCAAAATAGTTAAATTTTAAACTAAAACGATGAATTTTGTACCAAAAAGATTATTTTTGAACCAAGAAGATTAACTTTCTGCAAAAAAAAAAAGAATTATCAAGAAAATAAATTAATTTTCAATGAAATAGTTAAATTTTCAACAAAAGGGAAAATTAATTA
This sequence comes from Andricus grossulariae, assembly GCA_011634705.1. Classification (NCBI taxonomy): domain Eukaryota; kingdom Metazoa; phylum Arthropoda; class Insecta; order Hymenoptera; family Cynipidae; genus Andricus; species Andricus grossulariae. The sequence continues at coordinate 46,376,945 of JAABKJ010007545.1, read as the reverse complement.
TTAACTACTTGAATTCAACGAAAAAAAGACGAATTTTTAACAAAATAGTTGAATCCTCAACCAAATAAAAGAATTCGAAAAACAAGGAAAAGAAAGGATATTTAAGAAGAAAAATGAATTTATAACAAAAAAGTTCATTTACGACTAAAAAATACGAATTTTCAACAAAATACATAAATTTACAACCACGAAAGATCAATTTTGAATACAAACAAAAAATGGAAAAGTTACATTTTGCGGGAAGAAAATTAATTCTCAGCCAAAAAAAAAACAACAATTGTTAGCAAAATAGTTAAATTTTTAACCAAAGAGATAAATTTTGAACCAAAAATATTATTTTTCAACATAGAAGATTAAGTTTTCATGAAAAAAATTAATTATGAAGAAAATGCATTAATATTTAATCAAATAGTTGAATTTTCAACTAAAAAAAAAAAAGTTTGCAATCAAGGATGGAATAGTTTAATTTTCAATTAAAAAAAAACTAATTTTCAACAAAAGAAAAAAAGAATTATTAAACAGTTGAATTCAACGAAAAAAGACGAATTTTTAACAAAATAGTTGAATTTTCGACTAAAAAAGATACATTTTCAACAAAAAATGGATATCGTTCAATTTTCTGTTTAAAAATCTAATTTTCAACAAAAAAAGGGAATTCTCATCGAGTTAATTTAACTAAAAAAAGAGGAATTCTTAACAAAATTGTTGAATACTCAACTTATAAATAAAAAATTTTAAAACAAAAATGGAATAGCTACATTGTCGGATAAAAAAAATTAATTTTTAACAAACAAAAAATTTTCCAACAGAATACGTAGTTAAAACTTCAAATAATGTAATTTTTAACCAACAAGTTTAATTTTCTACCAAAGTAGTTCAATTTTCAACCAAAAATATGAATTTTGAACAAAAAATTTAATTTTTGAGTACTTTAATATTCTACCAAATTGTTAAATTTTCAAGCCAAAAAGTTGCATTTTTTACAAAAAAAGCTGAATTTTCTACCCGAAAATATTAATTTTCGACAAAAAAGTTAATTTACGACCAAACAATGGAATTTTTAACCAAAAACAGATGAATTTTCAGTGAAGAGAATTTAATCTCAACAAAAAAAAGTTACTCGAATCTTCAACTATAAAAGATGAATTTTAAACAAAATACTTGAATTTTAAACTATAAGAGATAAATTTTCAACCAAAAATGGAATAGTAAAATATTCAGTTAAAAAATTCATTTTCAACTAAAAATGCAACAAATTTTCAACCAAATATTTACATTTTCAACCAAAGATTTCAATGAAATAGTTAAATTTTCAACAAAAAGGAAAATTAATTATTAACTACTTGAATTCAACAAAAAAAAGACGAATTTTTAACAAAATAGTTGAATCCTCAACCAAATAAAAGAATTCGAAAAACAAGGAAAAGAAAGAAACCAAAAAAATGAATTGTTAACAAAGTTATTCAATTTTCAACCAATTAGTTGAATTTTTGACCAAAAAAGATGACCTGTTAACAAAATAGTTGGATTTTCCACAAAATAATTAAAGTTTCAACCAAATAGTAGAATTTTTAACCAAATGAGATGAATTCTGAACAAAAATATAATGGTTGACTTTTCAACAACAACAAAAAATAACTTTTAACCAAGAATATTTGGTTTTTCATTCGGTTCTATTAATTCACTTCAAATTTAAGCGAAAAAAAACGAGAAAAATGGGAAGTTTCTTGCAAAATGGAATAAAATAAGAATTCTTTAAAAAGAGGGAAAATAGATTATGGATGTCTAAAGAATTTTAATTTTAATTTATTGAAAAATGCAAACAAAAATTTCTTCAAACTTGAATTACAATATTTTGCACAATTTGCACATTCGTTTCTAATATTTTTATAAAAAGTGATTATCTATTTGAAAATCAAGATTAGGAATCGTACTTCGAGATTGTTTCTTAAAAACATTAAGAGCAACTAAATAATTAATTTTATCGGCAGTTTTTAAACATAAATAGTTTTAAAATAGTTTCAATAATTGACTATAAATTATGCAAAATATTAAAAAATTTGTTGTAACCAGTCATAGTATCCCCTATGCTACAATGTGCTAAAGATATATTAGTTAAGGCCAAAATTTGTCAGTGTCACACTCATTTGCATTAAAATGTTTAAACGCTTTCAGCTTGAATTTTGCATATGCTTGTCCAATTCTTGACAGAGTTAAAAAACGAGAAGCAACAATCGTTTCGTTTTCCGCTACGCTTCGTTTCTTTGGCGGCAGCGGATTTCGCCTTCGGGTTCATGCTTGAAATTAGGATGGACATCTTGATAAAGAATATCAAGTCAAAGTTGGCTGAGAATTTTTTTAAACATTTTGTAACACGGAGTTTATTCGTGAAAAAATATCCGCTTTTTCACTCCAACAAAGCAATGGGGTTCTTGCAAGCATTTTCAATAATATTTTCTTTGAATACTGCATCAAATGTTAAAAATTTGGGTACATTTAAAACATGTTTTGGAACATTTTTTGTACTCTGCGGAATATCTTTAAAAGCTTTAGATTAGATTTTAGATGGAATTCAAATACTGATGCCACATATGTTATTGATATTCTTACTAAAGGCTATGGTATTCATTATTCGTGACTAATTTGGTCAAAATCAGTTTATGCTCATAGGGGGAACCAGTACGGGTGGTTAAAAAAAACTTGTGATATTGATGAATGATAAACAATTGAAGAAAATATTACATACCAAATTATGACTGGAACATTTATTGTATAGAAAGCAATGCCATCAGAGGAATATTAGCCACTTATCCCATATTATATACTCTTTTAACATGTTGTACTTTTATTTCGTTCGTTGATATCTGCTTTTACTTCACTCGAAGGAATGTCTTCAGATGTTTAGATTTCAGATAGAAGTCAACTATCTTACAGATAATATTGGTATTGAATATAGAAATATTAAATATTGGTGATACTTAAGGCTATGGTATTCATGATTGATGAATAATTTTTTCAAAATCAGTTTAAGTTTATAGGGGAAATCAGTATGGAGCGGACAGAATATTTTTTAATATTGATGAATGATGAATAACTAGGGAAAATATTGTATACCAAATTATAACTGGAACAATTATTTTCAAGATAGCAATGCCATCAGAGGAATTATATTAGCTATTTTTCCTACATTATATACTCTTTTAACACGTTTCAATTTTATTCCCTGTATTGACATTTGCTTTTACTTCATTCAAAGAAATTTCATTAGAATCTTTAGAGGTTTAGATTGTATGTAAAGTCAGCTTCTGATGTTACAGAAGATATTAATATTGCATATATAGAATATAGAATATTAAATATTTGTGATACTTAAAGCTATGGTATTCATTGATGATGAATAATTTTGTCAAAATCACTTCAAGCTTATAGGAAAGCCAGTAAGAAGTGGATGGAAAAACTTTGAATATTTATAAATGACGAACAACTAGGGAAAATATTATATACCAAATTAGAACTGTAACATTAATTTTACAGATGCAAAGCCATCAGAGGAGTTATATTAGCCACTTATCCCACATTATATACTCTTTTAACGCGTTGCACTTTTATTTCGCTCACTGATATCTGCTTTTATTTCACTTGAAGGAATGTCTTTAGAATCTTTAGATGTTTAGATTTTATCTAGAATTCAACTATCTTACAGATAATATTGATATTGGATATAGAATATTGAATATTTGTGATACTTAAGGCTATGGTATTCATGATTGATGAACAATTTTGTCAAAATCAGTTTAAGCTTATAGAGGAAACCAGTACGGAGTGGACAGAAAAACTTGTAATATTGATGAATGATGAACAACTAGGGAAAATATTGTACACCAAATTATATCTGGAATATTCATTTTAAAGATCGCAATGCCATCAGAGGAATATTAGCCACTTATCCCATATTACATACTCTTTTAACACGTTGCACTTTTATTTAGCTCACTGCTATCTGTTATTATTTCACTTGGAGGAATGTCTTTAGAATCTTTAAATTTTGGATAGTCAACTTCTGATGTTGCAGCACATCTTGATATTGATAGAATATTGAATATTTGTAATACTTAAGGCTATGGTATTCATGATTGATGAATAATTTTATCAAAATCAGTTTAAGCTTATAGGGAAAACCAGTAAGAAATGGATAGAATAATATTTAATATTTACAAATGACGAGCAACTGGGGAAAATATTGTATACCAAATTATAACTGAAACATTAATTTTACAGATAGTAATTTCATCAGAGGAATTATATTAGCCACTTATCATTAGACTCTTTAGATGTTTAGATTTTATATACAAGTCAGCTTCTGATGTTACAGAAGATATTAATATTGGCTATATAGAATATAAAATATTGAATATTTGTGATACTTAAGGCTACGGTATTCATGACTGATGAATAATTTTATCAAAATCAGTTTAAGCTTATAGAGGAAACCAGTACAGAGTGGACAGAAAATCATTTAATATTGATGAATGACGAACAACTAGGGAAAATGTTGTATACCAAATTATAACTGGAACATTCATTTTAATGATAGCAATGCCATCAGAGGAATTATATTAGCTATTTTTCCTATATTATATACTCTTTTAACACGTTACACTTTCATTTCGCTCACTGATATCTGCTTTTATTTCACTTGATGGAATGTTTTTTGAATCTTTAGATGTTTATATCGTATACAGACGTCAACTTCTGATGTTACAGAAGATATTAATATTGGATACATAGAATATTGAATATTTGTCATACTTAAGGCTATGGTATTCATGATTGATGGCTAATTTTGTCAAAATCAATTTAAGTTTATAGGGGAAACCAGTACAAAGTGGTTAAAAAAAACGTTTGATATTGATGAATGATGAATAATTGGGGAAATTATTGCATACCAAGTTAAGACTAGAAAATTCATTGTAAAGGTAGCAATGCCGTCAGAGGAATATTAGCCACTTATCCCATATTATATACTTTTTAAACACGTTGCACTTTTATTTCGTTCACTGATATCTGTTTTTACTTCACTCGAAGGAATGTCTTGAGATGTTTAGATTTTAGATAGAAGTCAACTATCTTACAGATGATGTTGGCATGGGATATAGAATATTGAATATTGATGATACTTAAGGCTATGGTCATTCATGATTGATGACAAATTTTGTCAAAATCAGTTTGAGCATACAGAGGAAACCAGTACGAAGTGGATAGCAAAACTTTTAATATTGTTGAATGATGAACAATTTTGGAAATTATTGCATACCAAATTATGACTCAATCATTCATTTTATAGATAGCAATGCCATCAAAGAAATTATATTAGCCATATTATATACTCTTTTAACATGTTGCAATTTGATTCCTTTCACTGATATCTGTTTTTACTTCACTCGAAGGAATGTCTTCAGATATTTAGATTTTAGATAGAAGTCAACTATCTTACAGATGATAATGGTATTGGATATAGAATATTGAATATTGATGATACTTAAGGCTATGGTAATGATGATTGATAAATAATTTTGTCAAAATCAGTTTAAGCTTATAAGGGAAACCAGTACGAAGTGTATAGAAAAACTGTTAATGTTGATAAATGATGAACAACTAGGAAAATTATTGCATACCAAATTATGACGGGAACATTCATTTTACAGTTAGCAATACCATCAGAGTAATTATATTAGCCATATTATATTAAATCTTTAATATTGAATATTGGTGATACTTAGAGGTATGATATTCATGATTGATGACTAATTTGGTCAAAATACTTGTATGCCTATGCTTGACAATACAAGATAAAAAAATAACAATAATAATATTTGGTACATTGGCACTGCCAGATTTTACAAATCCCGGTTCTAGTAAAATTCTAAGCAATCACTATCGGCAATATTATCAAAAGTGCTAATCAGGTCGATGTGTACTTTTGATGCTGGCCGAATCAGAATGACTTATTTCCCACAAAAAAATTCAAAATTATACTTTTTAAACAAAACAAAATAATATTAAAAACTTATTCAACTTATTTTTAAAAACTTTCTTAAAGTAATTATATTCAATTTATAATGATCGTTTCATTTCACTAGGAAAAAAATATATTTGAAAATACGCAATGAGCCGATTTTTAAAATGAGATAAGTATATTTCCAAAAATTTTAAGTTGGTCAGAAAAAGTCAAGGAATTTCGTGGGAAATTCATGAAATTAAATTCAGAAAGGAAAATTTAATTAACAATTAAGTCTAACAAACGTATAGTTTTATCATTTGTTTGGTTGAGAATTCATCTTATGGTTAAAAAATTTATTATTTTGTTGAAAATTTAACAATTTTGTTGAAAGTCATTATTTTTTATTGAAAATTCATCTGTTTTGTTGAAAATTCACCTTTTTTTGGTTGCAAATTCAACTATTTGGTTGAAAATAAACTTTTCAGATGAAAATTCGTCCTTTGCGGATAAATTCTATTGTTTTAGGTTAAAAATTCTACTCTTTTTGGTTGAAATATCAAGTATTACACTTTTCTCTGAGAATTAATATTTTTTGGGTAATAATTCATTTATTATTTTAAAAATTCTTATATTTTGGTTGGAAATTAATCTTTTGGTTGAACATTCATCTTTTTTATTGAAAATTCGTCTTTTTTGTTCAAATTCAACTGATTTTTATTAAAAATTAAACTCTTTATTTGTCAAACTATCAACTATTAAAATTCTCGTTGAGAATTCATCTTTTTTGTTGAAATTTTTAATATTCCATTTTTGGTTGAAAATTCATATTTTTAGTTGAAAATTCCACTATTTGGGTGAAAATTCGTCTTTTTTGGTAGAAATTTAATCTTCTTGGTTGAAATTCATGTGTTTTGTTGAAAATGTAACTATTTTGATAAACATTAATTTTTTTGGTTGAAAATTAATTTTTTCAACTGAAAATTGAACGATTCTATGTGAAGTTGAAAATTAGCCTTTTTTGGTAGAAAGTAATCTTATTAGTTGTAACTTCATTTTTTTGTTGAAAATTGATTTCTCGGTAGAAAGTTTAACCATTTTTTTTTTAAATTCGTTTTTTTTTCTGCTGAAATTTTAAATAGTTCATTTTTTGTTGAAAAGGGATCTCTTTTAGTTGAAAATTCCACTATTTGATTGAAATTTCGTCTCTTTGGTAGAAATTTAATCTTTGTAGTTAAAAAATGTGTTTAGTTGAAAATGTATCTTTTTTAGTTAAAATTTTATATATTTTTTTATAACTCGTCCTTTTCGGGTTGAAAATTCAATTGTTTTGGTATAAAAGTCGTCTTTTTGGCTTAAGAATTCAACATTTTGGATGAAGTTTTTTTTTTTTGTAGTGACAAAAATCTTTCTTGGTTTTAGTTCAGGGTTCAACAAAATTACTTTTTTTAAATTAAAAATTAATTGTTTTAACTAAAATTTTAATTATTCTATTTTTGGTTGAAAATTTATTTAATTGGTGGAAAATTGAACTATTTTGTTGAAAATTCTTTCTTCTGGTTGAAAATCTAATTATTTTGTTGGAAACTGGTTTATTATTTTTTAAAATTAATAAATTTATCTGAAAAATAACTACTTCATGTTTAGTTGAAAATTGATCTTTATTAGTTGAAAATTCACATATTTTGTTGAAAATTTATTTCTATGGTAGAAAATTTAACTATTTTCTTACAAATTCGTTGTTTTTTACTGAAATTTTAAGTATTATATATATATATATATATATATATCCTTCATATGAAAACTAGTAACCTCCATTGTAGTTTTATGGAGGAATTTTTCTTAGTCATCACTTTCTAAGTAGTAGGGTTACCTCTATATTAAAATTAAAATCAACAGTAGTAAAAAGGTAGATTTCTCATTTTATCGATCACAGATATTCTTCTTTATCATGATATGCGCCTTATATATGGGCCGATATTATTGTAGGTACTATATTCTACCAGATTAGATTAGATGAAGGAGAAAATAGTGTCAGTTCATGGCACCACAGCAGTGATATGTTATAAAGTACAATTAATGTAATTTTTGTGTCTGATAAACTCTCTTAGTACTTAAATTTGAAAAAAATGTAAAGTGAAAATTAACTGAATGTTTCTTTGCTTCTTATTTTGTGAACTGATTGATTAATTACTTTTTAAAAGTGTTTGCGACGTCGTGAAATGACTATATATGAATTACATTTTCAAAATGATGTGCACATATATTTTAATGTTTAAAAAATTAGTTTTAAAGGTTATTATAAAAATAAATGTATAGAAATGCAATTTCAAACAAAAACACATTTATATAATGTGAAACTTATTTGAATTTCAATAAAAATGATAGATTAATGCTTCAATGAGTATCTGCATTCAATTTTCAAAATTATATCTAAATATTCTGTTTTAATTCTTTCGAAAATTAGTATAAAAACTTCTTAATCATTCAAATTTTCAGAAATGAAATTTCAAGTTTAAGAAAATATAAAGTAAAAATTATTTGAATGTTGCAATGAAAATAATTGTTTAATGCTTTTTATTTTGTGAGCTGATTAATTAATTATTAACTGATTCTATTAGAACTTAAAATTTCTGGAATTAGTTTAAAAGTTTAATAATAAATCAAAGTTTCATTAATTAAAGTTCAAATTAAACAAAAAACAAGTAAAAATTATTTGAATGTTTTAATGAATTTTGAGGTTTAAAGCTTCTTATATTGTGAAATGATTAATTAATTATTGACTGATTAATTTTTTTCACCATATTATATTAGATAAAGATAAAATTTTTTTTGTTCAATTAAGTAACAAATTAATCATTTAATTTAAGTTTAATTTTATTAGTCGATTAATTTTGTATTAAATAAAGATTGAATTTAAATTGTTTTTCAATTAAGTATAACATTGATTGATTATTTACTTTGAGGTTAATAATTGAATGTGGGCTATTATTTTTATAATAAAAGTTTGACTTTTCTTTGAAATATATCTATCAAAATTATATAATCTTTTTAATAGTTTGTGATGTTGTTAAAAAAGTATCTGAATTATTTGTTTAAAATTATATCTACAAATATTTTTATTTTGTTTGGATTATTTTAAGGGGGCATTCCAATGTGAACGCATACGAATGTTTTTTTTTCTCTTGGAGGTATGATCAAGAAGAGTGAAAAACAAATTTGTTTGATGGTCAAGAATATTAATTTATTTATAAAATAAAATGCATGTGTGAAAAAAAAAATATCGTGTTAAAATTTGAAGTCGATACGCCCGGTCATTTTTGAGAAATCACCTGCGCCAGCAGAAAACTTTTTTTTCACACATGCACTTTATTTTATAAATAAATAAATAAATATTTTTTATCGTCAAACTAATTTTTTTTCACTATCCTTGATCATACCTTTAAGAAAAAAAAAACATTCGTTCAATTATATACAATGGTTCCCGAGAAAAAAAATGATAGAAAATATGCTTTTTTTATGCGTTCATATTGGAATGCTCCCTTAAACCATTGGAATCCTATGACATTCATCCAAATTTTTGAAATTACTTTCAAATGTTTGAAATACCATAAGCTTGTTTGAAATCCCTTGAAGCTTGATATCACAAAGAATCATTTAATATACCTTAAAAAACGTTGACTTTCCTGTCCTATTTATTTTTTTTCAGGTAGAGGAGATGGCTCGAATTTGAGCCACCTGGATTTCTAGAAAACTAAATCATGTACTAGGTTGGTGACAGCAGGAACTGAAAGCACTTCAGAATATTGGAAAATAGTAACAATAAAACGAAACAACATTTTTTCTAAAATTTGCTGAGATTTGAAAAAAATGACACGCGGCGATCGTAGGTGGTCTTTAGCGTTCGTTAACTTACATTGAGTAGATTCGAAGATAAACAGAAGTTACACCTCGAGTAACACGTATGAGAATTAACATAGCTGACCACGGTTCGACGTTTAAAAGCCGATCGCATTTCCATACCGGGGCCATTCGACGATGCCGTTTAAGGCAGGATACTCTTTTGCTAACACTGGTCTATATTTGCCCTCGGTGGGACCCCTGGAAAGACTCATTTATATCCTCTTATCTGGGCATCTTTCGCGCGGGGCCTCCACCTCGAATATATTCGAAAGTCCACTCGCAGATCTTGATACCGTGCGGCGAATCCCTGCAAAGGTCCTCTTCGCACGGTGGATTTAAAGACTCGAAAAAGGTCTACTAAAAAGGATTCAGATTTTGTCTTAAGAACTCAATACTTCACTAAAACTTCTTTTTGAACGAATTTAAGTAAAAAAAATGATCAAATTAATCACAGTAAACCTCGCGATATAAAGCCGTTGCATTTCATTCTGGTTATTAACTGCAAATCGAAATGATCCACATTTGTGGATCCAAAATTAATTTTTACACAACTTCATTCATATCATTCGTGTGGCTGCCACTCATAAAAATTCATGACAGACAGTTGATCTTGAGAATCGGATCATTCTGATGCGCAATTTGCCGATCAAATAAAAAATTCGAAAACTGTATAAAAGCGTTGCATATCATTTTAATTCAATTTCGGAATCAAATTCAACTAAAGCTGGCAATGTATCTACATATTTAAGCATCACAAATAAAGAAGACACATACTTCTTTCTCTAATTTGTTTATAACAATCTGAAAAAAATTGTATTCAATGAAGAGTTTGCAAGAAAGAATACTCGTAGTTCGAACCAGTGAAGTCGAGTTTCTAAGATTTCGCGTCGAGTGAAGTTGAGCTCGATCGGTTCGAGTCAAATTCAGGTTCGAGCTACTCGAAAGTTTCAACCTCTCAAAATATTTTGGGTAAAAAATGTCAAATTTTTTAATTTTCATCTCAAATTTGCGTTTCGTACTTGTCACACATCCCTATATTGAAATTATATTTAATAGCCATGAAAAGACCAAAATTTTGGTTTTCATTGTTTTCAAATAATTTATTTTTTAATTGTGCTACCTTGCAATGATGCACAATTGTTTTTTTTTAATTCAATGAAAATTGTGATCTGAAAATGTATTTCCCTAAAGAAATTATTTTAAACGAAATCTCACGTACTCTGTTGAGTAAACTTATAAATACTTGAACAAAATGAGCAAATGATTCTACTGGGAATAAAAAATGTAAAACTTAAGAAACTCATTAATAATGTATGTTTCCTGATAAGAAAAATTAATTCTGCAAAGCAGGAAAAAGTGAGGAAGGAATTTTCTCAGGGTGCGAATTGAGGGTTAATAACAATCACTAATCAAGTATGCCATACGAGTGATGTTCTTTTCATTGAATCTTGATGAAGAAACTGGACGTAACGGGGCCTTCCAGTGAAGATGGAAAACGATTGCAAGGGGGAGGGGAAGGCTTTCTTTTTCTATCCTCTTGGAGCTTGGTGGAAAGTATAAGTTATGACTGAGAGTGAACCCCTGCAAAATACATACAGTGGACAACTGGCAACAAGAGAGTCATTTGTAAGCTGGTAACTACGTGCCGAGTGCTTTACGATAGTAAAGCAGTATTTTATGTCAGGGAGGTCTTCGGCTCTCGGCGGTCGGACCTAAAAGCGCTACTTAAAATTTTATGACATTGATTTACAGCCTATTTCGATCAAAGGGCACGTGTAATGCCCACCGTAAAAAAGGTCAATTTGTGTTAGGTAAATTGATGCTCCTGGAGGGAATTCAATTTGCTGCGAGGTAAAGGTGACTTATATATTATACACCTGAAAATTATTTCATCTGGAAATTTAATGTTTCAAAAATGTCGACTGAGAGTGAATATCAGCTGGGAAGGAATATTAGATGGGTCAAAATCACTATAAAGAAAGATGAAGGTACGAAAAATGTCTGCATCGAGTTGTAAATAATATGGAATATAAAATTGAGTATGAGAGCTAGAAAGTACCTCTGTGATTCTAATCATTAAAATGAAATAAAAGTATATTCAAAGTTGTAGAATTTTTCTTCATCTTTTCATGAAGATGAAAATCTAGGGTTTGTTTGTTGTGAATTTTTCGTAGAGTGGGGTAAAGAAATCCAAAAATCTGGTATAATGAACATGTAGCGTAGCGTGTCAACTTTTTTTCATGCATGTCATTGAAGCCTTTTTTGCTGCACAATGTCAAGTATTCGTTCAAGCGGTGCCTCTCGAAACGTCATCGGTACAATTTATAACTTTAAGGCGCGACAGACAGCGAATAACAGCGGGTATAAGTCATTAACTCCAGGCAGAAACGAAGGCGCAATACTTCACCGTCACTGATGACAACTATTCGCTTAAATCATTTTACACCTCTGACGAATTTACCAGTAATCAGTTTTGTGACTTTGATTCATTAATTATACAAGCAAGATTGAACAAAAATTGTTGACCTTCCAAATAACCAAAACATTTGTCTGCTTGGTCACATGGGAATGTTTAAGGCTTCTTTCGATTAACGATGTTAAGCAGCGCTTGGCCAGGTTATATACCCGGACGGGGGCGTCGTACTAAATGATAGTGAATTCTTAAAGTTTAAAGACGTAATGATAAATAATGATTTTGGTATATTATGAAAAGTTTTACTATTAAATAGAGGAAAAAAGATTTATTTATTTCGATTAAAATTCTCACGTGAAATTAAGGGTATAATGGATTTCACAGAAAAATATTTTCATTCAAGATCAAAAATGGGCTTATTTCAAGGTATTAAATATAAAGAAGACCAGTCCCTCTAAAAATTAGCCTAGGACGGCAGTCTTAAATTTAGCCACCACAAAAACTGAAAAATATAGCCACTATTGAACGGGGCTAAAGTTGTACTTTTCAGTCCCTAAGGAGTAAAAAGTGACGTCAGAGATGAATAATAAACATTATCAAGTGATCAGTACATCGCGTTGATAGATTATTTGACAGATTGGACCAACTTGAAGCGATAAGTTACCATAAATGACCGATAAATGACCATAATTCACCATAAATTACGGAAAACTTCCGGAAATTAAATCAATTTGTGGATACTCTGAATTTCGGTAAATTTTCCAAAGTATCGAAAATTTTGGTGAAATAATAAATTTACCATATATTAAACAATTTTAATTTCTGCAACTTGAAAAACATCTCTAAATTTATATTAAAATAAAAATAAAATCTTCAAAATTCTTCCATGAGCAGAAATTATGACGGTGTATAATATACTATTCTCAAAGATGAATCAGACATTATAGTTTTAATTATTTTCGAGGCAACCAATCTAAGGAGTCTTAAAAATAACAGAAACCACAAACAATTGGAATATTCGCTCGATGTACTAATGATCTAAAAAAAAACCTAAAACTAAACCAATTTTGAAAGACTACTGAAAGTTTTTTACGTTCCAATGTACATGTTCAATTGCCATTGTCAAAGTTTTATTATTTTCTTACTCTGATTTGTGCGTGTCTAAAATTTATTAGAAGTTTTAAAAGTTAGAGAATCTTTAAAAAATGATAAAATAGCTATTTTGATACAAGTGCGCAAAATAGGCGATTGCCGACAATTAGTGTGAAACTTCAGTATGTGTTGGAGCTTTGAAGCACAAGTCGGAGGTTAGCACTCGATTTAATTTGAATTGGAAAACAAATTTCGATTTCTTCAAGTTTCTATAGTGTCCGCTTGGGCACATGAAATTTTTTTTTAAGCTTCTCGTTCGATTATAATCGAATGGAGGCTGTCGTACTACCTGAGATTTGGGTATTTATTATTTATAGGTTTTCAATATTTTGGTTGTAACAAAAGTTTGGTCGATTTATAGAAACTTTATTTAAATAAAAAAATATATCCTCTAATTTAAACCATTTTTTAAAGTTCAAATATGGTTTTAATTTTGTGATTAAAAGAACCTAAACCTAAAAATTTCAAATAAGAATGCATTCTTGGTCGTCTGTGAGTACCGGATGTTTCTTAAATTAACGCTGGATATAACTTTCAAATTTAAAAAAAAGGTATAAACCGAAAAATATTTCGAATTCGAAGTCTCCTACGAAAAGTGTTTTCAAAGTTTGGAAATTCTACTGAAAATAGATATCTAGTGGAGATATTAGTTAGACTACGGAAATAATAATTGCATAAAATATACTAATTTTTTACCTGGAGTAATGGATTATTATATATTCTCTTTTTTTGTCTTTCAACTGATATTTCTTTATTAATATTTGACAATGGAAAATTCATTCAGGTTTACGCATTTCTTAACGATCCGTAGACACTAAAACAATGAGACGCAATGCAATGTCGTGCCAAAATAAATAGTCAACAATATTTTGACAAAAGAGCCAAATTGAATCGACATTATTTATGACCATTGTCCATTAATAATCGAGTAGAAAGATATGAGGTTCTTTTGAAGGATAATATAAATTTGTTAATAAATAAAAACAAGAACAGTAAAAATGTAATTCAATAGGCGGTTTCAATCGAGATGGGAATATCGATGAGGAATTGAGGATCGAGCGATGCGATGGTATTAGCCGGATGGAGACGCAGAGCGGATTTATTGCACTTGCCGTGCTCGAATAAATAGATTGGAGTCATCTCGAGCAAAAACAATGTCGTCCGAACCATTTCGAGTATTTTATGAACTCCGAAAGCCATCCGACAACTGGCGCCGGGCCAACCCACTCGGTTTATTATAGTTTTGTTATGACAACCAGGCGTTTCGGTAAATTAATGCCGAAACAAATGTATCTTAACTTAAGAAAGTCGGGGTTGTACCTTCTAATTGAATCGGTAAACACCATAAGTTAAGTGGTAAGTAGTTGTGTCGGCGTAAATCACTTTTGGGAGACGACCCGATGCAAAATGTTGTGCTACTTTCCCTCGAAACACCACTTCCAGGACCTGCTAGACTAATCACCCAACATCGAAAAGCATGCATCAAAATTATATAAAGAGTGGGCAAAAAAAAGCCACCAACAAGGGTAAAGCTGATACGAAGAATACCAGATGATATTTAAATTTTGCAAAACTTTTTTTTATACGTAATCTCTTAAAGCTTCAATTACAAATTTCGTGGAATCAAAAAACTAATGGTTTAAAGGAAGTGTATAAAGAAGAGATAAATATTAATATTGTATAGATTTTAACTATTGTCAAAATTAAAAAAAGCGCAAAACTATCGAAATTAGTGCACGTTTTTTAATAGTACTTCCAATTTTAAGAGATTTCAATTCAAGCGAAAAATGACAATAGAATAATTATTAATCTTTTCAAGAATAATAATTAATCACGAAGGCAAGCTTTATAGTTCTATAGATCTCTTGAAAGTGGTATGATAAAGTGTTATGGCGGAGTGCCAAGATCGTTTAGAAGAGATTAACGTCATTATTCATAGGCATTATTTGTTATTACCAGCAATAAATTAACTTTACATCACCTATCAACCTTATCGACGCTCGGCGCGTGCATTAACCTACTACTGTGATCTTGAAAGTAATAGCTACGTCGGGAATGTGAAAATATGCTCCATATTATCTACTCTTCTTTCCATTAGTGAGCTCTCAGTTTCTCCCTCTGTTGGGACTTACGAAAAATCGTTTGCATTAAGCAAACCGAGATGGTACCAAAATTTTACTCCCTCGGGACACAGGGAATTCTTCTTTCTAGTGCTATTATCTTTTTATTTTCCGACTTCAGACCGAGAATGAAGTCCTAAAAATATAACTTAGTTTAAAATTAGTTATAGGAACGGTTACTTTGATTAATTTTCAGTAATTAAAATTGTTCAAAATTTAAATACTCTCAAGAATCCATACCATCAATTTCCAAAATACTATCTTTAATTTTTTTAATTTTTCCTAATTAATTTCTTACATTGAAATTCCTAGTTTTGGAAGTAGTTCAGACACTAACTTGAATTATTTTTCTGATTTTAATCAAGTTTGGAGTTTCGGTTGGCGCATTTATTATCAAGGAAGCTTATTATAGGAAAATATGATACAATAAGGACTAGGTGGAGCAACCTATCAAACGGAAACTTGCCACCTACAAAGTTTCAAGATCTTGAGAAACTCCACACCTAATCGTAACACATGTTATCAAAGAGAAGATTAGAGAAGTGGAAAGGAAGATGCCTATAGGCTTAATTTGATCAGGCTTACGCTGGCATCAAGCTAATATAGAGTCTTGATACTCGCCTTAGCTTGTTTCACGAAGTTCCTGATGCTAATGTCGACGCCTTCAACGTCTTCAACATCTTCAACGCCTCCAACATACTTCAGGCACTTAGGACACCACATTCGTGCCTCTATCTCTAAAACCTCTCTCCAATGTTCAATTCACTCATTAAGCTTTCTAACTCCAAGTCTCTCAAATTTTGATTCTTTTAAATTTAAAACTTGAAAAGTCGTTGCCGTAGAATCTTTAGATTTAAATTTTGGGTACTTTCAGATTAAAAAGCTTTTAAATGTAGATAGTTCCAAAATGTAATGCTGAAAAACGTGGATGGTTTCAAGGTAGAAGACTTCCAAGTTTGAACGCCTTGCAAGGTGTTACTATTCTGATTTTAATGACATTAATAACAAAAAAGTGCAATCTTTTGGGTACCTTTTTCATTTTACATTTGGGTCCCTATATTATTTTCAATTTGGGTTTTATTGGATTGACGGTGCGATTCTTAACCGATCTTAATGAAACTTTGCTGAGAACCGTAAAACGCAAAACCATATGAATTTTGTAAAGAATTGAGCTAGAGAGAGTCAAAAATGTAAAATTTTATCTCTGAAAACCCATAAAAAGTAGAATTTTTCACCTTTGTCAAGGGCCCCAGACAAACCTATATTAAACCAATTGTTACAAAATTTTAACTGGGTATGCACGGCATCATTTTCTAGTGCTGTTTTTTCAGTTTTTTTCAGACGTAAAATGCAAAACCATATGAATTTTGTAAAGAATCGAGCTGGAGAGAGTCAAAACTGTAAAATTTTCTCTCTGAAAACCCATAAAAAGTAGAATTTTTCACCTTTGTCAAGGGCTACAGACAAACCTATATTAAACCAATTGTCACTAAAATGTTAAGGATATTATAAAAGAGAAAAATTGCTCTTTTATTTCGTTGACGTCTATTGCAATTTCTATGGTACCGATTAACACCAAACTTTAACTAGGCATGCGCAATACTCTGGCCTACTGCTATATTTGAGAAATTTATGAGAACTTAAGTTGTGAGTGTGCGATAATATTCTTCAGTGTTGTATATTTCGGCATTTTGTAATATGTGTAGTCGTTTGAAAAATGGTATATTTTATCATAAAAACTGAATTTTTCAGCTTTTCGCTCGCTTAAAGCAACATTCCAAGTGGAAATTTACAAACTGGCTTGGTACCGCGCCAGTACCGCCAGTCGGATATCGGTGCTGGCGTGGTACTGGTATATGACTGCATGGAAAACGGCTGGGTACTGGCATTAGTACGAAATGTCACTCGGCTGGGAGTTATCTGTCGGTACTGGGGCGGTACTGGAAATGGTTTTATGCCTGTACCTAAAGTCTGTACTGGCGCGGTACTGGCATTAGTACAAAAACAACGTAATTTAATAGGCTGGGAGTTGTCTGTCGGTATTGGGGCGATACTGGAAATGATACCATGCCTATACTTCAAGTCTGTACTGGCGAGGTACTGGCATTAGTACAAAAAGTCACTCGGCTGGGAGTTGTCTGTCGGTACTGGAAATGATACTATGACTGTACTTCAAGTCTGTACTGGAGCGGTACTGGCACTAGTACAAAAAGTCACTCGGCTGGGAGTTGTCTGTCAGTACTGGGGCGGTACTGGAAATTACACTATGCCTGTAATTCAAGTCTGTACTGGAGCGGTACTGGCATTAGTACAAAAATTCACTCGGCTGGGAGTTGTCTTTTGGTACTAAGGCGGTACTGAAAATTGGTAATATGGCTGTACGGAAAGTCTGTACTGGCGCGGTATTGGCATTATTACAAAATGTCTCTCAGCTGCGAGTTGTCCGTAGGTACAGGGTGGTACTGGAAATGGTAAAATATGGCTGTACTGTAAGTCTGTAGTGGCCCGGTACTGGTATTGGTACCAAAGGTAACTCGCCTACTGAAAAACCGATTTTAGGTTTAAAATTTTAGGTAAACAATTCATTTTTGAACAAAATTAACATACTTGCAAAATAATGTCAAAAAATTTGTCTGTAATCAATTTTATTCTCGCACATTGTGTATTTCGTGATCAGCTGTCTTGAAAAAAAAAGAATTCTTTCGATAAAATAGAAATTCCTTATGATAAAGCTTTGTTAAATAAAGCTATTTTAACAGTAATTGTTCTGGAATTTCATCCAGTTTGAAGACGATAAAATGTAATTTTTTATATAAAAATTCATAAAAGGACGTTCCTACTTTGTCGAAATAATTTTTTTCTCAACCAAGAGAGCTCATCACGTAATAAGAAATACACAAGTTTCAATTTTGTTAGCAGCAATAGTTTCTGAGACTCATTTACAATGCTGTAACCATAAGGACGTGATGCACCGGTCCTGAAGTTCTCAACGTTTACATGAACAAAATTCCAGCATTTGGACTCAGTACTGCGGGGCAGTAATGAACCAGTACCGCGCCAGCACTCGGCAAAACTCCTTAATTCGGCTTCCAGCCAGCACTTGGTCTCAGCACTGGGGCAGGACTAAATCAGTACCGCGCCAACACTCGGCATGGTACAGTTGATCAGCACTGGCATTGCTCCTCATTTACAACTGGCGCGGTTCTATGCCGTTCGTAAGATCCGGCATAAGTCAGACTTTTCCGCCTGGGATCTATTGGACCAATTAACGTAAAATTTTGACTGTATGTATGCGGTAATATTCTTTTGTACAGTTTTCAGAATTTTGTAATACTGTATATATGTATAATATTATCATCAGTTTGTGAAATTGTACTTATTCCATCATATATCATTGAATTGATTAATTTCAGTGTCTACTCGTACCAAAAAATTCTGGCTTATCGTAAATCAAAATTTCGGTACGAATAGTCCTTTTTCCACGTCTAACTTTACTTGATTGCAAGTATTGAAAATTTTATTTTTCAAATGTTTTTTTAAGAATTGAAATTTAGGGAGAAAATTTATAAATTTTCGATATAAACAAAATAGTTAATTTATAACAACTTGACGGTATTGAATGTATTGAAGAGTCAGTCGTTTCGATAAACAAAATTATGAGGAAGGTTATTAACGAAAGAAGAGGACCTTTGAAATAAGTTTTAGTGATATTATTTTGAGCAAAGTTTAATGCTAATTATTATCTCGATTTTAATTGGGCAAATTTGGTTCCCCAAATTCATTCAATTGTAGCTGACCAAGTTTTTGCATCGTAGATGTTTTTGGTGGGACTCATATAATATTTTTTATTTGCTTATTCTGTCCTCTTTTGCATATTATATTTCCAACCTAACCATGATTTTTTAAACCATTAAATTTACACACCTTCCATAAATTTTCCCCCCTCATAGAAGTTTTTAACATTCATCTTAATCTGAAGATAAGATCCTCTTAAACTGCTACTCAGCATACCTCTAAAGGCACGATCCACATATCATGAACTATCTCGCCTTGGAAGTTATCTCATTCACATGTTACTCTTGAATACTTTGCGAATACAATAATTTAGGTAATGGCGAGTTTAAAATTCCTTGAGCCATTTAGAATGTCCATCGTAAACGGGCGTGTGATATTACAGCTCATTTTCTAGTCACTGGCGAGTTCCTGATGCTGTTTAGTGAAATAGCTGACGATCGAAAAAGAAAAAGAAAAGGAGGAACTAAATCCACGTCTTCGTACATGCGCCATCTGTTTTTCAGCCGGGCATACGCGCTTGGGGTATATATTCGCGAATTCTTTGACTTCGAGTTCGCGCCGAGGATCGCGTATCTGTGGCAAGCAAGGCTCCAAAGCCCGTTGAGAATGTCTGCTCATTAATAAGAGCGATTCCATACGTATCTTGTCGCCTCGGATCACAGTCGTGTTTGCGTGCCTTTTTGGTCCATGGATTTCAAATTTTTGACCGCCCCCATCGTTCCCAGGATAAAGTTAGGCATGGGAATTTCACACAATTAGAGAAAGTCGTGAGGAATGATTCAATTTCGATTTGATTTCAATTTGGATGCGTTTTCTTATTTTCTTATTTACGGATACTTGCAGTATAGTCTCTGACGACATGTAATACAAATCAGAGTTCTAGCGCCCTTTTTAGAAATTAAAAGTTATGAACTCTGCCTTACTTCATAAAATAAAACTTTCATCTCAATAGAGAGATATGTTCATTTATGTCTTTTAACATTTCTGTGAATCAAAGGCGGATATATATTTTTATTTTCATGATAAATTGTGTGAATGTAAAAGTAATATCAATTAACTACAAATTCTACTGTCTTAATAGAAATTTACATACCTTTAACATATTTTTTTGGTAACCATTTTTTTTTTTAAATAAAAGTTACAAATACTCTAGAAGTCCCCCCTCTTTGTATAGAGATTAATGCAAATTTTGGAAAAAAATCCAAGAGAATTTCGCAAAAAAAATCTCAAAGGAAACAATAACCTTGTATTCTTACAACTTACAACTTAAAATTGCACATTTAGAGAAGACGTCAAATTTGAATCGTCAATCATCCTGAAGACTTAATGTTGTTAACTTTTTTCTTTTAATTTCACAAAAACTATCTTCTTTTGAAACTAAAAAAAAAAAGTTGGACTAGAGTCAAGTAAAAAGGCAAGCTTCTTTCATCCTAATGAACAAGACTTTTTAATCCTTTAACGTATATCATTTTTCTGACATTCCTTATTCAAATTAGAAAAGATTTGGTCGTTTGAATGTGACAAGACTGACCTTTTTTTAATGTTGAGCCTTGTTAATTATTTCGTTACATAATACTCAGTTTCTTTAAAGCTTCGAATTTCGATAAAAATAATTTCCTCTATCGTTGCTGCTGCGTATACAATTCTGTAACTTTCACATTCTGAAAGCTTAAAGTTGGTCGCTTTGATTAATCGCTTGAAAATTATCCAATTTCATAATTTGACTTTTTCAAACTTATGGACTACTTTCAAATTTACACTCGTTTTTTATTTTTACAATTTTTCTAAAGTTTCAGCGATACTTGAAGGATTTTGTACTACTAAATTTTGGATGATTTAAATTCTGTAATACTTCAAATTTGAATGTTTTTCATTTTCCAGAATTTTAAATTTCAACTTTGAAATTTTTGAAAATTTCTTCCTTTTGAAAATATTATGTCTTAACTCTTTGAAATGCACTTACACTCATTTTTGATTGCATATTGATTAAATATTTTTTTATTTAAAAATTGTAGGTTTTTTTATTGTTAGTAGGGGTATGCAAAGAGCTCGAAACTTCAAGTTTAGTCGAGCTGGTTTTTTTGCGAGTCGAGTCGGCTCGAAGCTTTCATAGGCTTTTTGACACGGTTTCTGATCATGAATTTGAGGTGAAAATGGAAAAATTCAGCAATTTTTATCCAAAAGGCCTAATTTTTGGAAAAATACAAAAACGATAAATAAATTCAGGTAAAAATTGATAACGATTTTTAATTTGTGTTCCAAATGGCCCAAATTTTTGGAAAATTACAAAACTGGCTGATTTCCATGAAACTCAGAACGAAGGGTTTCTTCGCGTTTCTGATCATACATTTTGAGTCAAAATTAAAATATTCCATATTTTAAATCAGCGTCCCGAAATTCGAAATGTGTAGTTAAATATTTTTTATAAATTTGGCTAGTCCATCTAGCCCATCCCTTGTTCAGGCTCCGCCGACTTTTCGAAACGACTAGAGACTAGACGCAGACTTTCAGTTTACGATTTTATTACAAACTGTCAGGAAGTCACTTTTTCCACTTTTTTCCTGTATTTTTTCATACACTTTTAGTTTCTACGATTTTATTTCAAATTAAAACCCTTTACGAAAATTTGAAAATTTCATTTGAAATCTTTTGATTGCAAACGTTTCAAATCGAATTTTTTAAGTTCAAATGTTAAAAATTGAAAAATTTCGAAGTTCAACAATTTATATTTGAAATATTCAAAATTAAATAATTTTTTATGGAATCATTCAAAAATAATAATTAGAATTATTGGTAATTTGAGATGTTAAGTTTTAAAATTGGACAATTGAAAATTTGGATAGTTCCTTGAAATTGAAATACTTTAAATTGACGATTGAAAATGTTGATCCTTTAACAAATAAAAATGTTTATAGCTTTTAAAACAAGTAATTTTAAATAAAGTGTTCCAAGTTAAATGAATTTGAATTGAGCCGTTTACATTATTGCATAAAAAACGTCTATATGTCAGCAAAACTCCCAACCTGATAAAGACTTTGATCACATTTATTCTTTACTGAGTTTGGGCGCTTTCGCATTGATTGACTATTTTGCCATTTGTTCACTTTTAAATTTAGAAGCGTTCAAAATTTAAAGTTTGAGTTCTTTTATTCCTTATGCTAGACATATTGAAATGCATAAATTTTACTATATTTTTAAATTTGGACGTTTTAAAGTTTTTAAGATAGACTAACTCAGGTTATTTAATATTAACCAGTTTTCAAATTATGAATTTGTCAAGCTTATTGTCCTTTTTTAATACTAGTCAATTTCAAAATGTTTTAAACTTGGAAATTCGAGACCCTCTAAATTTAAATCTCTAAATTTTTACCCTTTCGGACTCGTATTTCTCCAAATGTTTAAGCTTACGAAATTGAAAAGTTCCAAATTCTGCTTTTCAATTGATCGTAATATTATTTATCAATCAACTCTTTTGATAAATCATAATTGATCATTTTTTCTATGTTTTAAACATTTCCATGGTAATTATAGGAAGCCAATAATTTACTTGAACGATAATCTTAATTCTGCGACACTATATATAAAATCAGTACCATGGATCCAAAGTCGCTAGGGTAAAGAATCTATAGCAGCAGCAGCAGCTAATTTTTAAACAAAGGCTCGATTTCGCAACTTCATAACATCGTTACACTCATTATTCCTTGCTGAGATAATAAATGATTATTACGAGGAGCCCAGGAAATATATAGAGATAGAGATAATATAAAAGGAATGGGTATTGTGAAGCACATAGGGGTGAGTGGGTTAAAGGGTGGAAAATTAAGGGGGAGGTTGAGGGGGTTGCACAAGTTTGCTTTGATGTCTTCTCGCTCAACCCGCTTCCAACGAAGCGACAAATTCTTCGATATTCGCACGATGAAAAGCCTCCTTAGGAAGTTAAACCGCCTCCCTCTAAAGACGACGATGAAAACCGTTTAACTTTTTCTTCCTGGGGAATCTTCCTTTGACGACGGGATATCTACCGCCTCCTTTACAGGTAGAACCGCTTTGTTTGGTACTTACCTGCCGATTGAAGAATTTAAAAAATCATACTTTAAATTTTAACTATTTTATTCTGGTATTTAAAAATACTAATTTTTGATGTTATAATTTGTACCAATGCTTATCAATTTATCAAATAAAATCGAGCTTTTTTACGAGGACTTCAAAACTAGCCTTTTATTAGAATTACTAAAATATTTGTTTAATTCAAGCTCCATTCAGAGATTTTTTGTTATGTTATTTTATTTGATCTAATTAGCCTGCGGAAATAAGCTATTAAAAATTCCAAACTTGACACTAGACGTAAAAGGCTTATGAAAATATATCTGACATACATCAACTGATTTGCAACATCCTCAATGCTTCACCTATCTAAATTGGAAGGAGATCCTACTCCCTTTAAGGAGTTAAAAATGATTATAAATACAATTTTAAATACTTCCTGGAGGAACTCTTCCTATGCAAAACTTTTACGTAACAATTAATTCGAGCACCTATTTCCAATTTGAAAAACTCTGAAGTAGACGTGGTAATTCCATATGGTGTTAAATTACGAGTAAGGCTTATGGCAGTGGTGCGTTGCGGCGATGGTAAAGAGACCGCGACCATGAAATAAGGCGGTAGATCATTTCATATAAAAATTCCTAGCCACCATCATTTCAGCCCTCTTCCCATTTATTTGCCCTTCTCCCTTGGCAACCCCACTTCCCCGTCTAGACGTATAATTGAAGAAACAAAGAGGCTGCAATTATGCTCACAATTACGCGAGTTGGAAAAGTATGGCTGCCATTTTGTCGGTCGTGGTTGACTCGTACTTTTTGATTAAATTATTTTCATGAGCGTTATAAAGCTGTCGCTCGTGTTATAAATATATAGGAAGCGAGATATTTAGAGTTAATGCACTATCTACACCAGAAATGCATTCTAAATTATATGAGATTCTTATTTATTATTTATTTATATAAGAATATAATTACAAATCATTAATAATTAATTTAATTACCATTTAATAATTTAATTATTTCATTTTTTCAAATGTGTAAAGTTGGAAAGTATTAAAAGTAAATGAGGCAGAACAAGAAAAGTCATTCCAATTACTTTGTAAACAGAATATTTTTAAGTTAAACCTTTACATAATTATGTTTGATTCAACCAAAGTTTGTTTAATTAAAGCAAACCATTTTATTAACAGTGCATGATTGGGAAGCGTTCAGTTTTCATTAATTTATCTTTGTATGCAGGCGCGGATCCGGAGGGGGGGCACGGTGGCTTGCCCCCCCCCCCTCCCCAAAGCCCAGACTCGAATTTTTCAAACAAGATAATTGAAGTTCACGATCCAAGTAAATAGAAACTAATTCGGGAGGATTGCGGCGAATTAACATTTTTAAATTCGCCCGAATTTGGCTTTCTGATTCGTTGAAACGAACTGAGCCAGCACGACTTAAATTCATGTCAATTCGCCTTAATTCGTGGTCAAGGTTATTTCGAACAAAAATGAATAAAAATTGCATGCCTCAAGTCTCGAACCAGCGATACCAAGTGTATAGGTCCAGGAGGACCGCTGAGATACGGGAATCATTAATATATATTTACAACAGATCCTATATGCCCCTGCGCGTTAGTTATACTACACATTAAGAATTCAATTGAATAGGTCAGTTTTTGACTGTATTCGCGCTGGCAAATTCTGGCGAATTGGACCTTGACTTAAAATCTCGAGAATTAAAATGAATTGGCCGACACTGAAATTGATTCGTGTTGACACATTCAAATGATATTTGAAGACTATATTATTCTTCACGAATTTACACACATAAAAAGCAAGAAAATTGCCATGGCGATTACTGGGACTAATGTCACGATTACTGGGATGTTTGCATTAATTGCATACATTAAAAAAGAGTAAGACTTAAAAATCAGAAGCCAGTGCGTTTTAAAAGTGGAAAAATTAGTTTAGTTTAAAATAAAAATAGAACTTTAAGTCTAAAAGTATCTTTAGAAATGAGTAAAAAGCTTGTAAGAAAGCTTACTTTTTTTAAATTTATCAATATTTTTCAAAACATTAAAATGTGTTTACTTTATTGAATAGAAATAAAATTAAAATACTTTAATATCAGAATTATAGAACACTATGTAATTTTAATGGTCTCTTTGAAGACAAATTGTTAAGCTACCAAGCACGAAATACGTATTATCACATCACAAATTTTATATCACAAGGTATATAATATAATTTGAAATAAGCTTGATTTCAAATTTTTTTTTGAATGCTAGGTTGAGTTTTTAACTTTTACAATGATGAAATCATTCAGTTTATAATGTGTGATTATAAAATCTTTTACTATCATAGTTTTTAATTTTACATCTTCATTTTCAAGGGTACATTTTCAACTAAAAGAATGTTAAAATGCAGTTTTTAAGACTTACACAATACAGGATTAATATCTTTTGAAACTGAAATTTTTTGACAAAAAATGTTTCAAGTTAAATTCAACTGTAAATATAAATTAATTAAGTTTGTGTATTCGAAATTGAACAATAATTAATTGATTTTACAGGGCGATTCTGAATCTGATAAAATTAAACAATTTAAAGATTTTGACGTTAAAAGTTTATACTGTTTCAATTCGAAAGACTTAGTGTTAATCAAACGTAAACTTCGAATTGAAACTTTATAAGCTGTTTGTTGTTTCAGTGTAAAATATATCATTTTTAACGACTTCAATTTGAAAATTTGTAATTGAGAAAAATAAGAATTATTTAATATTCAGCAATGTTGGACTGTTTATTTTAAATTAACAATTATAAATGGAATATTCAAGACTAAACAATTTTAAACTGAATAGTTTGAAACAGGAAGCCTTGAATCTTTGAAATTTCGGAGAGCTAAACTTAAACTTTGAACGTTACAATGTTAATTTTTATTGTTCTAATTAAAAAGTTTCTATTTGTAAGTGAAAGTGTTGAATTTTGATGTGTAAATATCAAATAAAAATGTATTCATTTAGAAAAAAATCGAGTAAGTTGAGGAGATATTTAGAAGATTTGAAATAAAATTGTGAAGCTTTTAAGGATTTTGAAAGGTTTAAGATAATATAATTATTGTCTTAATATTCATGGAAAATTTTTTTATGATTTTTATTTTGAAAAATTAATTTAAACAGAATATTTAAGAATATTTTAAAACGAAAGCAAATTTCGATGAATAAATAAAAATTGAACAGTTATAAATTTGAATGGCAGCAAATCGAATACACCAAACCTAACCTGAATTCGTTTTCACGTTATATCTATTGAACTTTTTTTACTGGGCAAAGAGATCAATTTTTGACTAAAAAGATGATCTCACCAAGAAAACAAAATGAATTTTTAACAATTTAGTTTAATTCGTCAACCAAAAGAAATTAATTTTTAAACCAAAAAACGAACTTTATATCAAAAAAATTGAATTTTCAACCCGAAAATATAAATTTTTGGCAAAAAAGTTAATTTTCAACAAAATTGTTGAATTTGTTACCAATTTGTTAAATTTTCAAGACCAAATGGTGAATTTTCCACAAAACAGTTGAATTTTCAACCCAAAAATATGAATTTTCAAGAAAAAAAAGGTCATACACAATAATTGATTTTTCAATCCGAATATATGATGTTTATCGACAAAATAGTTGAATTTTCGACCAAAAATAGGAATTTTCAACCAAAAAGTTCATTTTCAACCAGAATAGTTGAATTTTCAAGCCAAAAAACCAAAGAATTTTGTACAAAACAGTTAAATTTTCAACACGAAATATGAATTTTTAACAAAGAAAGTAATGTTCAACCAAAAAGTTTAATTTTCAACAAAACAGTTGAATTTTAAACCAAAAGATATTATCATTTAACAAAATTGTCACGTTTACAACAAAATAGTTACATTTTCGAAAAAATATTTAAATTTGCAACCAAAAGATTGAAAATTAAAACCAAAAAAGAAGTTTATCCAAAAATTAATTTCTATACCTTTAAATCTAAAAAGCCTAATTTTCAACAAAAAAGTTAATTTTCAACCAAAATTGATGACTTTTCAACCAAAAAGGAAAACCAATTTTCTAAAAAACAATTGAATTTTTGATCCCAAAATATGAATTTTCAACAAAAAAGTTACTTTCTAAGAAAATAATTAAATGTTCAACCGAATAGTAGATTTTTTAACCAGAAGAGATGAATTCTGTACTAAAAATATAATATTAGACTTTTTAACCAAAAATGATGCTTTTCAACTAAAAAGGTAAATTTTCAACAATGCAGTTGAACTCTCAACCAAAAAATATTTGTTTTGATCAAAATAGTTGAATTTCAAAAAAAGAATTTAATTTTCAACCAAATAGTTGAATTTCCTACCCAATTGTAAAAATTCTAAACCAAAAAGATGTATTTTCTACACAAATTTAGAAATTTTTAACTAAAAAAATATGAATTTTCAACAAAAAAGTTACGTTTTGACCAAATAGTTGAATTTTCAACCAAATAGTTAAATTTTCTACCAAATTGTTAAATTTTAAAGTCAAACAGACGAATTTTTAACCTAAAAATATGAATCAAACCGAAAATTATACAATATAATTGATTTTTTAACTCAAAAATATCAAGTTTCAACCAAATAGTTGAATTTTCAGTAAAAATTGGAATTTTCAACCAGAATAGTTGAATTTTCAAGCAAAAAAAAAAAGAATTTTCCACAAAACAGTTGAATTTTCAACACAAAAGATGAATTTTTACCAAAAAAGATAATTTTCAACCAAATAGTTGAATTTTCAACAAAACAGTTGAATTTTCAACCAAAAAGGACGATCATTTCACAAAATTATCGAATTTGCAACAAAATAGTCGAATTTACAACAAAATAGTTGAATTTTCAACAAAAGAGTTAAATTTACAACCAAAAGATGAAAAATTGAAACCGAAAAAGATTAAGTTTAACAAAAAATATAATTCAAGACCTTTAAATCAAAAAAGATTAATTTTCAACAAAATAGTTGAATTTTCAACAAAGAGGTTAATTTTTTATCAAATAGTTGAATTTTCGACCCAATTGTAAAATTTTCAAGAAAGAGGAACTTTCTACACTAAAACTGAATTTTTAACCCAACAATATGAAATTTTCAGCAAAAAAGTTACATTTCAACCAAATAGTTGAATTTTCAACTAAATAGCTTAATTTTCAACAAAACAGTTAAATTTTCAACCAAAAAGGGCAATCATTTAACAAAATTATCGAATTTTTAACAAAATAGTCGAATTTACAACAAAATAGTTGAACTTTCAACAAAAGAGTTAAATTTACAACCAAACGATAAAAAATTTAAACCAAAAAAGATGAAGTTTGACCAAAAATATAATTCTAGACCTTTAAATCCAAAAAAATTAATTTTCAACAAAAAAGTTAATTTTCAACCAAAAATGATGACTTTTCAACCAAAGAGATGAACTTTCCACAAGCAGTTGAATTCTCAATCAAAAAAGATTAATTTTCAACAAAATAGTTAAATTTTCAACAAAGGATTTAATTTTCAATCAAATAGTTGAATTTTCAACCTAATTGTAAAATTTCCAAGCCAAAAAGAGGAACTTTCTGCAACAAATTTGAATTTTTAACCCAACAATCTGAAATTTTCAGCAAAAAAGTTACGTTTCAACCAAATAGTCGAATTTTCAACCAAACAGTTGAATTTTCAACCAAAATAGTTGAATTTTCAAGCCAAAAGAAAAACAAATTTTCTAAAAAAACAATTGAATTTTTAACCCTAAAATATGAATTTTCGAAAAAAAAGTTAATAAAAAAAAAAATCAAATGTTCAACCGAATAGTAGATTTTTTAACCAGAAGAGATGAATTCTGTACCAAAAATATAACATTAGACTTTTCAACCCAAAATAATTAACCAAATATAATAAACCCGATGTCTACCCGATGGCAAATTTTTAATTCCCGGTCATTTGTCGGGTTTCTCTCCGTCAATTATTAATTTTTCCCGATCAATTAAAAAAAGTTCATAAGATTTGAATAATTTCAAACGATTTTTGAAAATTTCAAGAGATTTATAGATTTTTAAAAACATTGCAAAGATTTCTTATTTGGTACAGGGATTTTTTTGAAAGAATTGTATTTCTGAATAATATAATAATAATATGAATAATATAAAAATAAGGAAAAAGGGATTATTCTTCTAAATCAGAGTGAAAATTATTTCCAAAAATTCCTGTCACATGTCGAAAATTCTCCGTTCGAAAGTTAAAATTATAATTTTTTACAGAAATTCCATTTTCCAAAGTGAAAATGATAATTCTTTTCCGAAAACATTCTTGTTTGAAAGTCAAAACTGTAATTATTTATCGAAATTCCCTGTTCCAAAGTGGAACTTATGATTCATTACATAAATTCCAGGTTCAAGTCACAATTACATTTATTTCATAAAATTCCCTATTCCAAGTCAGAATTATATTTATTTACAAAATTTTCTATCATAATTTAGAAATATAGTAACTCACTGTTTTTATAAAATTTGAAAGAGGAAAGTTTCAAATTCTGAAAAAATTTTTTAATAAAAAAAAAATTTAATTTCAAACAAATTCTTATTTGAATCAATGAATTTTCAAAATCTGACAATCTCTGACATTGAAAAAGGATTGTTTTTGTAAATTTTCTTTTTATAAATCAGAATGAAAATTATTTTCTAAAATTTTCCATTCTATGTCAAAATTTACCTGTTTTACCTACATATTTCAAGTCACAATTAAATGCCCTGTTCCAAGTGAGAATTATATTTATTTAAAAAATTGTCTATCAAAATTCAGAAATATAAAAACTCCCCTTTTCTAAAATTCGGAAGCGGAAAGTTCCAAATGCTGGAAAATTTTTATTAAAAAAAAAAAAAAAAATTTTAATTCAAACAAATCCTGATTTGGATCAATGAATTTTCAAACTATGAAGATCTCTCACTTGTAACAGGGATTGTTTTTCTTAATTTCTTTTTTATAAATTATAATTGAAAGCATTTTCCAAAATTTCCCGCCCTGAAGACAAGAAAAATTATAATTATTTACGGAAATTCCCAGTTCGAAAGTCAAAATTATAACTATTTACATGCATTCTCTGTCTCAAAGTATAAATTATAATTCTTTATGTAAATGCCATGTTCCAAATCACAAATACATTCATTTCAAAAAATTCTTTGTTCCAAGTCAACATTATATTATTTTATTTACAAAATTTTCTTATATAATTCAAAATCATAGTAAGTAACTCCCTCTTTTCAAAATTTTGAAGAGGAAACTTTCAATTCTGGGCAATTTAACAAAGAAAAAAAAAGGTTTAAAGTCAAACAAATTCTGATTTAGAACGGGGATTTTTCAAAATCTGACGAATTCTTACTTGGAACAGGGATTGTTTAGGTAAATTTTTTTTTTTAATTAAAAATTAAAATTACTTTCCAAATTTATCCGTACCATGTCAAAAATTACATGTTCGAAAACAAAATTATAATTCTTTACGAAATTTTCTTTTCCATATTCAAAATTGTGATTGTTCAGGGGAATTTTTTCATATTTTATTTATTTATTCCCCGTTCAAACTCAGATTGATTTGAAAATTAAATTAATTTACCAAATGAGCTGTAATTCAATGATTAAATGTAATTAAATATCGGTTTCTCAATTTAATTAAAAACTGATAATTTAGTTTCTAGTTGCTAAATGTTGGAGAAAAAAGTTTTATAACAAAAAAAACCACGTCTGAGAAAATGGAAGTTAAAAAAAAATTTCCTGGCAATTACAAGTATCTCAAGTTTGTTCCAGGTATAATTTGTCATAGTACGGAAACTTTTCAAGTAAAAATATTGCATTTTCAACAAGATAAATGAATTTTTAACCAAATAGTACATTTCTTAACCAGAAATATTAATTTTCAACTAAATAGTTGAATTTTCGAATAACTAAATAACTAAATTTTCAGTTCAAAATATTAATTTTCTAAAAAAAAATGTCAACAAAAATTATGAATTTTGAACTAAAATTATGTATATTCAACTGGAATAGATGAATTTTCAACCAAGGAGTTTGTTGTTTTATTTATAACCAAAAATCTGAATTTTCATACAAGATGATTGATTCTTTACCAAAAAAGACGATTTTTTAACAAAATACATGAATTTTCAATGAAATACTTGAATTTTCAACTAAAAAGGACAAATTTTCAACCAAATAGTTGAATTCTTAACTAAAAAAGATCAACTGTAATACATTTTTTATAAATAAAATAAAATCATAAATCATCAACTGGAATAGTCGAATTTTAAACAACAAAAAATTAATTTTTAACCAAGAAATATGTAAAAAAGAAAAGAAATTTCTACCAAAAAGGACGAATTTTTTAACTAAAAAAGTTGTATTTTTAACCAAATAGTTGAATTTTCAACCGAAAAAGATTAAACATAAACCAAATATGTAGCTGAATTTTCAACTCAAATTTTTAATCAAGAAAATGAATGTAAAAAAAATTAATGATCAACCAAACAGTTGTATTTACAACCAAATAGTTGAATTTTCGACCAAAACCTATAATTTGTTAACAAAATATTGAAATATTCAACAAAATAATTAAATTTTAAACTGAATAGTAGAATTTGTAACGAAAAAATATTAATATTTTACTAAACGATAAATTTTCAATCAAAAAGATAGCATTTTTTAAGAAAAAAAACGAATGTTTAACAAAACAGTTAAATTTTTGACCAAAATAGATTACTTTTTAACAAAATAGTTAAATTTTCAACCAAAGAGATGACTTTACAACTAAAATAATGAATCAGAAAAAAAATTAATTTGTAACAAAGGAATTTAACTTTCAACAATCAAAAATAGTTTAATTCATTAAAAAATTAGTTGAATTTTTAAATCAAAAAGGCGATTTCTCTAGAAAATATGAGTTTATTAAACCGAAAATATGTGTTTTCAACTAATAACTTAATTTTCTACCAACATAATACAAGTATTAATCTAAACAGACGAATTTTCAACAAAATAAACTAATTTTCAACCAAATAGTTGAATTTTGAACTAAAAACAATCAATTTTCAACCAAAAATGGAATAGTTAAATTTCCAGTTCAAAAATTTTTCAACCAAAAAAAAAGGTATTTGTCACAAAATAGTTAAATCTTAAAAAATTTGTTAAAAAATTGAGCAATTTTCCAGAAAAATGCACTGACTTTCAAAAAAATTCCTTAAAATTTCCAGGTGTTCCCAGGTACATACAAATTCCCTGGCAATTCCAGGTTTTCCAGGTAAACCACTTATTTTTAATAGTTTTCAAATTGAAAATCTGATTAATTATTTAATAAACTATTTAAAAATTTGTAACATAAAATTATCAAAATTTTTTAACCAGTGCATTCAACGTCTTATTGATCAGTTTAGGAGCTTTTTAACGTAAAATCTTATAAGTAAAGAAATAAAAAGTTTGTGAAATGAAAGGATGAAGTTGGATTTGTATGGTTATAAAATAATGAACTTAGAAAAATGTTTTATATCATTCTATCTCATAAGTTTATTACGAAGGAAGAATGCAGCTTATAAGATATTTTCAAAGTACGCAGTACAATAAATTGTGAAACTATAAAATTATCACTCACTGAGTAGAAATGTGATTTCTATTTCAATGTCTCACTATATTTTTTCCTGGCGCATCCAAGTGCCCGCAAATTTCTCATTTTTCAATATCCTTATACAAAAGTCAAAAAAATAGTACGCTAAGAATAAGTCAAAGAAAAAACAAATTGGCTAGAGATAACTAAAAAAATAACAATTGTACTTTAAAAATAAATCAAAGAAAAGAAAAACATTGCGAAGATCAAAGATCCTGGAGCTGCCAATTAAATAAAGTAAAATTTTTATTATAGAGATGTGATGTTTTGTCCATTAATAACATGGTTCAAGCATTTTATATTTATACCTAGCAGATTTAAGCGTTTCGTAGTGACAATGTACAATTTAAGTTAGTATAATTATTCCAGCACTGAACATATTATTGTAGTAAGATAAAAGTCAAGAATGTCGAAGAAAAACAAGGGTGAAATGTGGTAAACTGATGAAATAACATTTTTATTTACTATATCTAATTCTAATTAGCTTATTATCCCGAGTGCATTAAATTCAGTTAATAAAAAATTTCTATTTATAAACAGAGTCGGCTGTGAGACTTAGCGACTGGCTTGAAAATAAATGTACATTATACTTTTTTTGTACTACCTAGATACTTGTGTCTACTTAAGCTGATATCGCCAGTTATGTTCCTGATTATTATGTTTCAAGAATTAAGGGGATTGAAACGACACGGGTTTTCGCCGCATACATTATACGTCTACGAGGATGCATTTTTTATTGTAATATTTGAACCACATAATCTAGAGGCAATTTTACTTCCGGGAACAAAGCGATTTTTTCGAAAAATGTTCTTATTGTTGTCTTTTTTTTTGTAATTAAAAATTGAGCGTTCTTTTGCGCCTGTAAATTGCAACGCGCCCGCTAAGACTGTATGCCGGGCTGCAGTCATCGGATCTAGTTTTAAGTTGAATAAAATATGCAAGTAGTCTACGTCGCTTATATTAATAAACAACATAATAATATAATACAATAATTAAAAAAATAATAACATAATGATAATTTTTCGAAAATATATATAATATCCTCCTTTTTGTCGGTGAGGAAGATATTTTTTCTTACCATCAAACCAACTTAAAAATTATTATTTATTTGTATTATTGTAATATATTATATTATGTATTACTATAAGCGACGACGACGCTCTACTTGAAAATTTTATTCATCTTGGCCGGGTGACTGCAGCCCGGCATACAGTGTTAGCTGGCGCGTTGCATTTTACAGGCGGAAAAGGACGCTCAATTTTTGATTGTAAAAAAACAAGAACATTTTTCGAAAAGATCGCTTTGCTCCCGCTAGAAAGACTGCCTTTAGATTATGTGGTTGAAATATTACATTAAACAACGCATCCTCGTAGGCGTATTATGTATGTGACGAAAACCCTAGACGTTTTAATCCCCTTAAGACCAACCCTGCTTGTAAAGTTATAAATATAGAAATTAAATCAAGATTATAAACCTTAAATATAGGGATATAATACTCGAGACGTTAACATATAGTTAATTTTGCTCCTATGGGATAGTTCATTTTCATTATCAAAAAATATATAAAGTGTTGTACATTCGGCCACAAATAAACAATAAAAAGTCTTGAAATGAAAGATATGTGTAACTATATATATTTATTTACTTCATGTGTCCCATTATTCTAGTTTGAAATTATTTTACCGTAGTTTCTATAGCAAGGAACAGTGGTGTGTTTAGACGATTTACAATCGTGTATCACAGAGTTCGTTTTCGTAGGTTGTCTTGCACTTATTGTTTTTTAAATCAAGTTCCATTTTCTTTAAAAGCTAATTTATCAAGTCCAATTAAAGATTCTAAACCATTTATTCTCCTACTTTATAAATTGATTTCCATCATCATTCCACTAATCGACGACTCAAATTCTATTATTCCCAGCATTGTCTATATCCAAAGTATGTAGAACTACAGTTTGTACAAAAGTACTATACGAAATTTCCAAGTGTTCAGGGAAATCGGGACTTATTATAAAAACACATATCTATCAGCTACATTTTTACGCTAAGGCATTACCTCTCCGAAATTAGTATGACCCGTGTCTTTGGCGTGATGAGTGGCAGCCAATTGTCCACTGAGCATTACGCCACAGTCTTCACATTTGAGGGTGAATTTTTGAACATCAGTATATTGCCGACTAGAGTTTGCTTCCTTCGCAAGTTCAGAAGCCTGCTGCAATATTCTGCTATCCTCAGCTTGGAATATTGTCTGATTATCTTGTCCCTGCAATAGAGAAACAATGTTCATATTTTATAGTTTAAGAAATTAAAAGCAGTATACAGGCCAAGTTTCACTTAAAAGAGCAGGCTAAAGTTGGTACCCTAGAAATTATGTTTTGGGGATGCCTCCTGAGTATTTTTACCGAATATGAAAAAAATCGTTAGGCCCGCTTTTAAAATAACTCGATATTTCTTATTTTTTGAACAATTTATGTACCTTTTTTCGAAAGGAAGAAATAATAAGTAAAATTTTCTCTGATAAAAACTTTAAATTTTGCTTCCAAAAAAAGTTCCCACGTGATGAATATTGATTGACTTTCCTCTCCCTTTTAGATTTTGAAAAATGTGTGAAAGAGATCAGTTTTTTCAAATTCAACTTCTTTGGTTCATTTTACATAAAACTCCTGAAAAGCAAAAAAAAAGTTCATGTATTTCTGAACAATTTAAGAAAAAGAAGAATGTTCTAGCATAAATAGTTCTGAAGTTATGACTTCTGAAAGAGATTTTTACAGTAAAAAAAAGGTTCAATCGTTTTCTTTTTGAATAATATCTTGTCCCCTATACAGTCTACATGAAAGTTTTGTGAAAATGAATTAAAGCAGAATAAATCATCTTTAAAATAAATTAAAAAATTGATTCTAGCTCTTACAGAACATCAGTTATATTCTCTTATATCAGGCTGCTTTTTTTGGAACTTTATTATAGATCGCATTTTTTTATTTAAAACTTATTTTGCATGTATTGCATCACAAGACAAGATATTATTCATAAAGAAGCAGATTTAACGTTTTTTTAAAATGAAAAATCTCTTTAGGGCTTCATAATTTCAGAACCAAATAATAAATGAAAATAAAATGAACCAAAAACGTAGAATTTAAAAAAAATTGATGCCTTTTACACATTTTGCAAAATCTAAAAAGGAGGGGAAAGTCAATCAATATTAATCACATGGGAACTTTTTTTGGACGCAAAATTTAAAGTTTTGATCAGAGAAACCTTTGCTTATTACTTATTCCTTTCCGAAAAAATCACATAAATTGATGAAAAACAACAAATATCGAGTTATTCTAAAAGGGGGCCTTACGATTTTTTTAATTCGGTAAGAATACTCAGGAGGCATCCCCAACAAATAATTTGTAGGGTACCAACTTTAGCCTGCTCTTTTAAGTCAAACTTGGTTCTGAGGAGACGTGCCTATGGGATAAAATATATGGAACAAAGGGTACTTTTTACGCCCTAAAAGGGTAACAAATTTAGGATAAATTCATAAGACTTCAAAAGAATTCAAGTTGAATTCCAAAGAATTCAAATGAATTGGGAAAAATTTGTTTAATCAAAAAATTGCATTGATTTCCGTAAAATTGGAATGAATTTAGAGAAATTTAAGGCAAACGAGAAAAATAAAATAAAATTCATTCAAATTCAAGGTGAATTAAAAAATTCAAATGAATTTAAAACAATGTAAAAATATAAAAACAAACTTCATTGAATTCAGTAACTTTGAAATGAGATTAGAAAAATTAAAAGGAATTTAAAAGAATTTGATGAAATGCCTAAGAATTCAAGGCGAGGTTAAAAGACTTCAGGATCAATTAAATAAAAACTTATCAAAATTTAAAAAATCCATTGAATTTAATAGAATTGAGTAAATTTAGAAGAATTCAAGTGTATTAAAAAATTAAAGAGAATTCCAAAGAATATCAAAAAATGCAGAATAAATTATTAAGAATTCAGGGTGAATTAAAAAAAAATTTCAAATCTCTTCAAATCTTTAAAACCCTACTAATTTCTAACCAAAAAAAGTGACTAACGACTACAAAAGATTTCAAATGAATTGGAATGTTTTTTTAAATAAAAAAATTCATTTATCAGAGTAAAATTTGATTGTATTTAGAGTACTTCAAGGAAACTAGAAGAATTCAATGAAATTCATAAAAAATTAAACAGAATTTCAAAAAAATGAAGTGAATTCAAAATAATTAAAAAATATGGAAAATTCATTGAATTGAGTAAGTTTGAAATGAGCTTAGAAAAAGTAAAGAGAATTAGAAGAATTTGACGAAATGACAAAGAATTTAAGGTGAATTTTAAAGACTTCAAGATTAATTAAACAAAAACTTTTTAAAAATCCACTGAATTAAGTAGAATTGAGTAAATTTAGAAGAATTTAAAAGAATTCAGGATAAATTAATAAGAATTCAGGGCGAATTCCAAATGAATTGCAAAAAATATTTGAAAATCTCTTGAAATCTTTGAAACCATACGAAATCCCTCACTTCTCGTAAATAAATTCTTTGAAATCCATTAAATTTCATAAAATCCCGTGAAATTACATGAAATCTGATGATACTTCTTAAAAGCCTGGAAACTGTATTAAAATACTTTAAGTGCTTTTACAATCCTTTAAAATCATTGAAATCCACGGAAATCTTATGAAACCCCTGGGAATCTTTTAATTATTATTATTATTATTATATCATTAAGCCGTTTCCCTTTCGGGGTAGGCGTGAAATACCTTGAAAACTGTAAAATACTGTAAAATCGTTCCATATCTTCCGAAATTCTTCACAACCGCATACAATTTTTTCAAATTCTTTAAAATTACTCAAACCCTTGCAAATCTCTTGACATTGTTTAAATCTCTTGCAAATGCCTTGTAATCTTTTAAAGTATGCTAAAATATTTCCGTCTTTAAAATTTCTTCAAACTATAAAAATAAATAAAACATTTCTGCAAATCGTTTAGAATTTCCTAAAATATTTAAAATCCCATTAAATTAATGAAATCAATTTAAAAAAATTTTGTAATCTTTTAAAATAGCCTAAAATATTTAGAAACCTTTAAAATATTTAAAAATCCCATGAAATTTTTTTAGGCTCTTGAAAATTCCAAGGAATTTAAAAAAATACCTTAAAATATTTCAAATACTTTGATAATTTTATCAATTGATTCTCAGGATTCTCTTTTCACTTAAAAAAGTGGTTTGAGAAAGAAGCAAAAAAGTGACTAACAGTGACTGTGTAGCAGCCCTGATTATTTTCTACAGCTTCTTACAGAAATTCCCTGATTTGCTATTTTTTTCAAAATCCCTGACTCTTGTAAGCTTTGATCTTATTAAAAAAATTTTAAGTTACATTATGGACTGCAAATAGGGTACCATAGGAACCATATCAAGAAAATGAGGTATTTTGGGGACTTGAACTGAATATAAGGTACAATAGGGGATATAGGGACCAGTCTGTGAGGCCTGATGAATAAATCTAAATTTTAATTCCTCTTAACCGTCCAAAATTCAAATTTAATTACGAAATTTTTGGAAATTAAAATAACAACACAGAATCTAACGATAAAATTTGGACAATACACTCTTAAATGTCTGGATTCAAATGTCTCTAAATCAGTTTTTATATTTATAGATAACACTTTTTGTTTTTTAATATTTACATAAATTCTCTCTTAGTCTCATTACTTTCGTTATATGTAAAATTTCAACATTATCCGAATCAAAATCACGGTCAACATATTCCTTTTTATGTCTACACTACAAAAATAACGTTTTAAACGAATTTTTCACGAAAATAGGGAGTAATAGGGGAATAATTTTTTTAAATTAAATTAATGCATGGGTACTATATTATATGCAATGCATAAGTTGAATTTTCAATGAAAGAGTTGAGTTTTCACGATGAAAAGTCAAACGTTTTAGAAAACAGTTGAGTTTTGAACCAAGAAAGATGAATTTTCAACAAAAAAGTTAATTCTGAACCACGAAAGACGACTTTTCAACCAAACAGTTGAATTTTCAACAAAAAAATTAATTTGAAACCGAACCATGAACAACTACATAGTCGAATTTTCAACTTAATGGTCGAATTTTAAAACAAAAAAGATTTTAAATTTCAACCAAAAACAGTTATATTTTTAACCAAACAGTAGAATCTTCAACCAGGAAGGATAAATTTCCAATCTACAAGATCGAATTTTCCATAAAAAAAGATGAATTTTCATCAAAACATTCAAATTTTCGACCAAAAAAGATGACTTATTACAGAATAGTTAAATTTTCAACTAATCAGAGGACTTTTCAACTAAAATGATGAATCATCAAAAGAAAAAATGCATTTTTAACAAAGGAGTTCAACTTGCAACCAATTAGTTGAAGTTTTAATAAAAAAGATGAATTCTCATCGAAAAATGTAATAGTTGATATTTTAACCAAAAAATATTTTGATTTTGAATTGAAACCATTTGAATTCATCAAAAAAAAGATTAGTTTAATTTTTAAGCCAAAAAGGCCATTTATCTACCAAAAGACGAATTTAAGAAAAAATAGTTGAATTTTCAAGACAAAAAAAAAAGAATTTTCTGAGCAAACATATGAATTTTCAACAAAAAAGTTCATTTTCAAAGCTAAAAATATTAATTTTCTTCCAAAAGAGATGAATGTTCAACGAAAGAGTTAGGTTTTCATGATAAGAAGTCGAATTTTTTAAGGAAAAAGTTGTCTTTTAAACCCGAAAAGATGAAATTTCAACAAAAAAGTTCATTCTTAACCAAGAAAGACGGGTTTTCAACCAAACAGTTTCATTAACAAACAAATAGTTGAATTTTCAACCAAATAGTCGAATTAAAGAAAAATAAATAAATAAAACTTCCACCAAAAGTAGTTGCATTTTTAACCAATTAATTGAATCTTCAAGACAAAGACTAATTTTTTAGAAGACAGTTGAATTTCCAACCGAGAAAGATGAATTTCCAATTCGCAAAGATGAATTTTCTATCCAAAAAGACGAATTTTGAACAAAATAATTAAATTTTCTACAAAATAGTTAAATTTTTCGCCTACAAAGGTTTATTTTCAATCAAGAAGATGAATTAAAAAAAAATAATGATCAACCAAACAGTTTCATTTAAAACCAAATAGTCAAATTTTCGACAAATTGTATTTTCAACACAACAATTGAATTTTCAATCGAATAGTAGAATTTTTAATAAAAAATATGTATTTTTTACTAAAAGATGAATTTTCAATCAAGAAGAACGCATTTTCTATCCAAAAAGACGAATTTTCAACAAAACAGTTAAACTTTCAACCAAAATAGATTACTTTTGAACAAAATAGTTCAATTTTCAACAAAGGAGATGAATTTTAAGCTAAAATAATGACTCGTAACAAATTCATTTTTAACAAAGGAGTTTAACTTTCAACAATTAAAACAGTTTAATTCATTACAAAAAACTAATTTAAATTTTTAAACCAAAAAGGCGATTTCTTCAGAAAATATGAGTTTACTAAACTGAAAATTTATTAATTATTCAAATCGAAAATATGAGTTTCCAACTAAAAACTTCATTCTCTACCAAGATAATTTTCAACAAAATACATTAATTTTTAACTAAATAGTTGAATGTTCAACTAAAAACAATCAATTTTCAACAAAAAATGGATTTATCAAAACAGTTCAACTTTCAACCAAGTAGTTGAATTTTCAATAAAATAATAAAATTTTCAACTAAATAGCAGAATTTTTAACAAAATGAGATGAATTCTGAACCAAAAATATAATACTATACTTTTCAAATAAAAAGGATTAACTTTCCAGTTTTCACCGAAAAAGTGAATTTTCAACCAAACAAGACGAATTTTCTACTAAACGATAAATTTTCAATCCAAAAGGACAGAATTTCTTTCCAAAAAGAGAAACGTTCCACAAAACAGTTGAATTTTCGACAAATGAAGATGACTTTTTAACAAAAAAGTTTTATTTTCAACCAAATAGTCAAATTTTTAAGCAAAAGAGATTAATTCTAGAACAAACATATAATAGTAGACGTTTCAATAAAAAAGAATGAACTTTCAACCAAAAATAGTTGGATCTTTTTATTGGGTTCTTTTAATTCATTTTGAATTTAAGTGAAGAAACGATAAAAAGGAGAAATATCTTGAAAACAGGGGAAAAAGAGGAATTCTTTTTAAATAGGAGAAAAGAGGAGAATATGAGAAATAGTGTAAAGTCTACAGTTATTTTATAAACCACACCACTTTTTTCAAATTGGCCTACAGGATCTTTATCAAAAGTTTTTACTGAATTCATTTTGAATGGAACTATGCAAATTGTATAGATATTAAACTTTTTCAACACAAATTGAACTTTTTTTTTTCTTTCCAGGAAAATATGAAAGAGTATTAAATGAAATAAATTCGTTCTCTCATTTTTAAATATCTAAAGCTAAACTATTATTTTTCTTGCTTTTAATTTGTCCAATTTTAATTTTAAAATTGGAAAATTTGTTTTTAGTGTCTTAAAAAGGGCGTTGAATGAATGCCGAAACATTGATAGATTTGTTGTAAATATTATTTGATTGTGATTTAAAAAAAAAATAAGAATAAGAAAATACGAGAACAAAAGCAAGGCGATTTAGACGATTCAGAGGTTACCTTATTTTTCTTGACTCTTTTTTAATTTTGGTTTTTAAAATTTTTTATTGAAAAATTTAAGAGTGCACAGTCCAATTTTCATCGTTAGATCCTTGGACTATTTTTTAATTTTCAAGAATTTCGTAGTTATCTTTTAAAGTTTCGAATTATTTAAGTAGGAGTGGCAATTTAGATGTAAGAGGAAGATCTTACCTCGCGTTCCAAGTAAAGAGGATCGAAGTGAATTCCATCGAACATTAGGAAAACTCTTAGAGGATACTGGTGATCCTCACCGAATCTGTTGATTATGGCATTTATACTATCGACGACTACGATCTCCATTCCATAGTATTTCGAGAGAACAGATAATTCTATTGCCCCACCCCACGAATCTGGCTCCTGTATCCATTTGCAGTATTCAGCGTTTGGACGACCCAAAATTGCTTCCGAAAAATTATCTGGTTCTTGCGCTACTGCGCTTGCTACAATACTTCGCATATAGTCTGCACATGCTGGATCCACTTTGCCTGAAAAGAAAGGAATAATTTCAAAATAACAGGGCCTAATTATTACATTGTCCGACACACTTTGCACATTGTAAATTCGTAAAATGAGGCTAAGCGGCTCGTTTTCTCTATCGCTTTTTTACAATTAAGTGCAAGACGGAATTTTAATTAAGTATTGATACTTGAAATATATAATCACAGACTTTACAGCCCAAAATACTCTCAAAATAAAAGAAATAGGTTGATTTTTCATGAAAATAGGGGAATAAATTATTTAAAATAGAATTAATCTATAGATATTAGGTATCAAATTGAACTCAAAAATATATTGCATTTTTAACAAAATAGTTGAATTTTCAACCTACGAAGATGAATTTTCAACCAAATGGTCGAATTCTTAAATAAAAAAGATTATACTTCAACAAAAAATAGTTGCATTTTTAACCAAATAGTTGCATTGACAAGGCAAAAAGATTAAACTGCAACCACAAACAGTTGCATTTTTAACAAAATAATTGAATCTGCAAGACAAAAAGATGAATCATTTAGAAGACTGAATCTGCAAGCCAAAAAGATACAGTTGAATTTTTGAAGAAAGATTACTTTTTAACAAAATAGTTGAATTTTCAACAGCAAAAATTAATTATTAACTAAACAGTTGCATCGACAACCAAATAATTGAATTTTCAAGCAAAAGGGATGCATTTTCTACAAAATAGTTGAATTTTCAAGCAAATAGTTGAATTTTCAACCTACAAACATGAATTTTCAACCAAATGGTCAAATTCTTATATAAAAAAGATTAAACTTCAGCCAAAAAGAGTTGCATTTTCAACCAAATAGTTGAATTTTCAAGCCAAAAAGACGAACTTTTAAAAAGACAGTTGAATTTTCTATCCAAAAAGAAGAATGTTCAACAAAACAGTTAAATAATTTTGACCAAAAAAGATGACTTTTTAACCAAATCGTT
This sequence comes from Andricus grossulariae, assembly GCA_011634705.1. NCBI lineage: Eukaryota > Metazoa > Arthropoda > Insecta > Hymenoptera > Cynipidae > Andricus > Andricus grossulariae. The sequence continues at coordinate 46,333,696 of JAABKJ010007545.1, read as the reverse complement.
GAATTTTCAAATAAAATAATGAATCTTCGGCAGAAAAATTATAAAAATTTTATGAAAAGAGATGAATTTTCAATAAAAGAGTTGAACTTTTAACCAAGAAAGATTTTTCTGTCAAGAGAGAACAAAAATTTCAACCAAACCGTTAGAAAAAAAGGTAACACTTTCTGTCCAATTTTGACCCCCCACCCCAAAAAAAAAGCGTTACTATTTTTTATATGCCCCGCTACTACTAAAAAGCCGAATTCACAACAAAAGTGACACATTTTCAACCAAATCATTGAATTTTAAACTGAAAACGATCCAGTTTCAATCAATAATGGAATACTTAAACTTTCAATTAAAAAATTATTTATAAATAAAAAAAAACGAATTTCCTACAAAATGGTTAAATCTTTAACCAATAAAATGAATGTTTAAGAAAGCACTTTAACTTTTAACCAAATAGTTTAATTGTCAAACCAAAAATAACAAGTTTTAACAGAAAAGTTCATTTTCATCCAAATAAATAAATTTTCTATCAAAATAGTTAAATTTTCAAATACAAATTATGATCTATCAATTAATATTCATTTTATACAAAAAAAAGACCAAATTCAAACAAAATACATGAATTTTCAACCATCAAAGATGACTTTTCAACGAAAAATCTGATAGTTGATACTTCAACCAAAAAAGATTTATATTATAAACCAAAAACATGCGGTTTCATCAAAAAGGACCAATTTTCTTCAAAATAGTTGAATCCTCAACGAAAGAAAATTAATTTGTAACCAAGAATTTGCATTTTTAAGCAAAAGAGATGAAATTGTAAACCAAAAAGAGAAATTTGAAACAAAGAAAGATTTTCAGTCAAGAAAGAAAAAATGTAAATCAAATTCTAGAATTTTCAACCAGAAAATATGAATTTTTAACAAAATAGTTCATTTTTCAACTAAAGATGAATGTTCAATCCTAAAATATGAATTTTCTATACAAAAAGACAAATGCTCAACAAAACAATGGAATTCAACCAAAAAGACGAATTTCCAACAAAATAGTTCAACTTTCAACCAAGAAAGATTTTTCAGTCATAGAAGAAAAAATGTTTTTTAAGTTGTGCAATTTTCAAGACAAAAAGGTGAATTTTCCCCAAAACAGTTGAATTTTCAATCCGAAAATATGGACTTTCAACAAAATAGTTTTTGCAAAAAATTTTGCAAAAATATTTGAATTTTCAACAAGATAACTAAATTGTCAACCAAAATAGATGAATTCCGAATCAAAAATATAAAAGTAGACTTTTCTATGAAAAATGAATTTAAAATCCGAAAACATGAATTTTCTATTCAAAAAGACAAATTTTCAACAAAATAGTTGCATTAGAACAAAAAGACGAATTCCCAACAAAAGCATTGCATTTTCAAACATGAAAGATGTTTCAGCCCTGAAAGGACAAAAATTTAACCACACTGGTTACATTTCCAATAAAATAGTTGAATTTTCTACAAAGAATACAATTGTCTTCCAAATAGTTAAACTTTCTATCAAAATATTTAAATTTTCAATTCAAAAAGATGAATTTTCAGACAAAAAGATTAAATTTCAACAAAATACGTGAATTTTCAAACGAAAAGTTAAATTTTCAACCCAATAGGATTTATATTTTAAGCCAAAAATAATTGAATTCAACCAAAAAAGACGAATTTTCAACAAAATATTTGAATCTTTAACCAAAGGAGATTAATTTTCAATCAACTACTTGCAGTTTTAACCAAAAGAGACTAAATTTTCAACTAAAAAGACGAAATTTCAACAAAAGACATGAATTTTCAACCAAAAAGTTGAATTTTCAAAGAAAAATGTAATAATTGATACTTTAACCAAAAAAGATTTGCATTTTCAGGGTGGCCACTATTTTTTCAATTCTTGTCTCCCGGTTTTCCCGGTTAATATTTGTGATTTCTTCCGGTTTAGTAAAAAAAAACATATACTCGATAAGCATCAGCAAACTTTTTTGCAAAAAATCAGTTGAGTTTGAATCATATAAACAATTTAAAAATCCGTTATTAAACCAATTTTTCAATATTATGTTTAAAACATTTTATAAACAATAATTAATTATTTCCAACTGAAAACGTCTGAAAAAAATATATATATAGAACGATTTCGGACAATTTAATTAGAAAAAGTTTTTGAATAATATTGTGTAATTTCTAAGTCGAAGCGCTAAAAATGAAACATTTTTTTTAATTGAAGAATCACGAAATTTAATTATTTCGGATTAAAATTTCGAAAATAGGACAATGTCAAAACGTAACAAATTGATTCCTATCCCACAATATCCCATCCCATCCTATCCTGTCCTATTATATCCTATCCTGTCCTATCCTATCCTACCCTATCCTATCCCATCATATCCTATCCTATCCTACCCTATCCTATCCTATCCTTCTCTATCCTACCCTACCCTACCCTATGCTATCCTATCCTATCCTATACTATATCATCCTATCCTAGCCTATCCTATCCAATCCTATCCTACACTATCCTATCCTATTCTGTCCTATCAGTGGAAAAAAGTGCGACGGACAGGTGACCGATACTATATGGGTTTCAGCACAGGGCCACGAAACCCTATGAATTACACTTTAAGTGACTTCATCGTCGGAGAAATAATGAAAAAAATATGATTTGTAAAAACGTAATTTTAGATAATTAACAAAAAAAAATTTTTGCTTGAATAAAGTTTTAAAAACCTTAGGAGTTTGAAAACAAATGGTATATTGTAACGATATTTTTGAAAGAAATGAGTGAAAATGGCGATTTTCCGTGTCTATATTGTCAGATTTCTCTACTCTCTATTGTGAGATTAGAGTGAACCCAGAAAAAAATTTACGGGAATACCATATTCCTGCAAGCTAATCTTACAGTAGAAGAATCTGGCACTGTGCGGAAATTCCATTTTCAGAAATACTCAAAAAATGGTTAAAAAATATCTAAAAATACATGCGGAACTTTTTGTAGATTCTTTAAGAAGAGTACTTTTCCTTTCGGCTTTTGTTTTTCTGTATCTTAATATTCTTAAAAAAAATCCAAATTGTTTATTTTGAGAAAATGGTTACCATTTTGTTATATGAAGAACAGAATAAAAATGTTCCGCATTTTGCTTCAATGTAGGAAATTTATTAAAGGAGATGTTTTACTGATGAATATTCTTTGGCTTTATTAGAGTATATATATATATATATATATATACTTGTTACTATCTCATTAGTTCTTTTCATTATATACATATGTGGAAGTAATTATTTCGTAGGTCTTACGGTCTTTATAAAATTTTAAGAAATAACAAACGAAATTACTAAAGAGTAAGACCTACTGAGACAGTAAGACCTACAAAATAAATACTTCAGCATATTTACATTGACGGCTGAAGAAAGGCTTGATTTGATTCTTATCAAGTCTGATTGGTAATTATATACATATTTCGATGTCATACATTTCTGGAGATACCGTGTCCTCTGTCCAACCTTAAAAATTCGCGTCGTATAAGATTTTATTTGTCAACAAAATTATGTTATAAAGATTCAGGTTTTGGCAAAAGCCAACATATATATATATATAATTAAAAACTAAAGGTTAACCACCACCGCAGAGTCCCACTGGGAGCAATTGTCATCTAAAAAATTATATATTAATAAATATATATATATAAATTATTTCAACGAAGGACCCTGCTTATAAACCATATAATATCACTATACACGTTACCAGCTATTTAAAAATTTCATAGTATAATTTTTCAACTTTTTCCCCGAGTTTTAAAAGCACTGTGATAAATTTTGTTTACCTTTTAAAGATCATAAACTAATCCTAACATATTTACTATTAAAATTAAATTGAAGATTTATGATTTCACGATAATGAATGCAGACGAAGGGGTTTTCTAAAAATTATTTCATTAATTCAGATCATCAAAACTAAAAAAATGTAGTTTTGCCTTGTTTTGGCCGATATCTTTTTCGAGTTATTCGTTTCTATCACTCAATTTAGCTCCACTATATCTAACTACTTTGTGTTTTTCTTTTACATTAAAAATCTGATCACAGAGTGTTGATCAATTTTAAGTTGACATCGGTTGACATTCTTCACAATATGTACGTCTCCAAATAATATATTATAATGATTTAGTGTAGAATATTATCTTAATATTTTTCGATAAAATAATTTCATATACCTTTCATTAATTATAAACATATCGAATAGATTTTTTAACATTCATATTACTGTATTCCTTAAAAAATAAAATAGTCACATTTTTTACCAAAAAGTTGTATTTTTTACCATTTTCAAAACAAAAAGACTAATTTTCAACAAAAACGGTTAACTTTCCAACAAAAAAGTTAATTTTCAATCAAATTTGGACTTTCTATTAAAATACTGACCTTTTTAACAAAATACATATATTTTCAACTAAATGATTGAATTTTCATACCGAAATATTAATTTAAAAAAAAAGTTAGTTTTCAACCACATAGTTAAATTTTCTACCATTTTCTAACAAAAAAATGAATTTTCAACAAAAGAGTTAAATTTCCAACAAAAAAGTTATTATTTTCAACCAAATAGTTGAATTTTCAACCAATGATATAAACTTTTAACTAAAATTATGAATCCTAAACCTAACGACGGAATTTTTAACAAAGTGGACCAACTTTTAACCAAGTAGTTAAATTTTCAATCAGAAAAAAAAAACAATTTTCCAAAAAAGTAGGTGAAACCTCTTCAGAATTTTTTGGTGACAAAAGAAATGATCCCAGCCAAATTTAACACTTAAAAAAAATCAAGTTGAATTTTCAACAAAAATGTTAGTTATTTTTCAACCAACTGGTCGAACTTTTGACTAAAATAGTTGAATTCGCACTTAGATGCAATAAAAAAAGACGAATTTTTAACAAAATAGCTTAATCGTCAACCAAATCAGATTAATATTCTTACAAAATACTAGAATTTATAGCTGAAATAAAATTGGATTTTTTCTATCAAAAGAGATAAATTTTGAAACGAAAAAGCCGAATTTTCAACCAAGAAAGGAATTGTTGTATTTTCCAGCCAAGAAGACGAACTTTCTGCAAAACAGTTGTATTTTCAAACAAAAAATATGTATTTTCAACAAAAAAGTTACTTTTCTACCAAATAAAATAGTTGAATTTTTAAAAATACACATGAATTTTTAACCAAAATAGATTAATTCTCAACGAAATGTATAATAGTTAATATTGTGTTAACCAAAAAAGATTTTGATTGAAATCAAACACAGTTGAATTAAACAAAAAAAAAAAAAAACGAATCATCAACAAAATAGTTGAATTTTGAACCAAAATAAATGAGATTTTTGAACCAAAAGATACAAATTTTGAAACGGAAAAGTCGAATTTTGAACCAAGAAATAAAAGAAACTGTCCACTAAATTGTTGAAGTTTCAAACCAAGAAGACAAATTTCCTGTAAGTTACTTTTCAACCAAATAAAATAGTTGAATTTTTAACAAAATGCGTCAATTTTTAACAAAAAACTTTATTTTTAAATCAATCAGAGTTGCATTCAACCAGAAATGACAAATTTTCAAGAAAATAGCTGAATCCTCAACCAAAAGATAATAATTTTCTACCCAAAACTGACCCATAGACCTTTCTTAATAGGAGATAATATACCAAAAACTCAAAGTAACTTCAAAGTAACTAAAATAAAAATTTAAAGTTACTGCAAAAATCGTAACTAAGTTACGTTACAAGTTACTTTTTGAAAAAGTAACGAAGTTTTCCTAAAATTTCAATATTTTGCAACATTTTCAAATAAGAAACAATCTTTTGTTTTATATCCTCAAGAGTTAAACTGTTTTGGAATTGCGCATTCAAAAACGTAATTTTTAATTGAAATTATAGAAATGTTAAAGATGATGCATATTATTAATAAGTAACATATCTTGTATTATCAAGTGACTAATTGTCCAACAATATTAAAAGTGTATATAAAATATTGATTGATATCTTATTTGTGCATCTAAATTACTTTAGAGACCCTGTTCAATCTTGAAAAGTCGTCTTGTATACAATTTTATTTTATAACAGAATAGAGTTATAAATATTCAGGATTTAGCAAAGAGCAAGGAATAAAGAAGTGTCATGTGATTTCAATCCTATCTGTTTTTTAATTCATGCTGCATTAAATGCTAAAAATTATGGCATACTTCAAAAACTTGATAAAAACTTCATTTCTGAAACGAATTTTTTCAATTAAGTTTCGGAAACCCTATTTAAACAATTGTTTCGCCTTGACAGGTCATATGCTTAGAAAGGGTCTCCAGACAATCCTGGCTGGATTGCTGTTTAGTATTTAGATCTCTTGAAATTTTACAAGGGGAAAAATATATAAAGAATGGAACTTCCCCATTCAGATGAAGGGATTTCCACAATTTTCTAGATTTTCATTTCTTCGATATCTAACTGAATCATGTAAAACGAATTGAATCAAGGATAGGCACTTTTACATTTTTAAAGATCATTCATATATATTCTTGCAATATTACGGTTTAAGCAAGTTATTTTAAAAATTCAAAGCTACAAATATGAAAAAAATATGTATATTTTTTCTTAGCTTTGGCCAAAAGTTTTTTTTTAATCAGTTTCTATCATATGGTTCAGTCCATCTCCGGTATATCTCGAAAGTGTTTCCTTTTTTTCTTCTCAATTCAAAATCTACATTCATTCATAAGAATATTGCGATACACCTCATCAGTTATTTACAGTGTTGACAGTATCATTTTTAACTGGTTTTTTTCCGACTCATAAAATCTTGCAAAGACAAACAGTGCCGTTCAGTGATAGCACATAATGAGTGATATACCATTCTAATCCCACATCGTGGTAGATCTTGTTTACCTTTCAAAAATCATAAATTAATCTTTATGTATGTACTTCCTAAGAAAATTGAATGAAAGATTTAAGATATCACAATAAGGAATTTAGACGTAAGGATTTGCTAAAAATTGTTTCATCAATCTAGAGCTTCGATACTAAAAAAATGTAGTTTCGCTTGGTTTTAGCCTATGCCTTCTCCGAATTAGTCTTTTCTATGATTTAATTCAGCTCTGCTATATCTCGAAAGAGTTTGTTGTTTTTCTTTCAAATTCAAAATCTGACCATAAAGAGTGTTTTTTGCCTGTTATTACATGAATAATTCCGATTTTGTGTGTTTAGTAGTTTTGAGTTGACATCCTTCAGATGGTGTACGTCCAAATAATATAGTATAGTACTTAAGAGTAGAATATGTTCTGAATATTTTGCGGCATTTAAAACAAATTGTGCACCCTTTATATTTATAAAAATATCCAATCGATTTTCCGATATTTTCATTATTTATTCAGTAGGAATGTAAAAATAAATAAAACTCCTGATACAACATTTTTATATTTAACGCATTAACATCTGATATTATAAAATCCATACGCAGACATTAAATTCATTTCAAGTTTTTGTTTTTAGTCAAAAAGTAATGTTACGTTTTGATCCGATTTCGGTCCAGAAGACGAAATTTCTTTAAATTTTTCTTAATTGATTAGTGGCCATTTATGCCTCCGTGATGAGGGTGACCATTTGTGCCTCCGTGGTCTGGGTGACCATTTCTACCTCCGTGGTCTGGGTGACCATTTCTGTTTTCCTGGTCAGGGTGGACAATTCTGTCTCTGTGAGCAGAGTCACTAGGATTTAAAACATTAAAAAACGGTTCGTCTATATAATAAAAGTCTCTTTCTCCTGGGCCTAGCAGTACAGGAAGATCGAATAAACGATTTCTGTTAAGTTTAACAGGTTCGAACCGTAGATTAAGTATTGCACGAATATAACCAGTAACGTCAAGTGTCCCAAAAATGAATCCATCATTTGCTTCTATCAAAGGAGTATCTGGACTTATTCTGTGCAAACGACCATCTTCTATTGTTGAAAGATCAAAATCATTATCCAAACGTACATCTGATATGTGGATTTCAGCAGCTCTATTCCTGGCAGTAAATCCATTTCTTACGTCAGGAGGAGGAGGAGGAGGAGGAGGACGTACAGAATATCCTAATTCTGTAAGAAGAAATAGAAAAGACTGAAGTAAAATATTAATTTGAACGACTTTACGGGATTTTTTGGATGAATAGGGTTCTTAGATTTAACGATTTCGAATAAGCTATCCTTTTCCAGATCCCCTGCGATCACCGAAAATATTTGTTTTACATTCACCGAATTTCAGTTAACTTAGACAAGGTCTAAATTAATAGATATAATATTATAAGATTTCATATTTGTGTATTTACCAAAAAAAGTAAGAGAAACAGCCAAGGTTAAGATCAGGGTAACAGCGAACTTCATATTCTCTGAATATAGATAAAACCGCACGATGAAAAACTTTGTAAGCAACTGAAGATTCTGATTTACTTCACATATTTTTAATATGGTCTGCAAAAGTAAAAAAAGTTCTTCTGATATGAAATTTCTTGTTTGTCATAAATTTGTAGAGATGCTACAGCCAACCTTGCAAAATCGTGTCGTATAAAATTTTATTACTAAAAGAATTAAGTTATAAATATTTAGGTTTTGGCACAAGCCAAGGAATGGAAAAGTTACATGAGTTTTAAATAATATTTTTTTTAACAAACTGCACGTACTGCTAAACAGTATAGTAAAGTTTAAAAATTCATTAAACAAGAAAACAAACACGCGCGCCACGTGCACGATTTTTTTTATCTCTCACGAAATTTTTAAAATTAATACAAAATTTTTGTATTTCACAGTATTTATTATCTAAAATAACAAAAAGAAAAGCAAGGACAATATTTTTGATCATTGATGAAACTTCATTTTTTGGATAAACAATCGAACCGTTGAATTACTGATAAGAAATAAAAACTTTCAACGGAAAACACATACCCTGAAGTCGTTCAAAATTGTAAGTTTAATTTTAAAAATGAAATGATTTTTGTTTCAAAAAATTTCACACTAAAACACTAACATGAATAACAAAACATTGTTCAAGATTATAAATCCTCTTTTAATAACGCGAGCATTCCCTAAAATTGTTCATAAAATGTTCATCTTATTTGAAATCGAAAGGTTTTTTATTATAAGTACCAATTCCCAGTATGAAAAAAATGCAAACAAATTGTAAAAAAGTTCCGCATTTAATGACTCTGATAATCTGAAAAATCGCATGGTTTTTTAAATAAAAAATATCAATTTTCGGAGAAATACACTGACATAACGTACCAAAAAATTGTTCCAAATTGTAAATCTTTAAAATTGGATAATTTTTGTTTAAAGTAACCAATTTCCCGTTAAAAAAGTTAACATAACCTTAGACTGTTCAAAAATTATAAACCTTTTGTCAAACGCTAACATAACCTGAAATTGTTCAAATAAACTGTGAATCTTGTTTTGAAATGTTTGAAAACCAACTAAAAAAAAATTAAAAATACCAATTTTTGACGGAAAACACTACAATAATCTAAAATTTTTTGAATATTCTAAATCTTGTTCAAATTATGATTTTTGTTTGTAAATACTCATTTTCGACGCAAAATTACAACGTATCCTAAAATTATTCAATATTTATAAATCGTCTTTGAAATCGAATGATTTTTTAATAAAAATTTTAATTTCTAATAAAAAACACTAATACAATCCGAAATTGTTCAAGCTGGTAAATTTTATTATTAAAAAAAAAATCATTGGATTTAAATCTAATGATTTTTTTTCAAATACTACTTTCAGGTGAAACACGTCAAAATAACCAAAAATAGTCCAAAAATTGTAAATGTTATTTGAAACAATTTTTAAATAAAAATACGAAAAATTCTATTCGATTTTAAAAAAGTTTTTTGAATTTTGAAAAATTTAGCAGGATTCCCTATGATTTATATAATGTTAGGATATTTAAAAATATTTCAAAAGATTGCAGAGGATTTTGAACATTTCCAAATATTTTAAAGGATTTTCAAGGAACTTCAACGAATTTTAAGAAATTTTATAACATTCCCGAGGATTGAAGTAATTTTAGGGATTTAAAGGCTCTTAATGAGGTATTTCAATAAATGGATATTATCATATTTTAATGGATTGTAAAACATTTATAATTAAAAATTAAGGGATTGCAAAGGATTTTAAAGGCTTGATTTTCAAATATTTCACGGTATTTCCAAAGGGTTTTAAGAATTTGACGGCATTTGAAAAGATATACTAAGGCATTTTTGAAAACTTTAAATAATGTCAAGGGATTTTAAAAGATTTCAAAGGATTTAAATATTTTAGGGTATTTTAAAGCATTCCAAGGAATGTTCAAGAAATTAAAAAAATGTCAAGGGTTTTATAAAAGATTTGAATGATTTTAAGGGATTCAATAAAAATTCATTCGGTTTTGAAGAATTTTCTCGAATTTTGAAAGATTTAGAAAGATTTTATTGGATGTATAAGTTTTTAGATTATTTAAAAAGATTGCAAGGGATTGTCAAGGGATTATAACGGATTTGATCAAATTGCGAAAGATTTCAGTAGTTTTAATAGTTTTTAAAAACTCTAAATAAAGTATTTCAATAAATTTCTCAGCATTTCAAAAGGTTGAATACGAGTAGCATTTCAAATATTTTAAAGGATTTTGAGGTTTATCATTATATTTCATACAAATTACCGGGATTTGATAATATTTTAATCAAATTTCAAAGGCTATATTCACGAGAATTGAGGGATCTTAAGGGATTACAAAAAATGTAATTGATTAAAATTTTCAAAGATTTTAAAGATGTTACTTTTTAAATTTGAGTCAGTGAGAAATGGATCACTAAAACAAATTAGTAAGAATTGTGACTAATTCCCATTCAATCTTACTGATTAAAATAGCTAGAAATGGACAACTAATTGAATTCAGTAAGGGATTTTAAAAGGTCCCAGGTGGTTTAATCAATTTTCAAAGATTTCAGGTGTTATCATCAAATATAATGGAACTTCATTGACTTTTCAAGAAATTGTATTGAATTTTCACGAATTGTAAAGATTTTTATTGATTTAAACTTACTCACTTCAGCACAACCTAATATCTCCGTGAGAAAAAATCAAGTCTCCTCTACAAGAAAAATGAAGAAAAAATACAACTTAATGACAAATCCTTTCCATAATATCCCTCCTCTTACTTCCCCACTTCTCACTTTCCCTCTTTTCCCGCCCCCTACTCATGATCACTTCCATTCTTCTCCAGCTCTCACTTCCCTTCACTTCTACTTCACCTGCCATAAAGACATTTACTTCCCCTCACCTAACCCCCACGTCCATTACTTCCCCCACCTTACTTCACTAATTCCTCTACTTCCCTTACCCTTACTCTCCCACTAACCTACAAATCCTTCCTTGAAAACATCTACTTCCCCTCCCTTCTCTAAAAACATTAGAATTTTTAAATAGAAGTTTTTATACTTGACATATTACCCTAAGTGTGTGAAAATTTCGCTACATTCTGTTGCTTCACTTACGAGAAGTTCTTCCTTCAGAGCCGAGGATCATAATTTGTATGGAAAGAAACTTTCAACAAAAAATTTATTTGCTACAAAATTTTCTGTTGCAAAAAAGCTTCTCTTGCCAAAACCGTTCTTCATGCCAAAAATGTTTCTCATGCCAAGAAATTTTTGTCATGCCAAGAAAGTTTCTCATGCCAAATAAGTTTCTCATGCCAGAAAAGTTCCTCATGCCAAAAAAGTTTCTCATGCCAAAAAAGTTTCTTATGCCAAAATTGCCCTGTATGTGGAGAATCACCTATATTCACGCGATCTCTTGACAGATTTCTGCTACATGACCAACAGAAAAGCCAGTTTCTCGCAAGATGGCAGCTTTAACATTCGGATTCGTCGAGGATAGTCGAAGCGTATCATCCCCTTGCGTCCTCTCACTCGCTAAGAAATGCACAGGTACGAGACAAGTTCTGGACGCACAGTCTGACGCATATACGTGGTTATGGACCAGGTATGGCGTAGTAGCGAGGCGGCGTGTTGGTAGCGATAAATCATGGGTTACCACATTGTAGCCCAGTAAATCATCGGACGCGGGGAACGCGAGAGCTTCCCAGCGTGAAATGAAACGAATTCATCTCTGTCAACCCCCACTACATACATGCTTCCATCCGCCTCTTCTTCCATCTCTCTCACACCCACCCTACTCCCCTTTTATCCTTCTCTTTTCCTCTTTATTTCCCTCTTTTTCCCTCCATAATCCGTTCTCACTCTTTCGTGTTAACTTTTCTATTCTCTCTGCACGCACCAGGATAGGTAGAGAGTAGATACCGCCTATGAACAGACTTCCACATATCTCTTACTACTTCTGTGGTAGATATATGTAACTTTGGAACCACCCACCCCACCGCCTCCCCCTTTCCTCCAACCCCACGTCATCGAACATCTTTCACACGCACCTACTTTTCCCCCAACCACTTTCCAGCTACTCTGCTTTTTTTGGGTTTTTCCTGGACGATGCTTATGCTTAACATGTGTTGTCTTGTAACACCATCGACCTTCATGTAGGAGAATTCTTTTGCTTTTTCTAGAATCCGGAATTGTTGATTAGTACTTGGAAAGGAATTCTGAACACATTATTCATTTTATAAATACATTATTCATGCTGGTATCTTACTCACGGATTCTTTCAAAATTATGCGTAGAATCGTGCTTGTTCCATAAAAAAGGATTGGAGCATAAGGTCTCGGATGGAGATTTATTGGAAGTTTGGCCCAACACTTGCTGGGAAATACTTCTTTTCTTCTGTTACAGTCCATTTGATATAGATGTCTGGTGGTATGCTTTATTTTTAATCTTTAAAATTTTGAAGTGCCATCCCAAAATTTTCCGAAGTTAAGTAAGATAGAGATGCCTATCAATGTTTAGCTCGATTGGATTAGAAATGTACTTAACTTGAGAGATAAAATTAAATTCAGAAAAAATTTGACTAAATTTAAGAAAGCCAATATCTAAATTTCAGAATTTGATCATACGTTTTCTTCATTTCTGATCAGTATACCAAAAAAAGCAAGTCAGGTAATTTTTTTATGTCCAAATCTGTTGCGTGATCACTAGAAAAATAATGGCTTCTTGTATTTTTACATAGATAACATATTCTTTTTAAATCTCGCTTCCATCACACAGATTAATTTCAGTTGTCATACTTCAAATTAAGCTTTTTTTGTGGTTTAAAACGGAATGAAATAAATTTGCTACATTTTTAAAGTCCAGAATGTGAAAAAAATACCGTAAAAATAATCGCAGAAACAGAAATTTCACGAAAAATTAACATTCTTGAAAGAAAATAAAATGACTAAAAATGTTTATTTCACAAATTTTATAATTCAGAAATTACTAAATTTAGCTCAAATAAGGATTGAGGAAAGTATTAACAGTTTATTTAAGGTTATATAAATATAATATTTCTACTTTTATTTTATGTATTTTTAATTTTTCAAAATAAAAAATCAGTTAAAATTTCTCCAGGAATCTTAAGAATATTTGTTTATTATCTTGAAATCTTTCAAAATCCTTTAAAAAAACTTCAAAATTTTGATTTGAAATCTTCAGAAATTAATTTTTTGATATTTTTTCAAATTTTGAACTATTTTTGAAATTGTTCCTAACCTTCTAAATTTCTTTAAAATGATTCGTATTTTTCTCAAATTTTTTAGAAAATTCTGCAAATTCTTTTTCAACAGTTTTGAAAATATTTTGAAATTTTTAAAAATCTTTCTAAATATTTTCTTGAAATAAATTTTTCAAACTAAAAATCTTAAAAGAGTTTCCTAAGAATAAAAAAAAAATTTATTCTCTTGAAACTTTTCAAAATTCTTAAAAATCTTCTAATTTTTTGTTCGAAATCTGTAGAAATCTTTACATAATTAAAAAAATTGCCTTAGAGTCTGTCAGATTCTTTTTTGATCATTTTTTAAATCTTTTGAAATGTTTTAAAATCTGTTTAAATATCCTCTTTAAATTACTTTTTCAAAATAAAACATTTACAATTTTTCCAGGAATCTTGCAAAAATTTTTATATTATTTCAAAACCTTAAAAAATCCTTAACAATGTTAACAATTTTATTTCGGAATATTCAAAAAATACATTTTTTTCGTTTTCTTAAATTCTTTAAAAAAATTATTTTTGTGATTTTTTAAACTTCTGGATATATTTGTAAATGATTCCAATTTTTTTAAACCCTGCAAATATCAATACATTGCCTAAAAACATTCCAGACTCTTTTTCGATAATTTTGAAAATCTTTAGAAATTTTTAAAAATATTTTTAAATATACTCTTCAAATTAATTTTTTAAAATAAAAAATCATTTTTAAATTTCCGAGGAATCTTAGAAAAAAATTCGAAAACCTTAAAAAACTTCTAAATATTTTGTTCGAATTCTTCAAAAATCTACACAATTTTTAAAATCTTTTTCAATTTTCTGTTAAAATTAGTTTTTTAATAAAAAAAATAATTTGTTGGTATTTTAAAAATTGTAACTTGATACAAAATTATTTTTTCTAAAAGCTGATTTTATACATTATGTGTGATCGAAAACTGTACGTATTAAAAATTAACAATAATTTGTAAAAACATAGAAAACATTTTTAATTTTTGAAGCTTTAAATACTTTCAACCACTCTGTGTCGACCAAAAATAATATCTAATTTTGTTTAAATCACGGGTTATTATCATAGGATACCTCAACTTTTACACATACCTCAAAAACAGATAATGTAAACAAAGTAAAAAATAAAAATTCTTTTGTTCAAGAACCATATTTCACTCATTCTTACATATTGTATTTCTTTTTAAAATTGTTAAGGAATAAGAAGAATTTTAAGAAAATTAAAAAATCAGTAAAAAACATTTTAAATAACTGAAAAATTAAGAATTTGAAAAAACTTCCGGTTTTATGCATTATTGCATTGTTCAAAATTATTTAAATAATCAAAAGATATATTTAAAAAAAATGATGTAACTCAAAAATATATTTTAAAAAAGATTGTTTGATTTAAAAGCAGAGAATGTTGAGAAAAAAATTTTAATTTGAAAAAAAATTTTTAATTTATAAATTTTAATAATCATTTGAAAACTGAACAAATGGAAAAATTACTGCATTAGAAAATAAAAATATATTTGAAAAACACTAAAAAAAATACACGATTTTAATTAAAAACTGAAAAACGTTTAAAATTACTAAAACATTAAAAATGTAAGAAAACTCCCTGTTTTATGTATTCCTTAAAATAAAATTATGTTTTCCGAAATAAAATTATTTCACAAATTAAAAAATAACTAAATCATTTATAAAATAAATAAAAAACTGAATATATTGATAAATTAAACATGTGAAAAATTTGAAAAAACTCCCGGTCTTCGTATTCTACAAAGAGGACGTTTACGAAGAAGCTATAAAAGAAACCCTTACAGTTCCGGTCGGGTGTCCGTCCGTTGTACTTATTTTCAAGGAGGAAAAATGAGTGGAAATAAGGGAGGGGAAATAAAGAAAAGGGAAATTACGGGAGGGAAGTTAGTGAAGCGAGTGAAAATAAGGGGAGGGAAAGTAGGCGAAGTAAGGAGAAATAAGGGAGAGGAATTAGGGGAAAATCGTGGAGTAAAAGTAGGGAAATTATAGGAAATGAGTGGAGGGGTGGTAAGGGAAGTAAGGGAAAATAATGGAGGGTAGTAGAGGAAATTAGGGGAAATTCGAGGAGAGAAGTAGAGGAAATGTGAATATGAGTGCTAGAAGAAGTGAGGGGTATTGAGAGGAGGGAACTAGGGGTAATTAGAGCAAATTATGGGAGGGGAAGTGGGTGAAATGAGGGTAGAAAAAGTAGGGGAACCGAGGGGAAATGGTTGAAGGTTAATTTGGGGAAATGAGGGAAGGGAAAGTGAGAAGGTGAGGGAAAATTAGGGGAAATTTGTGGATAGAAAGTAGGGGAGTGAGGAGAAATAAGGAAGGAGAATAAGAGAGGGGAATAATTGGAAGTTAGGGTAGTGAAAGTAAGAGGAATGGTGGAACATGAGTGATCGGTTAGTAAGGGAAGTGAGGGGAAATGATGGGAGGACAGTATAGTAGAGTAAGTAGTTGAAATTGGAAGAGGGGAATTAGAAGAAGCGAGGGGTAATAAGGGAAGGGAAAGAGATAAAATTAGGACAAATCATGGTAGGTGAAGTTGGTGAAATGAGGTGTGGCGAAGTAGGGAAAGCGAGGGAAGTGGAACTGGAAAAATGAGGGAAATGAGAGGAAATGTTTTTTTAGGGGAAATAGTAAAAATGAGAGAAGGAAGTAGGAAGAAGTAGAAAGGGGAAGTAGAAAAAAAGAGTGTAACTTAGGGGAAGTGGGAGAAGTGAGTGTAATTGAAGGGTAGTAGGAGAAATGATTAGAAATGAGGCTGAGTAGTGGAGCGGAAGTGAGGGCTGGGAAAGGGGAATTAGTGGGAAAGTATGGGAGGGCGATGTTTTAGAGACTTAATTGACGTCCTAATTTATTTTTAATTTTTCAGTTACTCAAAATGTTTTTTACTCTTTTTGTAGACGCTCGGGGCCTACTTTGACTAATGTTTATTCTTTTTAGTTATTTTAATCACTGCAGTAATTAAAATTGCAGATTGAAATCCTCTTTAATTTCCAACTTTTATCTGTGATAATTGTACCGTGTTGAATTTAAATGAAATTAATTCTTTCGGAGGTAATCAGCGTTGTGTATTTTTCATAGCTCCGTATACTTAAATCATTTCAGCCGTCGCGATTTTGCAGAGCTCGACGTGTCGACTGTCGAGGTATACATATAATACTGGCGCTCCTTGTTCTCTCGTCGCTCGAACTAATGACAAACAAAGCATGCCGACGCATATTAATATACTCGCTTTATACAGCGTGTACTTACTTTTGTTCTGCAATCAACCAAGTTTGATTCAGCAGAAAAATGCCGTTACGTTTTTCTCAAAAAAACGTGAAAGGTAAATAAAACTGTAATGGAAATGTAAATTACATAATTATTTTCTAATATTTCATTAATATAAATTTCGATGTCAAACAATTACTTCAGATGAATAGAATTTCAAAACCAAGAAAAAAATCTGCTGCAGACCGGATTTGAACCGGGAAGGCCACTATCCATGAGTGGAGCGTTAACCAATTACGCCACAAAGACTTTAGCAGATACTTTCTTGTTCTTCATAGCTACATTTTTCTAATAATTATAATTATCCTTCAATGAAAGCCCGCAATTTTGAAACAGTTGTAAATTATTAGTGATAATTTTCAAATTCGTTTGTTTCGCGGCTTTTCGTGCCCTGTCAATTTGACAGTTTATTATGCATTCTAAATTTGAATTAGTTAAACTTTGACTGAATAAATTAACCAAGTATGCTTTGACTGAAAAATCTGTCATTTCAACTGGAAAAACTGTCGTTTTGAGAGATGAATCAGCCAATTTTTATGATTGAATTAAACAGTCACTTGAAATTACTTATTTTCAGTCAATACAAGCGACTGATTTTTCTGCTAAAATAAAACAATAAACTTAGTTTTCAACCGAAATTCTTCAATAAATTCATACATTTAAATAAATGATTAAAATTAATCATAATTAACTGCTTACAATATTGAAAGTTACGATTTAGATTAATCAAGATGAGTGAAATTTGCCAATGTTACTGGTTATATATATCACTTAATATGTCTAATTTAATTAGTGAAAGTTATTTAAAGTGACTGATTTGATCAATGACACTTACAGTTAAGATCATTTTAAACCACCGACTCGGTCAGTCGACGTTTCCGATTTGATCAATTCGTATTTATTAGTAGAAAATAAATCTTCTTAATTCAAAATTCATCTTTTTTTGTTGAATTCAACTGTTTTTCATTTAAAATTAAAATCTTTTTTGTTCAAATATCAACTGTTACATTTTTCGTTGATAATTTATCTTTTTCGGTTGAAAATTTAACTACTTGGTAAAAGTTGAACTCATTATTTAAAAAATCATCTGCATGGTTAAAGATACATCATTATAGTTGAAAATTCGTTTTTTCGATCGAAAATAAATGTTTTGGCTGGAAATTTAACTTCATTTTTGGTTAAGAATTGATCTTTTTTAGTTGAAAAAATGTAGTTTGTTAAATATTCGCCTTCTTGGTAGAAAATTAAGCTTTTTAGTTCAAAATTCACTTTTGTGGTTAATCATGTTAGGGTTTGTTTGAAAATATACATATTTTATTAAAAATATAATTATTTTGTTCAAAAATTATTTTTTAAATTGAAAATTAGTTTTGTTAATTGAAGTTTGAACTATTCCATTTTCGGTTGGATATTGATCTTTGTAGTTGAAAATTCAACTATTTAACTGAGGATTCAACTACTTTGTTCAAAATTTGTCTTGTTTCGTTTAATTACACTGTTTGATAAAAGATTTGAGAAAATGTTATAATTTCGAATTATATATTTATGATAGCAATTGTTCTTTAAAATATTGAGGGTATTTTAGGTCACTTTTAACTTATTGAAAAATCTAGAAAAATGCATAAACAATATTAAATAATTGCAAATATGTACTAGTAATTCAAACAAATGGAAAAATTACGTTTTTTCTGAATATTTTTCTTTCATACCTTTCAATTTTCAAGAAGTGTATAGTTCCTTTGTTACATTTTCCATATTGTTTTAATTATATATTTTTTATTTCAATAACTCAAACAATTGTAAAAAGTCGGCAAAAATGTGTCACGTAATTTATGGATTGATAAATATACTTGTCTTGTCAAATTAAGTAATAGCAAGAAAGTTGCTCAAAAAGAGGAATGTAAAGTAATGCGATAAATTATCTTGCATGATAAATCTCTCAAATATGATAATAGATAACATTAATTCTCAACATCGAAACACATTTTATGAGAAAAGGATAACAAACAATAAATTTAATTTAAAATTATCAAATGCTAAATTTGAATAGACTAAAATAATAAAATTGGAAAATAAGTTTGACTCTCTAGTCGCAATGTATTGCGGAGATACTTTGCGATTCGTCGATGCAAGCGACTATACGTATATAGTCGCCTCCGCGAGTTGCACGTCAGCACCGCAATATTTATCGTAATTTGATACAACCGGGCCAGGAACAAAAAATTGCTGGTAGCCAGAGGAGCGGAGGGAGGCCCATACATCGCGAGCAGCTCAGACGCAGCCGCGCCTCCACCCTCTTCGTCCTTTTCATCCCCCTTTTTCATCCCCCTTTTCTATCCCCCAATCTCTCACCCACCCACACCCACATGGAGCGCTTTCCTTTGGCTCAGGGTTTTCCACCACCTTCTCATTCTTCACCCTTCCACGTCACCTCCCAATATACGCTTTCGTTTTTCCCAATCTCGAGCTCTCGAAACTTCTCGAATATCCATTTTTTGCCTCGTTCATCGATCATAAAGGATAAACAGTGGAGAGGGACTTACGAGACTGCACAATACGTTTTCGCATTAGAGAATTGATGTTATCGCAAAGTCTCGCTTTGATGATGTTGGTAATACCTTATTATTTATTGATTCTAGGAATTATAAGAGTTATAAAAATTTTAATTATAAATTATTTTTTAATTCTGGCTCCGGGGTGTTAAAAAAATGTTCGAATCTTTTTATGTCAGCAAAATTTTTAACTTTTTAGGGTTTCATAGACCCAGGCAGAAACCCTGATGAATATGTGAATAGTTTTTTTAATTGAGAGTAAAAAGAAATCCATTTTATCATGAATAATTCATGCAAAATAAGTAACAAATTGATTCATATTTTAAAACTAAACTTCCAAAAAACCTCACTTTTCGGCTCATTAGAGACAAGAATAACACAATGAAGAAAGAGGGAGAAAAAGGGAAAAAGTCAACTAAAAACCAACCTCTCACTTCTTCCTTTCTCCGTCCTTTTTATACTACCAATTTAAACCAATTTAAACCTCCTCATCAGGGATTATTTGTAGGAAATAACTAAAGGTATGAACAAATGTATGTACCTGTAAAGAAAATATTTCAATCAGTATTAATTAAAAAATTGATTAAGTTTAATGTCAGCAAATATATTTATTGAGAAATTGATTGTTTCATAAAAAAAGAATTCTTTCTGTTATTTAGTCAACGAAAATTACTTTAACCAGTTAATTACTCTATCCCATACTTTGCTATATCTTGAGAGGTCCCTTTTTAAATTAGTAGCCTTGTTTCCTTCTCTCTTCATAAATAACATGTCCATGAATTCTCTCTTGTACTGATTTTTTTCATGATAGAACTATCATTTTTACAAATTTAAAAAATATATAATCCTCTTTCATTCTTTAGGAAAAGGTGTACTCCCTGTATTTGTTTCCTTTTAAAAGAATCCGAAGTTGACGTATTTGTTTTCATCTTTTGCACACATAGGAAAACACTATTGAAAAATTATAACAATTGTTTGAATCACAATGTTAATATTGGAAAACATAGTTAACAACATTATTTTAATTATTATTGACAGGAACACTTTTATAACTTAAATTTCACTTTTATTTTACAAAACTTGAAGAAATCAACAGAAACTGAATATTACGATGTGTCGTGTATAAAGTCACATCATATACTAACGTTCAGTTTAGACAGGAAAACTCTCGGAATTTGTGAGATTTTCAGAAAAGGTATTAGTAAAAGAAAGATAGGGAGAAAAAGAAAGAGAGAGATACAGCTAGAGAAAGAATTAAAACGAGGCCAATTTTTTTGACATATTTTTACCCCTATTATGGACCAGGGACTCAATATTTACGAGCGACTCAATACGCCCCATAACAGACCACTTGTAAAAGAATGTGTTAACGAAAATTTCAATGACCTTCGAGAAAAGTGCAATTTAAAAGAATTTGAACAAAATATTATATTTTGTATTCTTTAAACATATAAAAATATTAATTTACATTAAAAAGAGACATCATAATCACATTATAATAATAATTAATAATAGTAAAGATTGATAAATATAAAAACTTTAAAAATTGAAAAAAAAAACACTTATAATATGATCATATTAATGTACTTTCTTAAATAAGTATTTAGTGAGAGAAAAAGATGTGAAAAAATTTATTTATTTTTTTTTTATTTTTATTTTTTAAATATTCTGTACCCCCCCCCCCCAATTCCAGAAAAGATTATTTTTTGAGAAAGTCTCATCAGCGTGGTACCAAGGGGTTGATTTTTAATGTCAAGGAATGAAGCCCAAAAATCGGGATGAGTATTTTCAAGGATCCCAAAAATCAGAGACTCTATCCACACTATAAAATTCCAGAAAAGATTATTTTCCGAGAAAGTTTCATCTGCGTGGTACCAAGGGGTTGATTTTTAATGTTAAGGGATGCAGCCCGAAAATCAAGGTGTGTATTTTCGAGGAGCCCAAAAATCAGAGACTCTACCCACACTATAAAATTGCGAAAAAGATTATTTTTTTACGAATTCATATCTGCGTTGTGCTAAGGGGTTGATTTTTAATGTTAAGCGTTGGAGCCCAAAAATCGGAGTTGGTATTTTCGAGGAGCCTAAAAATCAGAGACTCGACCTATACTATAAAATTGCGAAAAAGGTTATTTTTTGACGCATTCATATCTGCTTTGTGCTAAGGGGGTTGATTTTCAATGTTAAGGGATGGAGCCGAAAATCGGGGTTTTTTTTCGAGGAGCCTAAAAATCAGAGACTCTATCCACACTATAAAATTCCAGAAAAGATTATTTTTTGAGGTAGTGTTATCTGCGTGGTACCAAGGGGTTGATTTTTAATGTTAAGGGATGGAGCCCGAAAATCGGGGTGTATTTTTTCGAGAAGCCTCAAAATCAGAGACTCCATCCACACTACAAAATTCCAGAAAAGATTATTTGTTGAGAAAGTGTTATCTGCGTGGTACCAAGGGGTTGATTTTTCATGTCAAGGGATGGAGCCCAAAAATCGAAGTGGGTATTCTCGAGGAGCCCAAAAATCGGAGACTCTATCCACACTATAAAATTCCAGAAAAGTTTATTTTTGAAAAAGTTGTTATCTGCGTGGTATCAAGGGGTCGACTTTTAATGTTAAGGGACGGAGCCCGAAAATCGAGGTGGGTATTTTAGAGGAGCCTAAAAAGCAGAGACTCTATCCACACTATAAAATTCCAGAAAAGATTATTTCTTGAGAAAGTGTTATCTGCGTGGTACCAAGAAGTTGATTTTTAATGTTAAGGGATGGAGCCCGAAAATCGGGGTATGTTTTTTCGAGGAGCCCAAAAATCACAGACTTGACCCACACTATAAAATTGCGAAAAAGATTATTTTTTGACGAATTCATATCTGCGTTGTGCTAAGGGGTTGATTTTTAATGTTAAGGATTGGTGCCCAAAAATCGGAGTGGGTATTTTCGAGGAGTTCAAAATAAAGCCCAAAAATATGCCTGGATTGAATTCGCGAAAAATTCAAATTTTGGGAACGGGGTTGATTTTGGAGCTTAAGGGTTGTTTTGGGGAAATTTTTTTTTGTGGATTCTAAGAGCACAAAAAAGCCCAAAATTCTAGTGGTATTGAATTTTTATTATTTTGTGTTTTGAGGAAGTGGAGGTGCTAGCTTAATGTAAGCTAGCACCTCCACAAAAAAATTGATTTTTTGGAAAATGTAAAGGAGCCCAAAAATTTTTATTGAGGCCCTAAAAAAACCCTAAAAAAGCCCTATATTCTGAGCTATGCCAAATTTTAAAGTATGATTGTGGAGGTGCTAGCTTAATTGACCTCAATTTTCCAGGTATCAAGTATTTTTGCAGGTCAACTGAATGTTTGTTGTTTGGAAGAAATAATAACATTTTTATTTTTTAACTTGAAAGCGTTTGAAGGGGAAAACTTGAGGTTTGCTTCTAGTATAAAAAATAAATATATGATAAATAACAGTCTAATTATTGTCAAGTTTTCCTATACTTAAAAATAACCACTTATTTGCCAAGCTTATGTTTTATATCTTGCGTTGTTCACCTCCTGATAATTTGAATTTTCGATTTTTCAATAGCATTTTCGATTTCTAAATAAAAAACAGTAAATCTTGTAAAAAAAATAGTTTAAGGCGATTTTGTAGGACTTCTTTAAAGTGATAATTTATTTTTTAGAATTTTTTCATTGCTTATTGTCATTTGAATATTGCGTAGTTTGGTTATAAAATGAAAATTCTTTTTCACATTATCATGATAAAACAAATATCAAACAGAATTTTTCGACTTGGTTTTAACTTATCAGTTACAGCGCGGCAGTAATCAATTGAAGTTATCACAAATGGTTATTTGAACAATGAATTATTATTGACAACAATATTCTCCGAGAATATTGCTAGAAAGTTGTGTTTTTTCTCAAATTTTCCACTTATTTTCAACTTTTTGTCCACTTTTCAATCAGAATAAGGTAATAATTAATTCATTGATAAATTGATAAATTCAACAAAAATAATTATTCACAAAAAGTATTATTGTTTATAACTATCTTCTTCTGTAGTCATGCTAGACAGTTGCGGTTATTTCTGATATTTTGAGCTTTTTTTCCACTTTTTACTTAATGTGGTGATAATAAATTCAAGTTATTAAAGATAATTGTTTAACCCATTTATACTTGTGTATAACTATCTTGTCCTAGAATAATTCTGGAAAGATGCGGCTTTTTTCTTCAATCTTCAGCTTTCCTCTGACTTTTTAGTTATGAACAAATAATAAATGAACTTTAGGTAGCCAAGAGCTCACAAAACCTAATTTTTCACTTCTGAGGGTTTTTTGAGTCCCTTCAAAGTAGACAAAATTTGTTTGCAAAAAAGTACTTTTTTTATAGAAAACACGTGTAACACTTTATAGGGATGTGCGGGATGTCTAAATATTATTGAAAAAAGAAGGAAAAACGCATTTATTTTATTGTAAATGCAAACAAATGGAAGAGGGGATATGTATGAAAATTCAAGCAAAAAATTGGACCAGCCTACCCTGCACTAGGGTGGTTCAAAAATGCATTGCAAAATTTTACTCCGCTCTAAAGTGCAAGGCTATACCCACTTTCTGAAGTTTCCGAATAAATAAATTTTAAGTTTAATTCTTACAATTGAAAAACGATTTGGGAAAATCTAAATCAGAATCAATTCTGCATAAAACAAGTTTGCTTCTTTTGTAAGAAAGAATACAATATACCAAATTTGTCTTGCGTACGAATAAAATGGACTAGATGATCTACATAAGTTTTTCTATTTCATCAATCGACTACACCCTCATATCAAGTTCCAAATAGAAATAGAACAAAGCAGAAAATTGCCTTTCTTGGACGTTTTTTGCTCACCCCTGGCTGCGCCACATCCGTTTTTATTCTCAAGGCAGTACTCAGAATTTGGCCAGCTTCACCGAGTGATTTTTGGATTTCGGTGAGTTTCGTTGTTACAACGTTCTGAGAATATACATCTGAGGTGCCAGGCATACCTATCCAACAGTAAATTACGTCCTACTTTGTTATATCAGGCAAAGTGATCCCACTCTGCCATTCGGCAGCCTCCCTAGCAGGCTAGGGTGGACGGAGCGATCCCTCTGAGGTCATCAGTTGGATGCACAGATTCGAAGCACTCTCCTGGTATGTTATGCAAGTGCATGTATGTGTGTGTATGTGTGTGTTCATTACTCGAAATTGGTCAGCGACCGCCGAGCAAGAGTCCCCCGTAGGTGCCTCAAGCGCAAAGAGATCGCTGTCTCATTTTCGAGTCTTCTCAAAATCGACTTCGACTTCCAATACTAGTCCCCTCGACTTTAGAGCCTATACCTTGGTACGGAACCAGCCTCTTCTGACGGGAGCTACAGATTAAGGCTGATTACGAACCACTGGAGCTCTGGTTGAAATATATAGAACCATAGGTACCGGCTCAGGGATCGAACCCCAGTCCCCCTGCACGGAAGCCTAACGCGCTATCGCTTGAGCCACCTAGGTAGATAACAGAAGCTCAACCCATCTCTCGAAGGCTGATTATTACCGGTTTCATCAGCAAGTTCAAAATTAATCTACCCAAGCCATCTCACCTGGGAATAATAAAAATTTTAGACAAGAATCGCTAAGGATAGGTATGTACTTCTCTTTACTACTACCAAACTTCTACCGACTGCTAGTGAATCATAGAGGGATTCCTATGCTCGATACCAGAAAGTAGTAAGCAGCTTTTCAACTAGACTTTCTTCCCTTTTTTTAATAGTACTATCTAACGCAGCCTTCACTTCCAAGTTGAGTTTAGGAGGACCCATCCCTAAACAGTTTGGAGAAGGAGAGCAATTCTTCAAAAAAAATGTCTTCTCAATCGAAAGCCCTTCAAACAAAATATGATTGGAAATCTTTTCCAGGCGAACCCGTATCGGAGGAACTAAGAGTCGTTCAGGGAGCAGTCGTTTATCAAATTATCTGTAAATCCTCTATCCACTTCATCAACACTCGTGACCATCATGTCAGGAGTGACTTTCAAGTGTCGTCTGTTCAAGTATCATGCTCCTGTCAATCCTTAACTCCAGAAGGAGATCTAATCTCACTTGAATTTTTCACGGGTAAACATTACTCATCCTCTGCAAACTCTTCATTCGAATTATGACTCCTCGATAGTTAATCGTCATAGTAAGGCTGAACAGGACCTCTAAAATACATGTCCTGTATACGTCAATCATCGTTATACCTGTTACACCTTTCATAACTTCATTACCTAACAGAGCGACTTAAAGATCTCCTTTGACGTGAACAAATTAAGGAGCGTCTTCGAGAATGACTTCAGTTTCGGGAGCAACTTCGAGAACGACTCCAGATTTGAGAGCGACTTCGGGAGCGACCTTCCAAATCTTGAGACGATAAACTCGGAGCAAGGCGTTGACTAGCACCTGCAAAGGAAGACAATAATTATTTCCAGTTATAGAAGGAAAAAAAACGTGAAAATCATCAATCATAATCAATGTAGTCGCAACTTTGTTCAACTAAAATGCGACACGAGTTAAGATGAGTTAACCAGAAGCAGTTCGTATAACTCTTACAAGCATTGAACGCACGCAAGAAGAATACATTTTCGCAGGTTATCTATTGCTATCCCACAACATCATGCTTATTTTACAGCAGTCTACCGATTGGTTTGATCAGAATCGACTCATAAATAAGATTGGCACAGAAAATGTTTGCTCATCCGCTGGACGCAAGCTAAAATTTGAAACAAGGACTCTTACAGGTTATGCACGATGTTGCATACCGCTATGACTCTCTACATTGAATAGTTGGCCCAAAATAACAATGTTTATGATGATAAAAACAACGTTTAATTGTTGAATTATTCAGTATGAGTGGTTTGTTGCAATTGACAATAGTGTTACCTTTATTTAGTTTGTGTTCATTAAGTGTTAGTTGAAGTTATTGTACATTAAGCAATCAAAAACGTAAACAATGTTATAAACGTTTTATTTGTTCAAATAAATATTTTTTCGCGGTGATTAAACAAACTCGTGGATGTATTTCATTGAAGTATCTACTAATGAGCTTGAAACTATTTTCAGACATCTATTCGTTTTATGTTCACGACTGAATGTTGTGCGTTGCAAAATCTGCAACGTAAGTATTCAAAATTAAGGATGCATTCATTTATATTTTTTCTTATAGAATTAAGCCCGATGGATGGAGATTGGAATAATCAATTTAATTATTACTATTCTTCATCTGGACATCCTCCGCATTTGCCTGATCAACAGACAGGTCAAGCCTCATCAACTCAACCAAGCGGATCATACTACCCATATGGAATGGGTAAGTAACTTTTTTTTAAGGTAACTTGTTACAGATAAGTAACACTGTAAGAAAATGTAACTCGTTGCACTTATCTTACTCAAAGAAAAAAATTCAAGTTCTCTAACAGTAACTATAAATTTTACCACCAATCCCCTTCATTTTTTAAATTCATAAAAAATATACACACGTGAAATAACACGCACCTACCCTCTATTATGAGATTTTGACAATAATACGTTTGAAAATACTAAACACAAGATCCCTACGATGGTTTCTTCCTCACATCTTCGAAAATTGACTGCAATAATTTTGCAACAATTTCTATCTTGTCAACGTCACACTTCGCTAGTATACATCAGTTTGTTTGATTCATACCATTAACATGAAGTTTATTAATAAAATTCGTTAATAAATGATTCCTATATTTCTTTTCAATGCATCAATAAATCTACAAGATCTGCACTCAGGATTATCGTCACATTATCCGCAAGGTAATTTTAAAACCAATATAAATTTTAAAACAACTATTGCAGTGTTTTTCCAAAACCTCTAGTTCTTTAGGCTTGCGTAGGCTACGTTTGAAATCCGTATATAAACACGGTCGGATGCTTGTTCATCTGCTATTTACCACTCCTATTGGGTTACTTCACTATCACTACCTTATCAGAAAATAATTGCGTATAGTCTGCTATTACGTATACTGAGTATGCTAAACGCATTGCTGTTTTCATGAAAAACATCAGAAATGCTTTTTGTATGTAAAATGCGATATTGCATTGGTTGGTGAATGTATTCTTGGAAAGAGTGAAAATTCTATTTTTGGTTACGTGCTATTTTGAAGTTGCGATTGAATGAATTATACACGTACCGAGCTAAAAAAATTTCCAAATACTTTGTGTTCCAAACTCTTTTGAGAAATATTCACCGCGTACACTGAAAAAAATGTTTGTTTGAATCAATCCATGAACATTAAGTTTATTGCAAAACTTCGTTGATAAATAATTCCTATATTTATTTTTACAGTGCCAATCTATCCACAACAATGGGCACATCAGCAACAAGGTAATTTGAAAACTAAAATAAATTCCAAAACAAATATTGCCGTGTTTTTCCAAAACCTCTATTTTTTGGGGGGTAACGTAGGCTACGTTGAAAACCCTCATATAGACACGGTCGGATGTCCGTTAATCTGTTGTTTACCACTTGAATTAGGTTATTTCACTATCACCATCTAATCAGAAAATTCTATTTTTGGTTACGTGCTATTTAGAAGTTGTGAACAAATAAATTATACACGCACCGAGCTAGAAAAAATTTCCAAATACTTTGTGATCCAAACTCTTTGTAGGAATACCTACCGCATACACTGAAAAAATGTTTGTCTGAATTAATCCATGAACATCAAGCTTATTGCAAAAATTCGTTGATAAATGATTTCTATATTTATTTTTACAGTACCAATCTATCCACAACAATGGGTACATCAGCAGCAAGGTAATATGATAACTAAAATAAATTCCAAGCCAAACATTGCAGTGTTTTTCCTAAACCTCTAGTTTTTTTTTGGTAACGTAGGCTACGTTGAAAACCCTTGTATCAACACGGTCGGAGGTCCGCCCGTCTATTGTTTACCACTTTAATTAGGTTATTTCACTATCACTATCTCATCAGAAAATAATTACGTATCGTCTGCTATCGCGAATACTGGGTGTGCTAAGTGCATTGTTGTTCTTATGAAAATCATCATAAATGCTTTGTTTTTTTTTAATGTAAAATTGGATTTTACATCGGTTGTTGAATTTGTTCTCGGAAAGAGTAAAAATTCTGATTTTGGTTACGTACTTTATATATCTATGAACTTTTTTCCTTGTTGACGTTGAATATTCAGTTCACCCATGTCTCCGTGTTAAAGAAACAATTTTCAAAATATTTTTCACTCTGCAGTAAAATTCACAGGACTTTTTACGTTCCGAGAATCTGAATTTAAGGTCAAGTTCAGCCCCAAAACCAAAACTAAATCCAGATTCGACTATATATATATAGTTAAAAGTCTGTCATAAGGACAACCACAGAATTTCGCCGGAAGCAGGTGCTAATCTTGAAAATTGCACGAGCTCCCAGCGAAATCAAGGTACAATTTTACCTATAACCACGTCTCGCAACCGTGAGATGGGTGGCCAGTCTGCGACGAATTTAATGAGATGATCCAGCAAGAGTCTTATGTACTCTAAGGACACGGAGCAACTCAAGGATGACCGCCTTCTGCATTTTCCCCACAAGTGTCTCAACATTTTCTTGACACGCAGGGATGCTTTTCAGGCTATTAACCAGTAAAACGTTGAATCCTTTAAGAGCGCCGATGATCAGGATGATTAGCCAAACAGAATATTCCGGGTATATCTGTCGCAACTCCCTTATAAGGTCTTTATACCTCTCTTTCTTTTCATTTTCCTTGGCTATGATGTTTTTGTCAGCTAGTGCTGAAAATTCGATAACGAACATGGTTCGTTTCTCGATGCCAAGAAAAACTATGTCAGGCCTCGAGTGTGCAACAGAAACAATTGTCGAGAATATGAAGTTCCAGTATATCCGGCACTTCTCATTCTCGAGAATTGACTCTATTTCCCTAGGAGCGTTCGGTGGAGCAGTATTTGGGCTGATGCCGTAAGAGTGACAGACATGATAATAAAGCACTCTTAGTGCCGCATTGTGCCTTTAGATGTAGGTCGTTCCCGCATGAGTTGAACAACTACTATCGGCGAGAAAATTCGAGTCCTTTGGTTTCGACGTTAAAAAAGTGAGTGAAGAGAAAATGGTAGCTCAATAAATGAAGGGTCATTTTAAATGTCAAAATGTTGTACGTTATTGAGCCTGAAACAAATATGCCAAAAAAATTTGTATACCTTACAGCCCCGAAAATCTGTTAGAAAGTAGGGAAATTTGACAGCTTTTAAAGACAGTGAACTTTGGAAGATAGTTTTTCATTGAAAAAATAACAGGAAAAATATGAAAAAATTCATGGTGGTACCTCAAACATTTCTGAAAAAATTTCCGTTGAAAAATTTGCAGAATATAACAAATTGTTCATTTTTTGTACATAAATATTCAACTGTATTATCTTCAGTTCTAAAAAAAATAATGAAGTGATTTAAATTAGAGGTAGTTAGTTAAACTATTTGTAATTATTTACAGTTTGAAAGAAGTACGTGCTTGTTATTCGATTCGTGCAAATTGCGATATTGGAAGACAGTTTTTCATACTAGAAAGCAAGTGTAAGAAACCAGCGGGGTGCCTTTTTTCATGGGATCGTCTTCGTCTTTCTTGGAAGCACATGCTGAGGAAAGACGAGGACGGTCGCATGAAAAAAGACACCCCGCAGATTTCTTACACTTGCTTTCCAGTATAAAAAACTGTCTTCCAATATTGTAATTTGCACGAAGAGAAAAAAAAGCCAGAGGGCTCGAATTTTGTCGCCGATAGTAGTTAGTATGTGTCCTAGATGCTCGGGGTGAGCATGACACGCTCTGCAGCTATCATCGGGAATGTCTTGGCTCAAAATGTGGGGACGGTATGCTAGAGTGGGAATGACACCATCTTGATATTCCAAAATGAAACCTTCCGTGCCTGACTTCGACGTGGGTGATTTAAGGAAAGCAAATGTTAGCTCATACGACATCGACAGATCCTCCACATTTCTGTGAAAGATGCCGTGCATCTTCTTGTCGAGGAGCTGTTCGCGGAAGGTTTTCTACTGTACTTTCTTAATTTCAGCCTCCAGGAGTGAGTAATCGAGATGGATAAGATTTGACGCATTTTGCTTACCCTGATATTAAAGTCAAGGTCGAGTGTTTCAGCAGCCTCCTCCGCTGCTTTGAACATAAACGTCCCTTTGCCCACTTCTTCGTGTTTTCTGATCATTTTAAGAAAAGGGTCTGTCCATTTGCGACTATATGTGCTGTACCCAGAATAATCGTGTTGTGAAGACATTCAAGATTCAGTATTCCACGACCCCCTTGACGGCGTGAGATGTTAAGTCGCGGAACAGAAGATTTAAGGTGCATGCTCTTGTTCATGTGCATAACCTTTCGGGACCCGATCTCGAGGGATCTTAGCTCGCCCTGCATCCATGGAACCACTTCAAATGAATAGAGTACAACCGAGATGGCAAGCATGTTCGTCGCAGATACTTTGTTCCTCGCCGACACTTCGGAAGACCAAATCCGTCAGGTGAGACGCATTGTATCTGCATCGGAGAGTATCCTTTATAGATGTCACGTCCTGAATGCGGCACTGTCGCACGGCCAGGTATGTATAGGTTTCTCCAGCGCCAAGGTGTCGTATAGCGCTTCTGTCGACAAGCTCAGGGTCTTCCGGGATGCCCTTAAGTTTTCCTTCCTTCAAATAAACCTTGGTGCATTTTTCTAACCCAAAGTCCATAACTCAAAAACTAAAACTTCAACAGATTTTTGGAAAAGGAATTTTCGATTTATTTTTTTTATTTTTATATAGCTATATAAGTTCAGACACTTGAGTCTGGGACACCCTGTATACTATAAATATGCTTTGGACTCTGACATTCCATCTGATAACAAATTAACACAAGCGACGAATCTCGCACTTCTAGATTTCACGATTAATATTTTCATGACTATGCTATCACACAATTGCAGGCAATTCTCCCCATATCACACAATTCAATGCCCTTGGTGCTAAAAAAATGCACGGGAGAAATAGGTTGTCGAAAAATTACTTGACCTTCTAAGCCATTAGAATTTCAAACTGACTTTGTTCAGAACGTATCAAATATACCGTCTCTCTCTCTCTCTCTCTCTCTCTCTCTCTCCCTTAATTTATTTGTCTTTAAACAACCACCACTAATTACTATTATGCTTAAGATTATAGTTTTACTTAAAACTAAGTTTAAAAAATCAAAACATCTTTGAATGGCCTATCTGTAATTTGGGCTTCCTGGCTTCTTGTGTACTATTTTTATGGGTATAATAAAACTTGGAAGATTATTAGATATATAAGTTAAACAATTTAGAGTATATAATCTCTTTAGCATGATAATAGATATTCAAAAATAATCGCTAATGTTTTATTTTGATTGATATAAATTAACTGTATTATCTAACGTTAATATACCGTCAACTGAGGCGAATCGTTACTTCGGGGTGAATCGCTGCAATAATTTTTACGAAATCATTAAAGGCTTAATAATAATTTACTGCAACTGAAATTATAATATTAAATACAAAAAACATTTTACATTGACGAATAACGTTAAAAAAATATGAGGACAGTGATTTTTTAATACTGATATAATTATATAGTCAATAATAAATAAACAATGTGAAAATGAAACATGGGTTATGTTCATACCTTATACCTAATTCTTGTTTCTTTACTTATTGCTATTATTGTTTTGATTTATTCAATACAAAGATATTTTGGTAAGCATCTTTAGTGTTAACATTACCATTTAATAAAAAAAGTTGTCTTTAATTCTTGATTTTTTCTTCTTTTAACTACGACATACTGGTTAAGTTTTGTACTAATTTTAGTGTAGGATACACGCACATGTAATAGTACTTGGTGATAATCATGGAAACATTTTTAGAGGCTTTCAATAATAAGAAAACTTGAAGTGTAGCGATTCGTCCCATTGCGAGATAGATCGCTAAACTAACTATTAACTTAATAAATTTATTAATAAGTTTCTTTTTCACAAACATTTGTGGAATATTATTTCTTGAGACCATAAAGAACTCGTATTGAGAGCTGCTATAAATTTAAGTCAATTTAGACATTTCCTACATCACGTCTAAGTCATGGTTTGTGAAAGACTGTATCGATTTACCCCGATTTATGGTATTTGAAACAAGGAGTCTGAGTGCACTGAAAATACTTTATCTATAAGTTCACTGAATTTTGGTGAAGCCATCCACCCTTTTCAGTTTTCCTGGGCTTATCGAAAATATTTCTTCCGAGCTCACCGAATTTCAGTGAAATTAGGCACGGCCTATTCAGAATATACTCATATTTTTATCAAATGCATATTTTCTCTGAAATTTTCACCAAATTTCCGAACTCATTTTTCACAGTTAAATATGTTCTGGGTAAATCCTCAAAACTTTAATAACAAAATTTACATTAAAAATGTTTCTGAATCTCTCGATTTTGGAGGCTAGCAATTTTTCTGAACATTTATAAGTAAACTTCAAAAAAATGAAAAACTGATTCCAATTCTTTCTATCACATTACCTTTTTCCCAGAATATTATAGATTATGACACGCTACATAGAATTATTGAAAAAGGCGCGAAATCTTCATTATTCGGGTTAGAAAATATTAGAATTATTCAAAAAGGTAATAAAAAATTATTTACTCTTCTCATTTATAATATAATAGACCTTTTTATTTTATTTATTTTATAATATGCAGAAACGATATCTTAGAAGATCTACGTTCTGCTGAATTGAGTTCAGTTAACCAAATGTAAACATTTCAATGTATTTTTGCACTCCTTTCCGTAAATTAAAATATTTTATGATAGATCATAATTGTTTGCTAGCATATATTAGCTGAAAGTTTTTGACAAAAATCATCATTTGACTTTACGAGAGTCTGTTAGTTCCTTCTAACCAATAAAAAAATGAGACTCTCCCTTATCAGCACTCCGGTGATCTTCATAATTCACCTCAGTTTAGTTGGTGAGTTTAATAATAATTCTTTAATACGTAGCAAACTGTTGAAACTGATTTTGATCTTCAAACAATTGTCAACTACTATAGATTTCTACATTATAAACGTTAAAAAATACGTTTTTAATACAGAATCCACTTATACTTGATATTTGATTCATATGAACCAGAATTTTTTGAGATAAATTTAAGGTAAATTTGAAGTTTTGTAGAAGCATTTCTAATTCATTTTTGTCTTTTTACAGAATCAACAGATAAACCAGACAAACCACATAAACCATTCGAGTATAGGCCATATAGAAAAGTGAGGAAACATCAGGGTCCTATTCAAAATCACCCTCTTAATGTCTTCGAACATCCGAATTCAGATCCGCTTGACTGTCATCCACAAATGCCTTCACAAGAACAAATACTTCCACAAGTACCTTCAGACTTACCTTCACATCTCAGATTTGCTGGATTTTATCCAAAGCTTATCGAGGGATTTAGCCGATCTTTCAGTGCCTCTCGACCAGGCCATTATCAGTATGACCCCCATAATAGATCTCCACATCATGCTCCAAGTTCGCCTGCATTTCCAGAAAGCATAATCGAAGGACTTAGCGGATCTTCTACTGCTTTTCGACCTGGCCATTACCAGTATGACCCCATAATATATCTCCACATCATGCTCCTCCAAGCTCACCTGCATTGCCTGATAGCTTGTTCGAGAGATTTAGCGGATCTTCTGGATCTTCTAGTGTCTCTCGACCTGGACATTATCAGTGTGACACTCATAATAGATCTGCACGTCATGCTCCTCCTAGCTTGCCTGCATTGCCAGAAAGCTTCTTTGAGGGTGCTCCCAGCTCTTATAAATTTGGACATAATCAGCATTGAAAATAAAACGTCCAGTGAAATTAAAGAACTCTTCAAAATCAACATTCAACTAAAATCATTACGCTGAAGCGTTTTTTTCGTACCGCTCCTTCGTACTTCAAACGGGTTTGTTAGAAATGATTGTATTTCTAATTTCAAACCATAATAATTGTGATTCTAAGATCTTCTTATTCATTTCAATCACAATTAGTTTATTATTAAATATTATAGTTCAATGAGGACATTATATAATCGAAGTTTTGTTCATGGTTTTTTCTTAAATTTCAATCAATAGGGTTGCACTTTTTTATTAAAAGTGGACGCACTGAACCATCTCATTATAATTAATACCAGGTTCGTTTTTCGGCACGTTATTCGAATATTCTTTTATAGTCAGTGACCTAAATCATAAATTATTTGAACAATTATTTCCATCTGTTTATGATACTTTGCACAAGTATTTAATTGTTTCATAATGACACCTAAGTCACACTACGTGTTTCGCGCTATTGGGGTACCATCAGTAATATTTAAAATTTCGATATTCAGTCGAAATGTTATTACTTTGTGAATAATGAATTCACATTAGGTATTGAGGGTGAAAAAAACATTCGATTTGAGATTTAACATTTTTTTGTTTGTCAAAATTAATACATATTTACTTTATTTAATTACAAACTAACATCTTTCGAACGAGGAAAATAATATTGGAATTCCAAACAACAAATTTAAAATGTTAAGAATTTATTACCATTTATTCGAAGTTAAAAACTTTTTCTCGAAAGAAAATGAAAATTGAAGCAAATTCGAGAAGTAATTGAGATCAAGAAGATTCAAAAACATCCATTATCCTCAGTGAATATGCTACAGCAGTACCACAACTATCAAAATTATATATCTTAGCACTTACACAAGGTATGAAAAATATATATAAGCAGCCTTTTTGAAAATTTCAATTATTCTTTATTACGGTGTTGACATTATGCTAAAATCATTTTTCAAACTGTGAGCATATTCGCAGATGAATAAGATTAAAAAATCTTCATATTGATTTTGTCATGAGTTTTCACTGCGTAATACTATTCATTTTTCTAAATAAAGATATTATTTTAAAAAAATTATTATATTAATTTATTATTTTCTTTCTAAATCAATAGTATTT
This sequence comes from Andricus grossulariae, assembly GCA_011634705.1. Taxonomy (NCBI): domain Eukaryota; kingdom Metazoa; phylum Arthropoda; class Insecta; order Hymenoptera; family Cynipidae; genus Andricus; species Andricus grossulariae. The sequence continues at coordinate 46,298,143 of JAABKJ010007545.1, read as the reverse complement.
ATGAATATCATATAGAAATCAGGGGGAGGGGTTTAAAGGGGCTTGTAGTTTCATTTTAACGTCCTCAAATTTAAAATTATTCGTTATAATTATGGTATTATATTATATGTTATATCATATAATATTTTGTTTTATTAATAGGAAAAATAAGAAAGATCATTTTTCTCTCAGGCTTAAGATGCTTATGGCACAATAATACGTCGAAGGAATTTTTGCTACGTTAATTATTATTATTTTATTATTTTTGTTATTTTTACATTCTGATCATTTAGATGGAATGGTTAGATTCATGTGATTTTGAACCTATCCAGTTTTCGCCAATTCTCGACGTTTTGAGACCATGTGAGTCAGAAAAAATAGTTTTTAAGAACATGTCTGTCTGTGTGTCGGTCTGTCTGTAATATGGCAACGCGATAACTTTTGAAGAAATTTTCTAATTAAAATTTTCTTTTGCACAATGGTTTGTTGTCCAAAAAGACAGGTCAATTTCGTTAGCCAGCCTTCTACTGCCAATATTATGCGGCTGAAGTTCGAGACGTCTGAGTGTGACGGTTCCCACTAATTTTTTCGAAATTGTAATTTTCAATTTCTCATATTTTTTTTGCACAACAATGTGGGATAATGTTTTAAAAAAATTGGCACTTTCGGTTTTTCGAATTTAGCCTTTAAAAAAATGGGAGCAAAAAAGAAATTTTTACAAAAACCTACATTTTCTCCCAAACATAAATAATTTTTTTGGTCTTTAAATTTTAATTCCGACACCCATTATTCACGAGGTGTCCAAAAAGTTAAAAATTATTGTTCCATCGTCTAAAAAGTATCAAATCGGCCCAAAGGTGCCCCGGAAATAGTATCAATCCACTTATTCGTACAATTTTAAGCTGGAATTGAAGATTTTGTCAATTTTGAAATAGACATTATTACAGGTCAAAATTGGCACAAATATTTTATTCCAGCTTAAAATTGACCGTATATGTGGATTGATACCATTTCCGGGCCACATTTGGGCCGATTTGACCCCCGTCCGCTCCATGAATTTTGAATTTTTTATTTTATTTACTGAAGGTGATACCTTTAATAATATCTAGTTCAAAATGGGCACAAATCTTTTATTCCAGCTTGAAATTGACCTATATGTGGATTGATACCATTTCCGGGGCACATTTTGGCCGATTTGACCCCCGTTCGCTCCATGAATTTTGAATTTTTTTTTTATTTCATTTACTGAAGGTGATAACTTTGATAATATCTAGTTCAAAATTAGCACAAATCTTTTATTCCAGCTTAAAATTGACCGTATATGGGCGATTTTCACATAGATTTCAATTTGAATGTCCCTCGATTCTTATTCGATGTTCCTATACCATTTTTGATCTACTAAGGGGATTACAGCACATATGGTGGTCTACTTTGTTAGTCCATACAAAAAAAGTACAAAAAAATTACAGTTAGGACTACCTTTTTTTTTAATTAAGTAGTCAGTTTTTACCCTCCTTACAGTGTCCCTCTCTACAGTGTCCCTCCCTACAGATTCACATACTTGAAATGTGACTGGACTGGTAAAAACTTTTTTTTATAATATTGGCCTCGCGAACTTTTTTTAAATATATGACGCAGTCCAAATTGCAATACTAACATGCTAGAGATTATATATACTGACTGAAAGAATCGTGCTTATTTGTCTATCCCTCGGTTTGTTAACAACTCCGAAGCCTCTATAATTTTATCGAATTTGAGGTGATAATTCGTATTATAATCCATTATAATTATGAAAGATAAGTATTTTTTATCAAATTTTAAAAACACATGACGTTTCCAGAGTCTCAAAATTGATTAAATCCTCGTAAGTCGTCTGAGAACACGGGAAAAACTATCGGATAACCTGAATAACAACTCCGAAGCCTCCAAAAAAAAGAGGTACAAACGCAAAATAATTATTTTTCAAAAAAATTTCCCCGTAAAATTTGAAGGGTTGATGGAGCAAAACACTTTTCCAAAGTTGGAATTATTTTTTTTTAAATGGTGTGTTTTATATCACTTAAAAATAGCAAATAACAACACCAAATCTCACGACTCTAAAGCCTTTTAACCACTCCGAAGCCTTTTTTGGAATCGCTGGTAAAAAGTTGAAAGTCACATTGAAGAGAAAGAAAAAAATGTTTCAAAAATACTTTTTTTTCAAGTTCTTGTTAAAGTTTTTCATACAATATTGTTCATAGAGATTTGTTCTACGAAGAAATCTTCTTATGCGAATTCACGTCAAAGAGATGAGATTAAATTGTAAAAATCAAATGTGTAAATAATTATTTAAACAAATTTTCAATGAATTAAAAAAGGAATAAAAAAAATTTCAAAAAAATTCTTCGAGAAAAAAAAATTCAAACGAATTTTCTAACAAAATTTTCAGAAAAAATTTCAACAAATTTTCAGAAAAAATTTCAACAAATTTTTTGAGAAAATTTTTCAAAAAAGATTTTTAAAAAAATTCAAACAAATTTTCAGAAACAAATTTGAAATGATTTCGAAAATTTTTAGAATTTGCAGACAACTTTTGCACATGAAAAAAAAATTCGAAATATTTTGACCCGCTAAGCCCGCCGAACCTTGTTTTAAACCTTTATAATAATGTAATTTAAATAAATTTATAATTTAGACACAAATTAGTGGAAAAAATCAATATTTTAGATCGAACAGCTTTCCCACGTTATAAAGTACATCCTGGTACATATATCTAAGAAAACTGATAACAATTATTGCATAATTTAGAACTTCCATTCACTCGCAACTCGGAAACCAAAATTGAAATCTATTTGCAAATCGCCCATATACAGAATTACTCTGAATTACCAATGATTAGTTCGGATTGCATACGATTACTATGGATTATATCAAATTATGGTTGACTACTCATCCTAAACTAGGCCCACGTGAATCTTTAACCAAAAAGGATTGCTTTTTAACCAAATTGTTAAATTTAAAATAAATTAAATCAATTTTCAACCAAACAGATGAATTTTCAACTAAAATGATGATTTTTCAACAAATTAGAATAATTTGTAACCAAATAGTTGAACTTTCAACCAAAAACATGAACTTCTAACCAAGAAAACTAATTTTCGACCGAAAAATACGAATTTTTGACAAAATAGTTACAATTTCAACCAGAATGAATTTCCAACTAAAATAATGCATCTCTAACAAAAAAAATGAATTTTTTACCAAGTAGTTAAACTTGCAATCAAGTAGTTGAATTTTCAACCAAGAAGATTAAGTTTCTACAAAAAAAAAATGTTTAACCAAATATATGAATTGACATCAAAATAGTTAAATGTTTCGTTGAAAAAATGAATTTTTAAGAAAATAGTTGAATTTTCAATGAAACCATTTTCAACTAAAATCAAGAATCTTCAGCCAGAAAAATACATTTTTGAAAAAGTAGTTCAACTTTCAACCAAATATGTACATGAATTAAAAAGATAGGTCTCTTGACCAGGGTGAAGTAAGATCTTCTCTCTATGTGTATGAATCTTCAACTAAAAAAGATCAATTTTTATCAAAAAATGGAATAGTTACATTTCATTTAGAAAAATTGATTTTCAATTAAAAAAATAACAAATTTGCAACAAAATAGTAATTGAAAACCATTTGGATTACCTATTTATATTACTGCGAATCATCTGGATTACTCTGGATTACAAGAGAATTAATGTAACTCTTTTAATATGTATTTAATAGTTATTTAATTCAAGGGTGGTTAGTTATTTAATTCAATTGAAATCAGCATGTATTTAGAGATGAAAGAAAAGTCCATTCTCAGGCTAAAGTGTTGCTAATCTAAAATTCGAGTAGGTTCGGCTGTGGACTACGATACAAAATTTAATTTTCAGATAAAATTAAAAAAAACATGCTCCCGAGATATTGAGTATCTAAATACGTTTAAATAAAAATTTTATGTAATAATGTGAAAGAATTCCGAGAAAATCAGCTGAGAATTTTGAGATTAAAATTTCATGGTTTTCAAAGTCGGTTTTGAATTGCGATTAAAGTTCAAATTCTCAGTTTTTTTGCAAAAATACCAGGTTCAAAAATGATTAGTACGTCACAATTTTAACTAAATTTGGACTGGAATTTTATTACAAATTTGTACAGAATTATTGTACCAAAGAATGAGATTTCGAAAAAATCATTTTACCACAATGTGTCTTTGATTTTTTAAGACTTTTTTTATACAATAAACTCATTTTCGATCAAAATATTGGTTGTCTATTTCTCTACCCGTCAATTCTTATAGTTGGATTCCGTTGCATTATAAGTGGATTACCTGAATTACTTCCAATTATCTGGATTACAAGTGAATTACTCCATATTAGAACTGGATTACAAGTAGATTGTGATGGATTACAAGTGGATTATTTCTTATAACCAGTATATTGCTCCGAATCGGATTGCTGCGGATTACAAGGGATTAGAGGAAAGTCGTTTCTCCCAGAATTTGGGAAACAAACAAAATTTAAAATACTAAAGTTTGATTTTTTGTAACGGTGGTCCGTTAGTCTGCTTTATCATACATCATTGTTTTTCAAGTGTTTTTGTTGGCGTACGACAATTTGCCAACTAAAATTCAATACTCTAGAATCAAAAAACGATGAAAATATTTCGCGGAATAGTGAGTTTTGTGCCGTGGCGTTGACAGGTGGAAATGTCAGCCGTCAGGAAAGTTAGCGCATGTTACTGCAATTGCATACGACATTTTGGAGAAAATCTCCGAAACGTGAAGGTAAGTGATAAAGGTCTGACTAGTAATATTTTCCAAGTGTGGAATCTATTTTCTCAGACATGTCTCATTATTTTGTCGATTGACGCTCTTTCGGTGTCACGAAATAAAATAAAATATCCTAAATTTCAGATTAGTGATACTCTAACCTCGAATTCGGACAGGTGCTTATGTTTCGTGACACTGAGGGGTCGTGAATCGACAAAGGAATGGAATCTGGCTGAGAAGGTGCATTCTGCACTTGAGAAATATTACTATTTGTACATTTATGACTTTTTCGTTTAGAATATTTTCTTGAAAAAGTTGTCTGCATTCCCATGAAGGCATGTCAAAATACTCCATTCAAGGCTTCCCGCTCTTCGTGCCTCTTTTTTTTAATGGTCACCCACTGATGCGGGCGTGGCCGTACATCCCGTACAGGGACCGTGGTGGGAGATTACGAAACTGCGCAAATTAGAATTAGCGTCTATAGGGGGTGTAGAATAAGGGAACTGTAGAATAAGCAAACTGTAGAATAAAAGAAAGTTGACTGTATTTTACGTAAAATGCCTCGTGTATGTGAAATACATGTAGAAGACCTCTGATTGGCTGTCTGACTCAAGTTTTCAATTTCCCGCCTCAGAGGTGGCGCCCACATATATAGAATAAGATGTAATTTACATCATGTAGAAAACTGTTGACGTAAAATACTAGGTAAATTACCGTAGAAACCCAAGTAAATTATCACGAGTATTTTACTAGCTCATCCCTGCTTCTGGTAGAGATTAGTACAGGCAGGAACGGAATGTTAGTTGATGTATATAAAACGCCCAATGCATCCTATGGCACTGAATTTGAATCGGAGATTACAATGCACGTTCCAAATTTCAATAATATAATTTTTGCTGGTGATTTCAATACAAATTTAAACGCAAGCTGTAACCACACCAATTACCTTATAACCTGAATACAATCTTCTAGATTCTCGATTGTTTCCCATAATTCTACACACCACACTGATAGTTCCAGTGTACGTATCGATTTAATGATTGTCCACAAGCTGGAAAAACTTGATTAATATTTACAGCACCCTCTACCGTTACTGTCTAATCATGACCTTATAAAGATCAATTACAAAATCACGTGTCCCGAATTCACTGATCAAATGCAAACACCAACGCGTAACTTATGCTCTATTGACGAATCTAAATTCCAGGAGCACATTACGACCTACGACTGGGAGAGATTATTGCAAGCTGAAGATCTCAATAGGAAATTTGAGAAGCTGTCTGCTAATCTAATATCGGCTTTTGACCTATTTGCGCCTTGGCATACTCCTCACAAGTATAAAAAACCTGCACCTTGGATTACGTTAGAAATAAAATATCTTATGAAGGAGCATGGTAATAGGCGTAGACTGGTCAAACGAACTAAAAGCAGCGTCATACAAGCTGAATTTCGCAAAATTAGAAATCTAGTTCAAACTAAAATTAGAGACTCGTTTAATAGATACAACTACAATGCAATTAAGAATAAAAACAAAAATGGAAAGATTTTGCAGCATCTGAGACAATTATACATCATACTTCCCAAATTTGAATGACCTGATAGGAAATGATTCAACAAACACATTTACAGTTACTCCTACCTCCAATTCTTTAGCTCAGCCTATTCTGATTCCGCCTCTATCCACTTTTAATGACAACAATTTCTTTCTCTTCGATATTACCCTGCATGTGCTGCCTGCAAAAATTATGGAAATTAAATCAAACGCCATAGGCTCCGATCATTCACCCAATTCCAAAACTTAGTTCCATTACATGCCCGAAAGATTTTCGCTCTGCTTCCATCCTATGCGCACTATGTAAACCATTTGCAAAAATAGTTCACTGTCAATTATCTAAATATCTGGATTTCAGAAAACTTAATCGATTCAATGCAATCCGGCTTGCGGGCAAAAAACAGTACACTTACAGCAACTCTCAAAGTCACCAATGATTATAAAGTGGCATTAGACAATAAAGAGATAATGATTGCTGTGTTGTTAGACTTATATAAGGCATTTGACTCTGTAACCAACAATCTCCTCCTGCCTAAGTTGGAGTTCTTCAGGATGTTAGACATGGCAATTAGGTAGTTTCAATCGTACTTGAATAGTCGGTTTCAAGGAGTAAAAAGTAGTAGAGACGAGCAGTCTGACTGGATGGAGGTAGGGTGAGGAGTTCCTCAGGTTCCATATTTGCTCCTCTCCTTTTTAATCTGTATACCTCGGATCTGGGTAGAGAGTTGAAACATTGTGAGTACCACAAGTATGGTAAAGACTTCAAACTTTATCTTTCGAGTCCTGTTACCTCCTTTAGAAATCTCCTTGCTCTCATACAGGAGAATATTTGATAGGGTGGTGCACTGAGCCAGTACTAATCGACTTTCACTCAATCCTGCTAAAAAGAAGGCAATTGTGATTGATCCATCCCCTTTCCCAACTTCTGAAACGATAATGACTCTCTCGCCACTACTGAGCGGCGGGCGGATTATAAATTTTGTTGAGGTTGTAAGAGATCTTGGATTCATATTGAACATAAACCTATCCTGGAAAGAGTAGGTAATCGATATCTCAAGGAAAACATTCAGAATACTGTACAAACTTAGAAGAAACAAAGAATCCTTGCTGGTTTTCACTCGCATACTTCTGCTTATGGTTGTATCCAAGTCCCATCTCCGTACAAATAGTAGAGTGCCGTGACGCCGTCGAGCCATGCTATGTTGAAAAAATTTCACGTTCCCGCATAGTGAAAATTTCAGCGAGCTACTGGCTCAGAATTCCTAGTATGTGGTTAAACGTATAGTCGCTATTGCTATGTCAGCGGCAGACTTGTAGATCATGCAACGTCGAAATTTAAACCTGACCATCATTGAACAACTGGTTGTGTGTGTGTGCGTTTGTGTGTGTGTCGAGTACATATGTACAGCAGCCAAGCTGGAGAAAGGAAACAGTGTTGCTGGCTCGCGATACTGTTAAGTTTATTCATGAGATTCTCTATGAAACTACACGGTGGAGAAATTTGAGTCTTTTTTCAAAAATTTGTATTTTCCAGCAGCAAAAATACCGACATTTTTTTAATTTCTCTGCCAGAGCGTTTAATATATCAATATAAATAATCACTATATCCACATATAGCTGCCTTTTTAAAAATGCTACAAGAGATCGATTTTCTTACATACAACCTTAAGAGCTTGATTCTGCCACACTTTGATTTTGGTTAATTGCTTAAACAATTAATTTGATAACTGCAATGAATTATTAACCTTACTCTAATTAAAAATTTACATAAAGTGGAAAATTTGTGAAAAAACTGCAATTTTCTAGAATTATTCTAACAGAATATTATGAACAATGGTAATAAATTGTTTTTACAATCAGATTTGTTAAAAATATTTGAGCGTTACCTTACTTTAATCGAAAATTAGACAAAAAGTGGAACATTTTTGAAAAAACCACGACTTTCTATCTCCTTTCTAAGAGAAAATTGGTAGAATCAATAATACGTTGTTGTAAAATGTATGTAAACATCTTATTATCCATATAAAATATTGCACTATGTATCAGAAACAATTTGCATTTAAAACCTGCAAAAAAATCATAATTAGCGCCAAAAACTCTCAAAAGCCATTTCTTCACTTGTGGGTTTTTTTGGGACCTTATGAAACAGACTTGTGAGGGTGATGTTTGAAAAGTAATATTTTATTTGTGTTCTATGGCAAATTATGAAGAGAAATGGCGACTTTTAACACGACCCACCTAATATTAACGATTCTGAATGAAATATACAAAAAATTCTTTTTTGCATATGGGAAATACGTGTTAAACTTCATGGGGCTTGCCCCACCTCTAAATATCATTTTTTTTTTTTAAATTGATTCATTTGTTTGTGGATTCGAACAAATTTCTAGGCAATATGCATGCAAATTCGAGAGAAAGAAATTTGGACAACCCTATCGAACAATGTAGGGTTGCACTGGATTGAAGAATTTTGTACTTTAGGGATCGTCGCATGCTCTCTAAAGTCAACATTCCTTATCTAGCAAAGTCTTAGAATATTTATTCGCAAACTGTAGATATGAGCTAATTTATGAATTTTCAAATGACCGCTATCTTATATTTCTTCAAACTTTTGAACTTCTGTAATCATCATAAATAAAAAATAAAAAAGAATGGAAAGAAGTGAGGCCACATATACTGCGATAAAAATAAGAAAATCCTTGGGTAGAAATATAGCTAGGTTTCTTGATCCAGCGTTATCTCTGCCAAGGTTTACCTTAAATTAAGAATCATTTAAAGCTAGATAAAGTGATGTACTAACATTATATGATTGATAATAATTTGAACATTTACAATATTAAGGATTCTAAATAAAATTTACAAAAACGTATTTTTTTCTTATGGGAAATATGTGTTAAACTTCATGGGGCTTATGCCACCTTTAAACATATTTTTTGGAATTATTTTCGTGTGGATTCGAACAAATTTCGGGGCTCATTCATAAAGAATCTAGCAAAAAATTCCCAATGCACTTTTGGACCAACTACATGAAAATTTCCCGCTGTGCTTCAATATAGCTTCTATTACAGAAATACCTTAAAATTATAGATATGATATTATATAATTATATATTTACCAATATAATTCAGGAAGAAGGATAAAGCGATGAATAGAGAACCGGCTTCGATTCTCATGTTCTATTATATACTATACGGATGGACGAAAAACACTTTAACAGCGCAACTGAAAACAAATATTCTACACTGTAACAACAAAGGATTATTTCAGGGCTAGTTTCAAGTATTACAATAAGACTCAGAGGAAACAGTCTCGAGTGGTACTAAAGCGATACCACTTGTGGGAACCCAGATTCATTTGTTTGACATTGAAAATAACAGCATGAAGTTATTATATTCAAAATCAGGACACTAAAAAAAGGATACCGTAAAAAAAGAGATCTCTAGTTTTTACAGTGTATCTAAGGTTGTCCTATACATAGTGTTGGCATTTCCATGTATCGTTTTGAAGACTTAAGTATGGGTTTTATGCCCATTTATTGCGTATTCAGTATATTTTTAAATCCTCTTCTTACTTCTGTCCGATGTAAAGTAGTAGGTAACGCATAAAAATAGAAAAGTAGACAAAGGATAACCAAATAACAGATTTATTGTAAGTAGTACATTGCACGTACACTTATTCATGCGTACACTCGGGCGGCCGGCTGCCAACTGGCGAGAAACGTGGCCGTCGTTGAGGCTAAGGTTGGTAAAGTCGACTTTGACTTTACTTGAAAGTCAACTTACAGGGACCGAAAGTCGACTTTTTACACTCTACTTTGCGCTGTTGAAGTCGACTCGAAGTCGATTTTGTTCGTTCGACTTTTCAACTTCTTCTGACGACTTTTGCTTACCGTCGCGCGCCAAGCCTAAAATACGGTTACAGTTTGCTTTGCAGCTGTTGCTGTGCGATACGGCTAACTCGACGTGGTCACGCGCCATAGACCATAGAGAGGTCGACTAGAGTCGGAACTGAGCCGTCATGAACATAGAGTAGTTGTGAGGGCTGCACACGAACTCAGTCCCGCGGTCAGAAAAACGCTCGAACTTGGTCCCGTGAAGAGACAGCCCGGAGCTGACCTGAGTCAACGTCACTCTCCCCCCACTCCTCCCTCAATCGGGAGGGAAAGGGGCAGGATGTCCAGCACGTAATTATTATTACCGGCATCAAAAATTATTTGTGGAGAGCTGGCTAATAAAGATATTGAAACTTTACCTACATCCGATGTTACTTTTATTCGAAATAACATCGGTTATGCTCGAAGATCTGTAGAGCCAAAGTTACCAAAAATTTGGAGTGATTTTTATGATGCCCTTGATTGTGTAAAAATAAAAAGTGATAGAAACGGAAATTTGATGCTTGCCAATGATAGAGAAAAACATGTTATCATGTTTTCTACTATTTTCAATTCAACCTTTTTGTGCCAATCATCCGTCATTTTTGTTAATGGGACATTTTACATATTCTATAGAATTTGCTCACCTAACTGCTTAATGTAAAAAAACTGCATTTCAATTTTAAAGCCAAAATAGTGTATGTTGATTTCGAACCTGCCACACATACATAAAAATGAGAAGTGCAGGGAAAATGTTGGGAAATAGTTGGAGCGAGAGAGAGGTTTAACTCCTTCAGACATCTTTCCTCTCTCTCCCTTACGCGCGCTCATGCTTTCCTCCTCGCACGGTGGTACAAAGGGACCGCCAGTGGTGGGGGAAAGAAGGAACGGAGGGGGCAGCGCCGCCGGACCGAATTTGGGACTGTGTTCGTGTACAGCCGCTCTCCTCAATTCTGACCGCGGGACTGAATTCAAGGACACCGGTTGTGAGAGTCGAAACTCGTTGCGTAAAAAGGTGAAACATGGGAGAGCCTACATGAGTCAAGGATCTACGCTATGTCTCGATTCCCCCGGACACTAAAAATGAATAAAATAAGTAGACCTACAAATCCCTGGCAGTAATTGTTTCCAAGTCCTGATTTTCTCAGTGGAAGGTGCACATGCGCAAAAATATTGTAAGCCTAGATGCGGCACCTCACTAACGAACCTATAGTAATTTCCAAGGACTAAATATATGCAATTGGTTAAAAAGACATGGAGACAGCTATGTCACTTGTTAACTAATGGTATTTTTGTAGTTCTTGGAACTTATTATAGGTTCGCTAGTGAGGTGCCACGTTTAGACATATAATATCTTATATATCTCTTTCGTCGTAAACATGTCGTTCTTTTAGATTGTTTGCTAAAAAAATGACAAAACGATTCATCCATCCAGCCAGACAAAAGATTCTTTGATTAAGAAAAAAATGAATCAAAGAAATTAGGCGAGGGTCTACAGAGTGGCGAAACCGGCGACCCCACCCTCCCCCATCTCCAACTATGATTTTTGGACTTATCTTCAGTTTCTTCTTTTTCGTGTGGAAAAAGAACAAAAATTATCGAAAAAACACTAATATATAAGAGGTTACAAAAGATTATTTATAATAATCTTCAAATGCATTCAATCGCATTGCCCCACTTTTAAGTTGACAATTCATTCCCTCACAGCAATAGGATATACTGAGATATTCCATTCGATCCCAGTATCTCCCAGGTTGTCCTAGCGATATTCCAGGAATAACCTGTAGAATATGCCACAAGGCGAAAATTCACATATCCCAAGGATAGCCCTAGGATATCCAGATTATCCTTGGGTCGTTTCTGAGATATTTTAAAGGCGCTCGTGGTTGTCAAACATTTGAATTGGTGACCGGTTTCTGTGACCGCATCATGTATCAGATTTGTGCAAAATTTGTTTTGAGCTTTGTTTATTACTTTCGATTTGTGTGTTTGGTGTAAGAAGCTTTTCAGAGCAAATAATTTTTTATTGCACCTCCGTGAAAAAAATAGGCCAGCGTGAAAAAGGATTTAGCCTGAGCGCGCTATCTATCCGTCGCGAAAACTCATGTCGCTTACAGCTATAAAGTTGCTTCGCTTTTATTCCCTTGAAGATCGGACTTACTATCGAAAGAGCCAATCTACTAGTCTCAAATCAGTCTGTGAAGGAACCTGTACACGATCATTCAAAGGTTAGCTTGCATACAGCTTCCTTTGCAGGATCATGTACAGTTTTCCTCGCCAAATTCCTGTACACAAACCATCAAGATTGCCTGTACAGGTTCGTGTCCAGGTTCGTATCTAGGAACATGTCCAGGATCTTCCGAGGTTCCTGAACAGCAATTTTCAGCTTGGATGTCCATTCTTGTATGTCTAGTTCCGGCGCCTCTATTTGACTCTATTTGACTCTATTTGACTCTATTTGAGGCGGAAATCGCACCCACAAGCCGACGGAGTGGGACCAAGGCCTACGCCTTAACATCCACGACCATCTTCCCACTCTGAGAAAATAATAGTTCTGCACCCTTTATAACAAAATTAAATGACAGTAATATTTTCGGTGTCATATTGGATTTCAATTCCAATTCAGGGTTTCGAATTTTAGGCGGCGCTTAAACGCTGTTCCACTACTTAAGGTGGCAGTTTCACCCCACTGCTATGGATATACCTGGGATATCTCAGTTGTCATCCTTGGAGGATATCAGATAGTTTATCCCTGGGATACCCCTGGGACAACCTAGGAGATTAATGGGATCGAATGGGATATCCTGGTATATCCTATTGGGGTGAGGTTTATAGCATACGTCAGTTTTGACATCATCGTTGACTTTTGGTAACATTAAGTTGTTCACATGCATGGAAATGCTTTATAATTGATTTTCAAGTTATTACTTTTGCACTCTAGTTTGAAATGATGAATTTTAAAGAGCGTTCAATCAATTACAAAGCGATTTAGCTTCACGAACCTAATTTAAGAAGGATAAAACGTTGAAGGTCTACAATATTTAAAATTCTTCAATTTTGACCAGAAGGTGCTTTTTCTTGAGTTCTTCTTCTAGATTTCCATGCATAAATTGTGAACTCGTTATTATTATCTTAATTTGGGGCTTAATTTCTTAAATATATCAGTGCATATAGTACAAATAGTGCACTTTCACCTTTCGCACACACGTGGTCGGAACATAACTTCAATTCGGTAGTAGTGCTGCTCGTACTTCTACGGCTCACAGTCTTCTTTGCAGCTGTACTCATAAATAATTCCCCTGATCATGTCTGATGCAAAGGTAACCTGCAATCACTGCAATTCAGACATTGCAGGGGAATCTCCGTTTTCCTAGTGGTGTGTACTATCACCCTGGATGCATCGGACCGACTACCATTCAAAAGTCAGGGAAAAAGAAATGTTGGGAATATAAACCCCGATCCTCTTCTCTTGTATTCAGGAATACTGGTACATCGGCTTGTAGTGAGATTGATCACGTAACGAAGGCAAACCTAGAAGAACTGCTAAATAAACACAGCAAGAATACAGCTACCTCCTAGAGAAGCATCGAGAAACATACTCCAACTCTGCGAGCGAGCTACAACGAATTTAAAAAAAAACTATGGAGCAACGCCGTGCTCTTGGGGATAAGGACCTGAAATCGCTCATTCACAACGCAGTACCCAAGATGATTACCAAAAAAGAACGCCTATCCAGAGCCATCACCTCACACAGAACAACAACAACATCTTATGTATTACTCACGCACATTCGGTAGATTTAACTTTTTTAAATGATATCGCAATCTATTATCAAAACATTTGGGGTTTAAATACTCAATTTAAGTTACTGATAACGTATCCTGATGTCTCCAATTATGATTTTCTATTATTTTCTGAAGCTTGGCTCAAACCTCAAGTGAACACTTCTGTGTTTTTTAATTCTAATCTTTTTAATGTTTATAGAGACGACAGGTTAGATCAAGGAGGTGAGGGTATACTTACGTATCGCCGTTGACTCTAGAATCTTTTAGGCCAGTTAGATTTAAGCTCGATAATAAGTGACGTGCCTGAAGTAAACATAAATGTAATGAAAGTCATCCTTGAGGATATTCCATGTATAATAATTGGCTTTTCAGGATCTAAATCAACCTAATAAGTATAATGAAATTCATAACATAAACAATAGGTACCTTAATATTGCTTCTATTCTTGCCTCAGTTGACTGGTTGTCTCTTCATCAAGAAGACAATATTAATAATGCACTAGACGAATTTTACAAGGTATTACATAAAATTCTTGACAAAGATGTTGGTTTATATCCACAGTCATTGATTACAAATCAGTATCAGCCTTGGTACGCAAAACAACTTATCCGAGACCTTCAAAATAAAGGTAAATACAGATTGAAATACAAAAGTACTCAAAATATTTACTAAAGCTCCAAGTACGCGAGCTATAAGATGATTGTCAAACAAATTTTTGACAATCATTCTATTTTATATCTTAGTTTGTACTTAGATAATGCTCTGAGATTTAATATACGCATTGAATACATCCTCAGAGAGGCGACTAGGCTATTGGGATTCCTAATTCGAATATATCGCTCATTTAAAAATATGCTTGCAATAACCTCTCTATACTTTGCCCTCGTCCGATCGAAACTTGATAACGGATCGGTAGTCTGGCACCCCTTATCGAAATACCTGTATAGCGCTATCGATAAGTGCAAAAAAAAATTCTCAAAACTATGAATGTTTATTTTATCACATATAGGGTAGAATTATTATTATATAACATTTGCTTTATCGATTATCTATTTGCTCTTGTATGCAAAAGGATATTGCGCCTACTCTCTGTGGCTAAGAGAATATATTCTGTTGGATTTATCAGGTCTCTGTTTATACTATCTAGGTTGGTATTCATAATTACTTATCTTTGTCTTGTTTCATTCGCATTTGTGTCTGTCTTGAGTCGTGTAAATGTTATTGTATCCCTACTTTAATCTTATATTCAAGTAACAATACATGCGTGTTCTTTACATCTACATTTCTTTGTTTCAAACAAATAAATGAAATAATGTAAAAGTTGAACAGAAATGTAGTTTTATTTTCAACAAACCCTTTTCTAACCTTAATAGAAAATAAGATTAGGTTAATCAATTTGCGTCGTAATTAGTTCTCGCCTTTTGCAACTCGATGACTTACATACTCTACTCTTTGACTAACAGGGAGGGGGAGGGGCCCCTTCCCCTTTTCAAGGCGGAACATGACCTTTCATGAAACATCTCAGGTTCACACGAGTAGGGGGTGGGATATCTTCCCTTTACCACCTCTAATTCATTCATTTGATGGGAGGGGGTGGCCCCTCACCTTTTGCAGCAATTTTGTAATAAGACCACGCCCCTAGAATAATCAGGAGAAGTCACGCCCTCTAACTGCACTTAATCTTTCTAATTAGGCCATGCCCCTTGACCAATCAGGAATGAGCTTTTTAATACCCTAAAAATCCCTGAAATCCTTGAAAATATTATAAAACACGTTAAAAACCGTGCGACTATTGGATCTCGCCCTTCGCGCTCGAGAATATATTAACTCGCGCTTCGCGCTAATTTTTATTCTCAGCTGCCCTGAAAACGCGCCCAGTTTGAGCGCGCAAATCAAAAACTGTGATTCAAACCCCTCATAAACTACAATCATAAAGTGAAATTAAACATGTTTTTCTCAATTTGACTTTGAAGGGGGTTCTGAAAACACCTACGGTCTTGACGAGTACATTCTCATTGCGATACTAGCGCTTCGCGTTTAACTGCTACGTCATACAGACGATTGCTTTTAAAAAATAAGACCATCTAAACAAAATACAACGGAAAAAATTTTGTTCCAAAATTTGAAAAATGCTTTTACTATTTGAATTTTGATCAAATCAAACAATTGTATGAGGATAGTTTCAAAATATATTTCATATCTAGTAAAAGTTTGGATTGAAATTTTTTAATCTATCAGAAAAATCTTTTTTTTTCCTATTTTTTTGGAAATTTTCAAAATGTTGAAAAGTATTTAACTTTTTGAATTTTAATTGAAATAAAAAATTTCATTGGGATAATTTTTAAAACTCTTTTTCATCTAAAAGAAACTTGGACAAAAATTTCTAAAACTTGAAAAAAATTTTGTTTTCAAAATTTGAAAATGCTCTAAAATTTTCAATTTTAGTCGGAAATATCTGGTTAACGAAATTGAGCTTCATTTTGGGACACCTGAAAAGTTTATCAAAAGGCTGACTCGATTCTACAAATCCTTCAAAAGTTAGCGTGGCTACAACTGGAAAGAACCCCTTAGAATTTGTACCGAAATTGGCTTTCGGCTAATTTGTTTGTAATTAAGGGAAAATGTAGTTCATGTGATGGTGATCAAAAGTCTCAATGACCACAACTATAAAAAATGAGGTTTTTGTGGTGTAATTGGGGTTCAAATATCACTAAGCGTGGATTCGAAAAGGGCCAATTTTTAGAGTGTATGACATTTTTCTCTCTAGATGCCTGAGGAGGTTAGCTCTAGTTAAGCCATAAATATATGCGCAGTAATCCTTGGTAGGTCGTCGGCATGTGCAGTTGGCCATGGTGACTCGTGGGCATGCGCAGTGGATCATGATGTGCTGTAGACTTGCGCAGTGGGTTATGGTGGTCTGTAACCGTGCGCAATAGGTTATTGCTGGTTGAATTTATGCGCTATATGTCACCGTAACAATCATAGTTTGAACCATGGTGCAGGTCACAATCACAGCCATAAATGTAGGAATCTATATTATAAAGAGAGTTCTATTTTAAAAGTCGCACCTCAATAATTTTTCAGGAAAGCGTTTTATGCTAAAAAGATCGAGACAAAAGTCGTAGGGTTTGTAGGGAGGCATACGATAGTGGCCTTGACTTTGACGTTGGCCTTTATTCATGAGACTTGTTTGACGATCAATACCGGAAATGTAACACTCATGCTCGTATCTTTGGAGTTGCCGATTCCCGAGCTTCTCGTATCTTTGGAATTCGAGTGTATTTGTTCAGTAATCATCTATCTACTTGAAGATAGTGAGGGAGCGTCCATAAACCACGTAGCCCGTTTTTCTTTTGTTTATAACGTTGTCCTTTATCACTCAACGGCAATTGTCTTTTCGTCTTTATTAAAACAAAAGAAGTACAGGCTACATGGTTCCATAAACCATGTAGCCTATTCTTCTTTGTCTTTAGAATATCGTAAGTTCTTTGATTTCCAGTTGTCGGCCTACCAATTTTAGTGTACTCGTGGTTCCACATTTATACCGTCTGGTAAATACAACCGCATCTGTATTACTCGGATTGACCGATAATCCAGTCTTCTTGCACCAATAATCCACTATTCCCAGTGCTTGCTGCATTACTCCGAAGAGCGCACCCAGATGCGGGCCACGCACGATAACCAGTATATTGTCCACGTAGCCTAGAAGGTGGTAACCCTGACTCGTGAGCAGATGAAGCAGGTCATCCACTACCAAGAACCACAGCAGGGGCTGCCCCTGTGGACATCCCGAGTAAACGGTTCCACATAAACTGGTATCACCCTTCGTTGTTAGGTTCCTGTTGGCCAACATGTGGCAAGTCATGATGGTCGCCCTGATCACCTCTTTGCAGGTGTAGTTGAAGGCTCTTTTCTTTTGAAGCCCGGAAAATGTGCCTTTATCAGGTGAGCCAAAATCTCCTCGGTTGACGGTGAGTATCCCCCGTCGGGAAATTTTAGGGGGCCAGGAATAGCATCCAGGTTTCGAGAGAGCAGCTTGTCCAATCTAGCTGCCTCTGCTTCTTTCTAGATGTCTGTGCAATAGTTAGTCCCAAAGGGCTGTTCACTCTCGAGTTGAGACTCGAGCGATCTAAATACTCCTAGACTTACTCTATCAAGGCTCCAAAATGAGAGCGAGTCCGCAGGATTTTGAAGAGTTAGCCGAGGTGTAAGAGTTGCTAAGAGTCCATAGGAGTCGAGGCGAGTTCTACTCGAGTTGATGGAAGTGGGCGCGTGTTTCTGATTCTAGATTCATAATCGACACATTGGAGTGTGAACGACGGGTTTAGTTGACCTGTCAGTACAAAAATTTCGTGCAATGCCGTTGCACCACTGTGTCTCCTCAGCCTTTCGGAATCTTGTGGGTTCACAATTAATTTCATAAGTAGATTTAATATCCTCCGTGGAAATCTTGGCTGCCATCTCCAGGATGTTCACGTCCCTAATTGACCTGGACACCTCCGAGAGTGCACTCCTTAGTTCCTTGAAAAACTGGTTCCAGCCCGTTCTTTTTGGATTTCTGCCCCATTTAGGGCCCACATGTACATAGGATTCCAACTCGAACTCTGTCTGTGCCCAATCTGAGAAGACCTTGCAGTAAGCCACCATCGTACGTACCTACACTGGTGGTTTGGAATCGCTGTCATATGAAAAGTAGGCCGATCCAATGACTAGCTTCCCTATTCCTTAAAGATCTGTGTCTATCACCATCAAGTCTCTCGAACATAACTCTAGCAGCGGGACAACGTTGACTCTTTTCGCCATTATGCAGACCCTTGGGTTGACCTTGAGGCAAGATGTATATGCACGCATATTTCGTCATCAATGTTAGGTTTTAGTTTGATAGGATGTAGTTTTACCAAAAAATGCCGCAGATATATCAGTTGTGCAATAAATTTTGATAGAAACACTGTGATTCCGGTATTTTCTGTTTGTGACCCGGAAAGGTAGGCAACCCGCTTCCATTACCCATCGCCATGGTCGACATATACCTTAAACTACTAAATGTGAAGTGGGGGACCGATCCCGGCCCATAGAAGTCACCGAAACGGACGATTTGTTAAGTTTTCGAGATATGCCCCTGATGGGTAGGCATCCCGCTATACCGCTGCCCTCCCGGGGTTGCAAGCTTATTTCCACTTCTTAAAAGTAAGTTGGGGTTCTATACTACAAATGTGCCCAATTCTTCATGATCTAGAATAAAATGCAAGGTTGATCGAAATATCGTTCATTAACCGCCGTACTAAATTGCTACGTAGATTGTCACGTGTATTTTCACATTAAAATTTCCAGCTGAGCTACAATTGAGCTTCTATCACAGAAAACCCTTGAAATTATAGATATAATATTATATAATTACATATTTACCAATAGAATTCATGAAGACGGATGAAGCGATGAATAGAGAACCGGATATAGTTTTCATTTTTTCACTGCAGATTATATGGATACACGGAAAACTTTCTTAACAGCCCAACTAAAAGGAATGATTCTATCTAAGGTTGTTCTATATACTATTGGGTAAAATTCATGCCAGTCATAAAAAACTTTGATCGCAAGTGAAAGATGTAGTAAATGGCGCATGGTCGCGTCTCTCTCGCACTCATAATATATGTGGAATTGATAGTAATATTTGTATTTACAATGAGATCAGAAAAATGTTATGTACGCATTTGAAGCGGACTAACTTAAAGGTTTTTTTTATCTCTCCCGTTGAAATGTCATCTTTTTAGATTATTCACTAAAAAATGATAAAACGATTCATCCGTTCAGCCAGAGAAAAGTTTCTTTGATTAAGAACCAAATGTCTGTGAATCAACGAAATTAGGCGCGGATCTACAGAGTGACGAAACAAGCGATCGCCCCACAGTGGTCCAGGGATGACAAAAAGTTGGTCAAACATTAAAGATTAATTGAATTTTCACCAAAATTAGTACTTAGTTATTATGAAGGTGACTGATAATGAATTTGATATACAAAATTCAAAATTCGAAATGGTGGATAAAAAATGGCATCCAAAAATTGGAAGTTTTGTTCAAACCCAAACAAAGATAGTTAGTTCGGGATTTTCAAAGATTTTAATAAAAAATATGTTACAAAACATTCTAAATTACTCAAAAAGAGAAATTCCAAATTCTAATAGGTGAATTAAATGTAATATAAAGATTTTCGAAAAATTTTGCGTTGATTCGAAACACGAGAAGATAACGAAAAGTCGTATTTTTTCAATGATAGCGCAAATCAGACAGGAATATTAAAATATGAAAAACTGAATTTTTTAATGAATAAAAATAATTTATTCTTTCAATCTTACATATCAATCAAATTAAATTATTACAATTTTAAGACAGTAAGATGTTGGTGTCGCCCTAGAATATATTTTTTTCTAATTCTTCGGCTTCATTTGAATCACTTTCACGGTCGTCCTGAGATTCATAATTTTGCTTATACGATAATATCAGGAGACCTTGGGCTCTCTTTGGCATATCTCTAATTCTCTTTTTTGCCCGAGAACTAGAGAGTTTCGGTCAGAAATTGAGAAGCAACCGTAAGTAAATATCCTCGTTTGACTTTTCGCGAGAGAACTTCCTTGTAAACGGCTCTAGATATTTTCTAATATTTTTATTACTGGCTTCCAAGGCTTCCTCAGATAGCAGATCCGTGGATTGAAACTTTATGGACGGTTGGTGTCATTGGATACCACTAATGAAACTCCACATAAAGTCTGGCAGTCTCTTTGCAAAACTCTTCATATTTCTCGATATTTACTAGATATCCACTAGATATAGTCATTAATATATCTCCGAAGCGAGATATCAGTTCTTCATCAAGTCCTGAAAAAATTGTATTGTAATTAAAGAAGACTAATTAAAAATGCGAGATAATTGTGATAAAAGAAGGTTTGAAATTTCATCTGTGATTTCGGCTGCAGCCTTAGGATAAGAGAAGAATCGTCTAACTGTGTTGCCGTTATTAGAGTTTCCCTGTCCCTGTCTTGGAAAATCCACATTTAGTCCCGTTTAGGATTGAAAAGATTTCTGGATTTCTTCTTTTTTCCACTCTTTTAGAATTTTGCTCCCATCATTCGCATCCATTTAATTTAAAAATGGGACAAAATGTGATACAATCATATGAAATATTAACTGGAATTAAAAAAAAAGCGATATATTTGTGATAAAGGAAGGTTTGAAATTTCATCTGTGATTTCGGCTGCAACCTTAGGATAAAAGAAGAATCGTCTAGCTGTGTTGCCATTATTAGAGTTTCCCTGTCCCTGTCTTTGAAAATCCACATTAAGTCCCGTTTAGGATTGAAAAAATTTCTGGATTTCTTCTTTTTCCCACTCTTTGAGAATTTCGCTCCCATCATTCGCATCCATTTATTTTAAAAATGTGACAAAATGTGATACAATTAAATGAAATATTAACTGGAATTAAAATCGAAACCGTACATCTGTATGTTGAAACAATTGATGAGAACAAATTATTTACCTTCCGTTGCTCCCTATCTAGACGGTATGCAATTTTGATAAGAGATTCGAATATTCATATGTGGGCATGAAGTTTAGAAAGACCAGATTTAAAAGTAGATCTGTCCTCTTCTTTCCCCATGACGATGCTCAAGTTATTCACTTATGATGGCTTAGTTCGACAAATATAACATTCCGCATTTGTACTGCCACTTAGGGCATTACAGGCCTGTTTTAATAAATTTTGATAAATGATAAATTCACATTACTTTTTTTAGATATTAGTATTTCTTTAATTTGTACCTTTTCATCAATCATGGTCAGCATTAGAGAAAATTCTATTGACGTGTTATTCAAAATAAAGGGCTGCATGCTTGCAATTTCGTTACACATGTGCATATCTTCATTTTTCGAAGCATCAGTGGTTTCCTGAACCCACTGTAATTGAACTAGCCGACAAAATCGAGTAGAGGAAGGTCGTAGATTTTGCCAGATCACTGCATTTGTTGTTTTGTTTGTCATTCTAATAGGCACTATGAATGTCCCGAAAAGAAAAGCATCACTAGATTCCCTGTCACTAAATTTCGGATTGTATCGAGAATGGCCTCCACTACCATCAAACGCATATTTCACGTGTAAAATATACTTATTTTCAACAAATTCATTATTAGCATCGTGATCAGATGTCAGAAGTGAGAGAATCCTGCTCGTTGTGCGATACAGTAGGTATTGTAGTTTCACTTCACAATGCTTTTCATTGACTTCAATGTTTCTTGGATAACACCCTTTTTTTCTTCTACGACATCATTATACGATGGAAACAAATCGTGATTATGTACTTTCGATATTCTTCGAATCAGAAGATACTGTTCTTTCATCAATTCAGCATCAGCAATAAATCTTACAGCCTGTAAAGGTGATAACTTTGTTGGTAACTTGGGATTCTCTTTGTCTTGACCTTTCCAGTGACTTATCATTTCGTTGGCTTGATTTTTGGGAGAAGTAGATACTTTTTTGATGATCTTAGCAGCTGATTCATTACCTTCTGTTCTTGAATTCATAAATACAGCGAAAGTAAGTTGATCAGGGCTGTTGACTATTCTCAAATCTTCAGTTTTTCTGGGCTTACATTAAAAAAATAATTGCATAGTTCCAAAGTAAAATGTAGCTTCTAAAATGTTCATTACTAATACCTTCTCTGTTGGGAATCATCAATCGAGCAATAGAAATCCATCTTCATCCACATTGCGTGACGTTTTATTGAAAAGACGAGAAGGATGAGTAGAAAAGGTAGAATTTTCCAGAATCCACTTTACTCGCCGTTTAAGGCGCTGTTTCGCTGTTGAAAGAGATCTTATTTTTGGTGTCCAGTGGTGTTTGATGGTCAACAGTTTACACTTGTTCAGCGTGTGATTTGCTTTCCTTAAGTTTCGAGCAAGTACCCTAAATTTTATAGTGAATTTTTTATTAGATGTTATGTAGCTAATCACGCGCTGAATTTTTTATGCATGCCGTCTCACCGTTTTCATTTTAAAGTGAAGATGTGCAATATGCTCGCGAGACTTACTCAGGCGTACTGAAGTATCGTTACTTCTATTGTCGCTCAGCAGGGAGACCGCCTTCTCGTGGACTACACAGTTGAGATTCCAGAGATTACCATCTTTGGGCAGTAAATCAGGGAGAGCAGTATTAGCTTCAGATAATTTGTTCATCCTGAGAAAGACTTTTTGGTGGATAGATCTCCTACATCTCATGTTGGCATTATCAGCTATCCTTAAAGGGGGTCTTGCTGGAACGAGTGGTATGTTCACTGGAGGATGTTGCTCTTCTTCTTTCCGATAAAGAGCTTCATATCCGTTTTTGCGCAAAAAGGATACCTGATCTCCTAAATACTGAGGCGTTTTATGAGCATATTCCGGGTGCATATTGACCCAACGTTCATGTAACCTCTGCATGAATCCTCGTGATTGTGAATTCTCTTTTGTTAAAGCTCCTTCGGCTTTAACGAACACATTCTCATCACGCATCTCGTGCTTCGCATTCGACTTTGTCCAAAATATTAGCTTTTCTGCATTAAGTTCAACTCTATTATATGAATGAATATTATATTTATTTCTGTACGTCGATCTGGGACTGCTTATTTAAATATTGCAAAATGATGTACAAATTTTATTTACTATGATTACCTTAACATTTGTTCCTTTTTTTGCGCTAATTTCAATTTTCAACTACCCTGGAAAATGTATCATTTCAATAAATCTACTATATTATTACAATTCATAATATACATTGATATTGAGACAGACGTGTTTTCACTGTCTTGTTTTAATAATACAAGAAGTGGGCATCCTATAGAAAAACAATCATGTTAATTAACATTCGATTGCACTTTGTATCGTTTTTATAAAAAATTAATTTGTTTATTTTCATGATATTTTTTACGATTTAACCAAAAAAAATCATCCTATCAAAATCTGATTCATAAAGAATTTGTAGACCTTTCTTGAGTGAACAACTTCTGTTAATCAATTTTTTTCGTACCTTCTGTTATTTTTCCAAAGATTTAATTCTTTATTGTTAATGTTATTTTTGACGAATAAAACAAAAACTACGCGTCCTCTTAAAAATTGTTGATGACAAATTTGTATGTCATTTTTAGCTTAACAACTTTTATTTAATGAATTTTTCATAGTTTGTGTCGTTTGTCCAGAAATTAAATTGTTTTATTTTTATCTTTATTTTTCACGATTAAAACCAAAACTTGTTGAAATTTGTTATGATATTCTTGT
Source organism: Andricus grossulariae (assembly GCA_011634705.1). NCBI lineage: Eukaryota > Metazoa > Arthropoda > Insecta > Hymenoptera > Cynipidae > Andricus > Andricus grossulariae. The sequence continues at coordinate 46,273,877 of JAABKJ010007545.1, read as the reverse complement.
AGGGCTTCTAAAAAGCAACGATTTTCGTCTCTTGACTTTTTTCATATCGTGCGTTGTTTTGCTAAAAATGTTCAGTTTCGTTTATTTTGTTTTAATTTTGAAAATGCTGTGACTCTGATAATTTTCTTTCTATTGAAAAAGTCGTAGGAATAAATTGTTCGATTTTCAAAGTAATACACGTAGCCGTGCATAGAATTTTCTTTTAAATAAAATTTGTCTCAAAATTTTGAAAATACCCTAACTTTTTGAATTTTCATCCAAAACAGCTGGCTAACGAACTCGTCCTTAAATTTCAAACCTTGACACAATGAGCTAAGGTTCAATCCAATCTGATCATTTTTTTCGAAAGTTATCGTGCCTAAGATCAAAACGTGGAGATTTGATGAATCCCGACTAAGCCAAATTTTACATAAAACCAATACCTTCTAATTAGGATGAGAATGTAAAAATATATTGAACTATTTTGAATTGAAAAAGTTCCAAATCAAACAATTTAAGAAAACATTTTAATCAGAACCTCTAAAAATTGAAAAATTGCAGACTAAAATTTTGAAAATTTGAAATTTTATTAGAAAGTAATGAAATTCTATCATTTATAATTCAAAGCTTTCAAAATCTGTTAAAAAACAGTTAAAATTAAGATAATTGAAAATTCAAGGGAACTAAAATTGTATGATTTTTAACTAAAAGTTTTCAAACTTGAATAATTAAAAATTTTAACTTTTTTATTCAAAATTGTATTATTCGAAGTGATTAAAATTTGAAAATTTGGAGTTAAAACCCAAATTGAATGTTTCAAAGTCAAAGCTTCTGAAATTCTAGAATTTTAAATTATTATTAGACAATGACAATTTTAATTTAATATTTAAATTGACTAGAATTTTTTTCCTAAAAGCAATAAGTAACTTCAGCGTCGTGTTCACTTATCAATATGAAAATTTTTTAATTATAAACCTTTATAATTGAATTATTCTAAAAAAATAACGTTCAAAATAAAGTATGTAATTTAAATAAGGAACAATAAAAATGAAAAATGTCTACTACGGAACGTTCAAAATTAAACAAATTTGAACTTTATTTAAAACTAAACAAAAATTTAATTTCCAAGAATGTTCGTATTAAAACTTTTTTATACTCAGCCCCTTTAAATTGTTAACTATTTTAAGTAAATTTGAATTGTTTAGGAATGAAAATTTTTCAAATCGTTGATTATGCTTTGAAAAATTCAATCATTTCAATTTCAATCGAAAAAGTAAAACTTATAAAACAGGAAAAAATTCAGCGTTGTACCTGCAAATTTATAAATCTAATGTCGTAGCCATTCAAAATGAAAGAAATTATTAAATGACTGAGGTATTAATTTTGAAATTAATTTCAATTCATATATAATCCACTTTGATTTTAAACAACACCATTTTTAACTGTTAAATTTTAAATCATTCAATTTTTAACTTTTCATTTAGAATTATTACTCATTCTTGAAATCTTTCAATCAAATATTTTTCAATCCTAAATGATTCACTTCTTTACATCTTAAAATATTACAATTCAAATAAAAATTAAACAAAATAATACAATAGAAGATCAACATGATTCCAGTTTTCGAAATTGCAGAATTGTAGGCCCTTTAATTCGAAATTGTTTTTTCAAAGTTGAGTTTAAAATGTTTAACATTTTGGAACATTTTTGAATAAAAAATAACTCAATTTTGAATGCCTGTTCTATAATCTTCTTATTTTTAAGGCTTGATTTTGACAAATTGTTGTAAAATTTTTACTGTTTTAAAATCGCTTTCAAGAAATTTAACTTAAAATTGTTCAATTACAAACCCTTTCAACTGAAAATTATTCAACTCTCACGTACTTCAATTTGATATTCTACGATTTGGATTTGGGTGCATTTCAATAAAAAAAAAATTTAATCATAAATGGTATCAATTAAAAATTATCGTACAGTATTAGCAGTCAAATTCTCTCTATGTATAAAAATATTTCACAGGGTGGCCTCTCAAAACAAAAACAAATTTCTAGTCATTTCCGGGTTATCAAATATTTTTCTAGGTCATTAATGATGCTATTATCTTCAGTAGAAAGAACGTAAAGAACCCCATCGTAATTTTAGTGAGAAGAACATTTTTTAAATCAATTTTGAAAGAGTCATAAACGGTTGAAAAATACTGTATCTTCTCAAAACCTACTAAATGCTTATTTTTACAAATAAATAATAGAATTTTTGTTTTTGAACCTAAAAATATTTAAATAAAAAAAGCCTAAGCTTTCTTTCCAAAAAAAAAGAGAAGAAGAACTCTTTATTTTAAAAAAGTCAAATTGATTTTTCAACTTTATTTTGTATCTTTCCCTCTGTAAATATGTGTTCCAACGGCAATTTTTTCATCATACACTATCATTCAATTGCAATTGGTTTGAGTTCGATCGAGCCTGATTGATTTTTTAGATTGGGGCAGTTAAGAAATTAAATTAAGAAATAAAAGTTAAATAAAGTTAAAGTTTGAAAATAAAAAATAAACATTAAAAAATGTACAATTTCAAAGTAGTAGCCTACAATATTGTGAAATTTTAAACTGGGAAATTCCCAAAATTAATAAATTACAAATCAAATATTTTCGAATTCAAGCTTTTGAAGCAAAATAATTTTCAAGGCCTCAAAATTTAAACTGTTTCAGAATTACGCATTAAAAACAAAAATTTTAAATTCATATCATAGAAATTTTCAAGCGAACATGTTGTATCAAGTGAGATTCAAAGTGTCTGGATAGATTGTTTATGTACATAAATAAAAAATGTTATTTCTGTCAAAAAAGTCACTGTCATTCTCGCAATGCAAGATTACAGAATTTTAAATATTGTGAACCTTCAAATTTCAATGATCTTAAAAAGATGAAAATGTATATTCTTTCTTCTCAGATAGTTTACAAATTATTAAATTCAAATTTGAAGCGTTAAAGATTAAACAATTCCAAACTTTGTTTGAAAAATTGAAGCGTTCTTAAATGGGGGTCTTGAAACTAAGTTGTCGAAAATTATTAATTTTCAAATTATGCATCACGATTTTTTAAAATCAATCATTTTAATCTAAAGTGAAAAATTAATAACTTAAAAATCATCGAAAAAGAATTTATTTACTCGGGGAACAACTTCATATTCACAAAAAAGTTGTTTTTATTTTTCGGCGGCCGTATTGAGACAATTTTTTTCTCTGGGTGACCAAATTTTCTCTTAATTTTTCAGATAAAAAAATTTTTTTTAGAAATTGCGAGCATCAAAGTTACCTAAAAATTGAGTTTCGTCATTTTCGATTATTTAAAAATATACATATTTGTTTTAGAGAATAAACCTATGAGTTCTTAGGAACAGAGAGATATAAGAACACAATTGTACCCCTAAACATTTTTTGTGTGGATTGCTAAAATTCTGGGACCTTCTCCATTCAATAGGGGAAAAATATATAATAGAGAGATGAGATAAAAAATTTAAAACGTGGGTAGCAGAAAAAAATAGTAAAAGGAAAATTTGTTTGACAAGGCTTTTTAAAGTTTTGACGATCATTATAGGATTTTGACAAGTATTTCACCATTGGAGATATTATTACCAAAATTAAAAAATGTACTAACACTACAAATGTTTCTTTGTTCCTACTAAATACTGTTATTTGTTTACGAAATAAATAAAAATATGTATTTCATATAATTTTTTAACGATGTATGTATAATTACATGCACATGTAGTGCGTCATCTATTTTTTCACACAATGGTTATTCAACTGATTCATCCAGCTACACACAAAAAATAATTTACTCAATCGGTTGTAAATTATTCCTTTAGAAAGGTTTTTTACTTCTGTACAATTAGGTTGTTTGTTCGTTGCATAGTTTAGCTTTTACCACTTTAATTATTGTTATTATTATCATTTTTTCTCACAAGAAAAGTGAAAATTGTTCAACTGTATGTTTCTTGTGATTATAAGTAAATATAAAAAATGATTTTATACAGCATAAGTTGTTCTTTCTTTCTTCTATTCGTGTGGATTTCTATTTTATAAAATTTTAGAGATGAAGAAACCATTAAAAAGAACTTGTTAAATAAATTTGAAAAAATAGTTTTTTTGGTGTCTAGGTTTGCAATTTTTCATCTATTCTCTATATAGTTTATATTAAATTTTTTTCTATTGTATCGGTAAGGCTCCTGAATTTTTGCAATCCTTACAAAAAATGTTGTTTTTTTCAATTAAACACCAAGTGAGAGCCTAGTCCTTTGCATTAGAAACATTATTTATCATTCACATATTTGGCTAAAACTTTGCTTATTCAGGCAACACGTTAGTTACGCAAGGCTGTTTTGATCCATGTCGCTGATCAATCTCTCTAGCAATCGCCCCAGGTGGAGAGCTTCACAAAGTCATTACAAATAACTATAAAGACAGAATCTAAATATCTAATAGTTTCTATTAGACCCTCTTTTCTTAATTTCATATTGACACACAGGAACATTCTACAATAATAAATTGAAAAAAATCATAAGCTTTTCAAGAGGTGCGAGCGAGCAACAAGTGCATTTTTGCCGACACTTTGAGAGAGCCACCGCTGCACCAATCGGTGCCAAGTATTAACACAAGGGGGAAATAAAGCCACGCATTGCAGCGCCAGCCGACAATGTATTTTAATGTCGCACATAAACTTCCGCAACAGGTTCATTTCTCTAAAGTGCGCCGCGCGACGCGAAAATCCCCGCAGCAACGCATCGCCAGTGCAAAGACCATTTTTCATCTGGACACCTGAAAAATCTTACGAATTTGCGTTTCGCATGTGGTCGCACATCGTCCTTTATGAGCTTCGCGCCTCGCTTGCATAACGCTTCTCCTTATTGATGGGATACAAGCTTCTTCGTTCCACGCCTCGCATTGTTGTCCACGATATAAAGTATCCATGTTCTTTGATCGGACTCTCCTTATTTTTATCGAAATTCCTGAATTTACATTAAGTCTCTGTATTCCTTAAATTATCAACAAATATTTATTCAAATTGTTTAAAATTAAAACAACATGTGAAATATGAATATTAACTTACGGACCGCTTGCCCTCCTACTTTTAAATACGAAATATAAATGCAATTTTATATAACAGTCAATCGAACAATTATTAATTTGTTTAAAAATGTTTGATATCGTATGAGAATACTTTTAATTAAATAATTTTTTATCAGACATTTTTTTATTTAAGAACATTAATATAATTTAAAGAATAACTTATACGGCAGATTAACCTAACAGATCAACCGTCCATATACTTTTTCCCCTTATTTGAAGAATTCTTATTTTTTTCCCTGTTTTCAAGAAATTTCTCCTTTTTCTCGCATTTTCGCTTAAATTTCGACTGAATTAATCTCGTTTGTTTGAAAATTCTGCTCTTTTGTTGAACATTCAATTATTTTGTTGAAAATGCAAATATTTTGATAGTCATATTTTTTGGTCACGAAATCAACTACTTAGTTAAAAGTTAAACTGCTTTGTTAAAAATTCAATTTTTGGTTGAAGATTCATCTCTTTGGTTAAAACTTAACTGTTTTGTTGAAAAAATGTTTTATTTCTGGTTGAAAATTAATTTCTTTGACTGAAAATTCTGTTCCATTTTTGGTTAAAACTTTATCTTTTTTAGTTTAAAGTTCAAATGTTTGGTTGAAAATTCATCTTTTTTAATTGAAAATTCAAGTCCTTGGTTGAAAACTTATGCATTTTGTTGATGATTCATCTTTTTTTATGAAACTGATCTTCTTGGTTAACAAATACATTTTTGGATTGGAAATTCAACTTGCGGGTTGAATTTCGAACTCTTTTCTTGCAAATTCAATTTTTTTAAGATATGTCATTTTAGCTAAAAACTCATCTCTATGGTTGAAAATTTAACTATTTTGCTGAAAATTCGTTGTTTTTTTTTTTGTTGAAAATTATTTTTCTTGACTAAAAGTTTAACTATTCCATCTTTTGTTGAAAATTTCACTATTTTGTTAAAAATTCTTTTTTTTTCTGGTTGAAAATTATTTTTCTTGACTAAAACTTTAAATATTCCATATTGGGTTCAGAATTGATTTGTCTTTGTCGAACATTAATGTATTTTGATGAAAATTCGGCATTTTTTTCAAAAATTCAACTGCTTGGTTGAAAATTAATTTGTTTTGGTTGAAGCTTAAATTATTTTGTTGAAAATTCGTCTTTTTTGGTCACGTTAACCTGTTTTTATTTGAAATAAAAATATTTTGTTGTTGAAATATTAATCATTACATGTTTCGTCAAGAAATAATTTGTTTTTACATCAACTATATAGTCGTAAATTAACTTTTTTGTGAAAAATTCATTTTTTTGTTGTTCAAAATTCAACTATTTGGTCGTAAAATAACTTTTTTTGTTGAAATTTCATATTTTCTAGTTAACAATGAATCTGTTTTGTAAAAACTTCATCTTTTTGGCTTGGAAATTCAGCACTTTGGTAGAAAATTAAACTATTTGGTTGAAAATCAACTTTTTTTATTGAAAGTTCACATTTTTTTATAAAAATTAAGCTACTTTGGTAGAAAAATAAACTTTTTGGTCAAAAATAAGACTATTTATTCTTAAATTCAACTATTCTGTTGAAATTTCATTTTTTATGGATAAAAATTAATTTTTGTCAGAAAACTTATCTATTCCACTTTTCGTTGAAAATTTTCTGTTTATAAGTTGAAAATCCTATTTCGATAGAATATTAATATTAATACTATTTGGTAGAAAATTAATGTACTTTGTTGAAAATTCATCTATTTCAGTAGAAAATTATTCTTTTTTGTTGAAAATTCATCGTTTTAGTTGAGGATTCAACTATATTGTTAAAAATTCTACTTTTTTCGTCTATTTCAAGTAGTTGAAAATTCGTGGTTATTCTGTTGGAAATAAGTTTTTGAATCTAAAAATTTAACGATTCCATTTTCGGTTAAAAATGTATTGATTTTAATTGACAATTCAGTTATTTCGTTGAAAATTCTTCTATTTGAGTAGAAAATATATCTTGTTTGTGGAAAATTCATCTATTTGGTTGAGGGTTCAACTTTTTTTTTTTCGTTGAATTCAACTGGTTAAACATTCGGTTAGATATTCTTGTTTAGAATACCTCAGTGATTAAGAATAGGCCATCATTCTTAATATCTTTAATAAAATTTAAAGACCCTCTTATGGGACCCCAAAATGGATTTTTTAGGGCCCCGTAAGAGGCTATTAAAATTCTATAATAAAAAAAATTATGGCTGATTCTTATTCCCTGAAGTGTTCTGAACAGGAAGATGTATTATAAGTTTGATTAGTACCATATGGTCGCGTTTAAATCACACATCCAGGAGAAATTTGCCGTTTTGTAATGTTAAATCAACGGGAAACCTCAAGGTCTTTGGGGCCCGGATTAATATTAACCGAATTTGTTCAAATTTGGAGAAAATGTTTTTCTTTTACATTTGCACGAAACTAAGAGGTAAGAACAAAATAAAATCTCATTTAAAAAAATAAATAAAAGCCACCCTAATGGACTACATTATTTTTTAATGATAAGTACAGGAACAAAGGTTTAAAGTCCATGAACCACGGCTTTAAGGTATTACTAATTTTACAGAAGTAAATAATTATTTTTACACCAAATGAGAGCAGGTTAAAATTTTTTAAGCCTCCCTAATGTAGCGGCTTATCCGTAGAGGATTGCCAATTCTGTTTTTAATCCATTTGCTAAATTACCGTCAACCTGGATAATTATCCATCAAAACTCGCAAATTTTTCAGATCGTGCAAAGCCAAAAAAAAAAGAAAATGTACTTAATTTTTTCGTTCCGTATATAACTCCGGTTGGCGGTATAGCCCATTAAGACGTTAATTAGGTATGCGAATTCCCCCCTTTCATACTTTACCCTCCCCTACACCTCCTCTTTTCACCTACTTCCCCTCCCTTCCCTTAATACCTTTCACCTTACTTCCTACTCCATTTCCCCTATACTTCTCCATCACTCCCCACTCCTCATGCCCCTACTTTCCATCCCTACTACCCCGCCCCTCACTTCCCCCTACTTGCTACCTCTCTCTGCCCAACGGATAACTTTCCCCTACTTCCCCTACATCCCCTCCGTAGCTACGAAACCCTAAAAATCCAGAAATTACGACAGGAACTGCCTAGCTTGGATTCGATAAAAAGTATAATACAAATCCTTCCCAATGAAAATGATTTAGGGAAGCAGTCCCATTGAATGTTATTTTGAGTCACAAATTGACATTTAGTGTCTGTTTGGACGGGATGGCAGCAGCCTTTGGCTATAACTAATATAACTATAGTTATGCCGAGGATTACACGCTCGTGTCTGCCGGGTCAAGATCATCCAGGGACCATTAAGGGAATATACGTGAACTCACCTCGTAATCCGTCGACAGTCGACACATGACCCAACTGACCGGAAGGAGGACCGCTCGTCATGGACATGGACCTGTTCGGAAGTGGCTCTCTATCATCCCCGACCTGGGGAATGACCGGACTGACCCATCCACGCGATGGCCAAACCGATCGTGAATCAAGCTCAACGAACGTGACCTAGGAAACTCGTTCAGCATACGACCGTTACTGTTCATCCAGAAAGAAGACTTCCGGAACGACCAGAACGCTAACTGACTAACCGGTGTGATAGGAGCGTTTTTAATAAATTTTAATTGAGTGGGAACAGGCTATGACCCCTAGCGCGTGCTGCCAATCGTGTCCTGTCAATTTTTTCACGGCTCATTCCTTCCTTCAGATTTCCTGTTCTTGGACTGGTCACTGGTTGGGTACTTGGTTTGCAAAAGCCGGTGTCCAGATCTAGACTGCACGATTCCAGTGACCCCAGGATCCCATCAAGTGACCTCAATGACCGGCGGGATTCTAAATAGTGGTACTAAATTTATCTTCGAGAGTATCTCGAGCTCTTACAAGGATCATCTTGCAGATTGAAATCTCCAAAGGGAAACGTGCAATTGTGTTGGCAGTTTGTACGCGTAATTGCTGGACGTGAAGGAGAAGGACAATTTGAAGCCTTCGGATATAGTTTCTGGTTTTGTTAGTTTCAGGTCTGGGGGTAGTTATTCCTCCTTTATTAGGGCTCAATTATCTTCAGGTCTTTTCTGGTCAAAGAATGGATTCTATTGAGGAAATACGAGATTGGTATTTAAAAAAAAATGTATTACCTAAAAGTATATACATTCAATTGCATCTTTATTTTCGACAAATCTGTAAGGGATCATTCCACGAATTACGTAAGACGATTGGGGATTCAGGGCGGATATGGTAAAATTATACAGAAAAGGGTTGAAGTGTTGAAAGTGTTAAATTAGACAGGTTTGATAACTGAACCCTTCAAAAATCCTAGCAAAAAGATGAATTTTCTAAAAAATTCATTAATTTGAAGCCAAATAGTTTAATTTTAAACCAAAGATGGAACATTTAAATTTACAGTTAAATAATTTAATTTCAACGTAAAAAAAGAATTTTTGAGGAAGAGGTTAAATTTTCAACCAAAGAAATAATTTTTAACAAAATAGTTCAATTCATTTTTTTTATTTATTATATTTATCATTATATTATTATTATAATATTTATATAAAATTTATTTTGTTCAAATTTTTTAATTTGAAAAATATTTTCAATTATTAACTAAAATTTATTTGCAATTAAGAAAATAAAATAAATTTCCATTTTAAAAAAATGTCCGCGCAGCAACCTAAGATTTCTTAATGAGTAGCCCCTCGGTTAAATTTTTAGGACAATAGGTAAATTTTCAACAACAACCAAAAAAATTTCAATTAAAGTGATGAAACTTCAACCTAAAAATGAACGTTCAATAAAATAATTAAATGTTTAACGAAGCAGATGAACTTATAACAAAATACAATAATATTCAACTGAAAAAAAATTAACAAAAAATGGAATGGTTCAATTTTCAGTTAAAGAATTAATTTTGACCTAAGAAAAAAACAATTTTCAACAAAATAGTTAAATTTTCAACTGAAAGTATGAATCTTTAACTTGAGAAATGAATTTTTAACCAAGAAAATGAATTTTTAATCAATGAGATCAATTTTCTACCATAAAAGTAGAATTTTCAACAAAATACATGAATTTACAAATGAAAAAATTAATTTTCTACCAAACATGGAATAGTTACATTTTCAATAAAAGAAATAATTTTCAACCAAAAAAACAAACTAGTTTTCGACCAAATATTTCAATTTTCAATACAAAAAAATAAATTTTCATCTAAAATTATTAAATCTTCAACCTAAAAAATTAATCTTTAGAATTTTCAATTAATGAGATCAATTATCTGCCAAAAAACAAACTTTCCAGAAAAGACATAAATTTTCAACTAAAAAATATAAATTTTCATCCCAAAATGGAATAGTTAAAGTTTAAAAAAAATCGTTTATTCTGTTTATATGAGAAAACCTTTCTTGTTTTTAGGAATACTACAGTACTACTATATCTAAAATATTTGTTCGCGTCTTCAAAACGCAACGAATCACCCCCTGAAGAACGTTCCATGTCATCTTTTGATCTAGCAATACCTATTTATAATTTTTCAAAATATATTGTTTATCAAGTTTATATGAGAAAACCTTTTTGAATATTGGGAATAAAACAGGACTCTATATGATGTATTTATTCGCGTTTTCGAGAGGCATAGATTGACCTATTGAATGAACTTTCATGGCCTCCCATGACCTACAAATACCGTTTCTTAATTTTCATACAAAATTACTTACCTTGTTTATTAGAGGAAATGTTTTTTGTTGGCAATATAACAGTACTGTATGTGATGTAATTGTTCGCGTCTTGGAGACGCGTCGATTGACCTATTGACGAACCTTATATGACCTTTGATGATCAATCAATAGCGACTTATGAAGTTTAAAAAAAGTTTACATTGCTTATATGAGGAAAAATTTGAGGAAAATTTTGAATTTGAAATACAAAGGTAACTTCATTTAAAAAGTTGTTAGTTATAACAGAACACCTTGACGATACATTGATGATACATTCATGATGATTGACAGTTGAAACTTTTGTTAGAAGAAAAACCTCCCTCCATCTATATTCTATAAGGCAGCAAAGTGCTCATAAAATGAGAACAAATAACTACACCCATAGTACTTCGCAACGGTATCTTACATGAGGGGAAGGGTTGTTTGAGATTTCAGAAAAACACCTTACGTAATTTGTCGATGACCTCTAAGTAAAGAAATATTATGAAAGTTCCCAAACTGGAAGGCCGTTTTTCCCAGCTCATTTGGAAGATCATGTCATAAAAATCTCCAAGCGTAACAAGCCCTCAGATAATCATAAATCTCTTAAAGGTAGGAAACAAGGCGGGTTTGTTAAAAACATTCGAAAGTCGAAGGGGTTCTCGTTCATCGGAGCGCATTGACGTAAGTACCCTTTCTATGGTACTATGGGTTACTTAGACTAATCTAGCAATCGATCTTGGGGTCTGGGTCAGAAGCCACAGCTGCCGTGAAAGAAGAACGATGACGTCACGACAAAGAGATCACACCGAAGAGGATGCTCATGCTTCCTCTGATTTGAGTTTGGTTTCCCACCCTTACCTTGCTTCCAGCATCCCTTTTGGACCCAGCTGCCGTTGTTCCTTTACTTGCCTTTGCTTTTACGTTTCATCGACTCTCTTCGTTCTTCGTCGAGATGAAAGTATATGTTTATATCCCATCATGCCATTGTTTCTCGCTCGAGCTTCATTCCTGGTGTTATGTGTATTATTAAGACTCGAGATTACCCACCGGTCTCAACAATGGACCAATAGTCATTTCAATTTCTACTGCTTGGGTTATTAAGTCGCAGTGGATGACAAATATGCAGGTGGAAGATGGACAAAAAGTAATTAGAATTAATGAATGGAATAAGTGATGCTTCTTTGCTTGGATTTATTATTTGTTATTATTTATCAACTAGAACTATTATAGAGTCGCTCTGCTGTCATCCTGATTCAGAAACTATACAACTGCATTTTCATAAAAAATGAGTTTTTTATATCGTTGGATTCATTATGAAAAGACGAACTTGACTATGCTAAGCATTATTAAAAGTCTTTGTTAAATCTCCGGATAATAAGGCCTTAATTAGCATAACTACAGCGGTTTTCGAGAATTCCTGATGAAGAAACAATACATTTGCATAAAAGTGTAGCATATCTACACAAATTCCAGGATTTAGAACAGTCTGAGTCCTCAGATCCTGATAAAAAAACACTTCTGTGCAGATTTATTTTTATTCGTAAGGATCTCGGTCATACTACAGGGCAAACTGCAGATATTGAATAGCACATGTACATGCAAAGTTTCTTCACCCGGATTAGAGGGTAACTTTGAACATTAATAATATAATAATTATCAATTACATTGAATAATCACACACATATAAATAATACATTATCATCCTTTATCTGAAGTAGGCAGAATAAGCGCTTTTTTCCTATCCGCCGAGCGGCAGTAAAATAGCACTTTATTGTACCGCGACGTAAAGTAACAGCAAGGAGGAAGAAGTCAGTGATAAATGAAAGAAAAGTGAAAGAAAAGAGTGAGAAGAATTCATTTTTAAACTACGTTAAACTACAAAGTGGATTTTGGACCATTTTACTTCCACTCTTTGGGCAGATAAATTCGCACTTATTCTGCCTATTTCAGATAAAATATCGTATGCACCACGGTAGTAAAGTTGTTTTATACTATAAAGTTCAACATTGCTACCTAGGTACATAATCTACTATTTATATACCATCGTAAACGTTTGATGGTATTAGAAAAATTGTTATTTTTTAAAATAATTCTTAGCTTTTCATTTTAAAATTCTGAGAAAATTTGACAAGCTTTAAAAATATGCACTATAATAATTATGTTGTAAATGAAGATGAGAAAAAAATGTATTTTTATTGGTGTAAATATAAAATTCAGAAAGTAAGTTTTTGAATTATTATTTTGTAATGCTATTCATTCGGTTAAGATTTTTTCAAATAAAAAATCAGCACGCCGAGCGGGCACATTCTCATCGCGCGCGGCTCGCTTCACTCGCAAAATATCCTACAAATCTTCTTTTAGATTTTTTATGTATCTAGTGTCTTCTGGCGTAATATTGTAAATTTCGATTTTTCTTATATCAGTTTTGATAAATAAATTAAAAACGAGGAGTTCTGTCAAAAAATGGTACAAAGAAACGTTGTAGAAATTTTTAAACGCTGAAATTTCTTCAAAAATTATTCCCCATATTTTGCGTCGTTTATTGGCTCAAAATTTGAATTTTCGACTTTTTTATTTGTATTTTCGATGAATAAGACCAAAATAAAAACTCATATCAAAAAATGTTTCAAATAGGCCTTTTTCAAAGCTACAATTCCTTGTTGAAATTTTTTTCTTTATCTCACGCCGTTTGATTCGAAATTTGAATTTTCGATTTTCTGCTCAGTACTTTCGATAAATGAAACTAAAATGACGAATCCTATTGAAAAATGGTCGAAAGAAATTTTGTAGGACTTTTCAAAAGCTATAAATGCTCTTTAAGACTTTTTTTCATCATTTACATCGTTCGGCTCGAAATTTGAATTTTGTGGTGTTAATCATAAATGATGAGAATGTAATAAATTATAACAAATTTGTATCTCTTTTTTAGGTGAACAATTTTTGTGTATCAATTTTTTCCCCTTCCTTTTGTCATTTTTCCACAAATTTTTCATTTTTGTTTTTAATGTAATCTTTCATGATTAAAACCAAAACCACGTGTCTTATCAAAAAGTAATTTATAAAAAATTGGTAGATGTGTTGTTTTTCCAACAAAAAAATTTTTATCTTTGATGTTATTTTTCACGAATAAAACATAAACTATGGGTCCTATCAGGAAGTAAATTGACAAATTTGTAGATCTTCTTTGGGAGCACAATTTTGGTTCATTCATCTTCTTGCGTATCTGGCATTATTTGACCATAAAATGGAATTTTTGATTTTTCATTATTTATTGTGTGATAAAAATTTCAATTTTCGATTTTTCAAGAAAATTCAAAAAGTTCTTATGATAATCTTGTAGGGCTTTCTAAAAGAACGTTTTTCTTCTCTTGACTTTTTTTTATAACGAGCGTTGTTTGGCTTAAAATTTTGATTTTCGATTGATTTTTTAAATATTGTAAATGCTATAACTCTGATAATATTCTTTTTATCACAAAAAAAATCATAAGGATAAATTGTTCGGCTTTCTGAGTAGTATAAATAGCCGTGCATACAATTTTTAAAATCTTAAAAAAAATGGTGAAATTTGAAAATGTGAAATTTCTGACAATTCTAATGCTTTCTCAATCATAATAATGAGAATGTAAAAATGAAATGAAAACATAAAAACTTAGTATAATTAAATGTCATACAATTTAGAAAAATATTATTTTTGAGAAGTTGTAAACAATAACAAATAATATTTTTCAAACATTTGAAATTTAAAAAACCTGCTCGCGCTCTTTATTTTAAAATCAATTTTTTTTTTAAATACTATTTTATTTTTTACTTATACAAAGATTTAAAACGCGCGCTGCGCACGAAAATATTGTATTTTTTGTCTCGCGCAATTTTTAAATTAAAATATAAAATTAATATTAATACAAATGTTTTGTATTTCATAGTATCCATTATTTAAAATAATAGAAAAGCAAGGGCAATATTTTTTAAAACTGATGAAAGTTAATATCTTTACTACAAAATAATTATATAATATTTTTGTATAGACAATTAAACCGTTTTATTTTTGTTTTCAAATACTATAATTTTCGACGAAAATATAAACATAAGTGTTCAAATATTGTAAATCTTCTTTAAAATCGAATGATTTTTCATTAAAGATACCAATTTAAAATGAAACACACTAACAAATAGAAAAAAAAAATTATTTCAGATACCTAATGCTTTCTGTTTAAAAATAATCGATTTTCGGTGAAAAATGTTAACCTAATCTTAAATTATTCCAAAATTGTAATAATAATTTTTGATGAAAATATTAATTTTTGATGTACAACGCCAATGTAACCCACAATTGGTAAAAAATTATTAAACTTCTTTGAAATCTAATGCTTTTTTAATAAAAATTTCAATGTCCGACTCTTATAAATTATATTATTTTGAACAAAAATAATTAGCCTAATGATATTTTGTTTAAAAATACTAATTTCAGGTGAAACACATGAACATAACATTGAAGTTGTTAAAAATTGGAAATATATTATTTCAAATGTAATAATTTTTGTATTAAAAATACCAATAATTTCCTACGAAAAACATTATTAGCATGCCAGAAAACTGTTCAGAATTTTAAATATTCTTGCAAATTTAATGATTTTTGTTTTTAAATACCAATTTTCAAATTTGTGAATCTTCTTTAAAATCTTTTTTATTATTATTAAAAATCTCAATTTCCGATGAAAAACACTAATATAATTCAAAAGTGTTGAAAGATTCTGAATCTTGCTCGAATTATAATGATTTTTATTTTAAATTACCAATTTTTGGTGTAAAACACTAACATAATCCAAAAATGTTGAAAGATTTAAAATCTTGTTCAAATGATAATGGTTTTTGGTTGAAAATACGTAAAATAAAATTTCTTTATATAAAACGCTAACGTAATCTAAAATTAAAAAAAAAGATAAATCTTCAAAATCTAGTGATTTCGGTTTAAAATCTAAATTTCCAGTCAAAAACGCTAACAAACCCGAAAAACGTAAATTATCGAAAATGTATGAAACTTTGAAATCCAATAATTTCTGATTATAAAAATACACATTTTCGGTGTGAAACAATAATTTTTATATAATTTGACCTGCTTAATTTAACCACGCACAAATGTTTCTCATTTCGCATCATGTTTTCAAGAACAATGATTGAGAGTTTTTCGAGACATATCGTTACACCACTTTTTTATATAGGAAATTTAATTATTAAAAAACATAGAAAATTGAAAAAGGTATTTCATTATGATTTTATTATTCATAAATTGTTTCTCTATCAGAAACGTTTTTCTATCAGAAAGTAGTCGTTCCATTTTAATGAAACTTTGTGAAATTACAGTGTTATATAAGAGATGTTTGTTGCTCAAAGGATCTTCAACAA
The DNA here is from genome assembly GCA_011634705.1 of Andricus grossulariae. Classification (NCBI taxonomy): domain Eukaryota; kingdom Metazoa; phylum Arthropoda; class Insecta; order Hymenoptera; family Cynipidae; genus Andricus; species Andricus grossulariae. The sequence goes on along the minus strand of JAABKJ010007545.1, from coordinate 46,257,684 downwards.
AAAAATTAAATTACTGAGGTCATGTAATGCCTAGAATTTCGGGATCACATTTTTTTTTAATTATTCTCGGAATTAACGATATTTCTGAAACCGTGGAACCAATTTGATTGAACTTTAAAGTAATGTAAACAAAAAGTTGTATGCTCAGAGTTTTAATTTAAAATATTAAAAGCCTGCGATATTGTAATAATGTAAATTTAAAACACAATCTGTGCGCCAAAAAGAGGCCTAACTAATATTTGAATAATTCAGTTTATGTGCGTAGAATTTAATTGTATTCAGCAATATTCAGGTGACTTATTTAAATTTTAGTTAGGTCCCTTTTTGACACGTGGCTTCAACAATACAAATTTGGACTGTTTGGCTTAAAATTGTTTACCTAAGCATTGGTTATAATTCTTTTCAAATATAAAATATAATACTTTCAAAATATGCAATTTTTAAAGATTAAAAAATGAAACCATACGATTTGGAATGATTGAATATAAAATTTCTTAATTTTAAATTCTTTCAATTCAAGGTTGTTTAAATTTAAGGAATTCTTGTTTGAAATAATTACATGTTCTATTATTCAATTTGTATTGTTTTTTATTTAAAATTCTTCAATTTTAAAGCTTTAAATTCAAAATTATTGATCTTTTGAACTATTTGAATTTAATGTAAGGTGTACAAGAATATGAACATTTTTAAAAAGACTGAAAAAATTATTTTTCTGCGAAAAATAAACAGAGTACATCGGGACCTATTAAAGCCAGAACACTTAATTTTTTTTGTTTGGTTTGTTAGTAATTTTTTCTGCTATTTTTTATCTTGGAAGTTTTTACAACGTTACACACACACGAATCAAGATATTTAAAAAAGGCCGCATCTATAGTTGACCCGAAAAATTGGTGGCGCTGTAAAAGGGGTTGGACTAATGTCCGGAAAATTCGGGACGACTAGACAACCTTTTGAAAAATGTTTGACTAATCATATCAAATTTCGGGACTACAAGACACTTTGTTTAAAAAAAATGATTTTACGGATGTTTGCCTAAAATTTCAAAGAGTTCGGATTCCCGCCCTGTCCTGCAAAGTAGAGCTTTTTTGTCCTAAAATAAAGGGGATAGGTAAACAAAATGCACGGGGAACTTATGTGATGAATAAAATACGTGATGCCTGTACTACAAACAGTTAAATACAGGTCAGTTGAAAATTTTAAATTTTGTCAACTCAGGGGGATATTTTATTACATATTGAGGAAGAGCGCATAAGATAAATGTGTTAATAAAACATGTACTATAAAAAATGAACGATAAGAAATATGACATTTCATCTTAAACAAATAGAAATTTGCCTCTGTCATCTGTCATATTCAATTTTTTGCATGTTTCCTAGCATGAGGCATTTGGACCTCGCGAGACGAGGAAATGTTCCCAGAGGTATACGTTACGCGCACTTAAGCTGGGATATTATTTGCATAGGTCCGGCCTCTGGACGAAAAGCAAATCAGGCCCCCGTCTTAACTAAAAGGATTGAATTTGACAAGCAGAGATTCCGGAAACTACCACGCGGAAGGTGAGACTATCAAAATCAGGGTCCCATTGCAGAAATACCAGTTTGGATTAAGATACAACCCTTTCAGTAAAATTTCTCCGAGTGACATTCATGACATTTCCCTTTAGAAAAAAAAAAATGGAATAAAATTTTAGTTTTACTAGAAAACAAAGAAACGATACGTGCACGATTTTATTCTTCTCACGCAATTGCAAAATTAAAATATGAAATTAATATTATTACAAAATTTTTGTATTTCATAGTTTCTATTATATTATTATTATATCATTAAGCCGTTTCCCTTTCGGGGTAGGCGTGAATTGCTCGGTGGTAAAGTAGTGATGAGAGATCAATTTCCGAACTAAAACGACGAAGATTCAACAAAATGGTTGAATTTTCAAAAAGAAAAAAATTTAGTCAAGAAAGAACAGAAATTTGAGGAAAATTATGATTTGAAGTGAAAAAAATTTGATAAAAAATGAAAACTTCTAATGACCATTAATTTTTAAAATTTCTTGGTTTATTTGCTTGAAGTTTATATAAATAAATTCTTCCTAGCTTTCTCGAGAAAATTAAAAACGATTTTTGAAGATTTAAGATATATCGGAAAGTATGTAGAAAATTTCTAACAAATTTGTTTTATTTTACAAGATTTTACCAAATTTAGCTTCAATTTTGAGTCACTTTAAAAGATATTTAGGACTATTCGATGCTTGGAAATGATTTAAAAATATTTTATAAATTTTCGAAAATCTTTTAAAGTTTCAAAATATTTTGAATCTCTTCAAAACTTTAAAAATTCCTTAATATCTTTCAAACTAACTCAAATTATTCCTAACATTTTATGAAAATCTTCCAGATTCTTTTTCGACAATTTTCAAAATCTTTTGAAATCTTTTAAAATGTTTTGAAATATTCTCCTAAAATTAATTTAAAAAAAAAATAATTTAAATTCTCCCAGTAGTTTTTTAAAAAAATTTAGTTTATTATCTTGGAACATCACAACATTCTTAAATCAATATTTTCTAAGTTTATTTGTTTTCAAGTTTATATAAATATAATTTTCCTGAGATTCTTGAGAAAATTCGAAAATATTTTTAAAGATTTCAGATTGAAAATTTCTAGAATTCCTAAATATCTTTTAAACTAACTCAAATTATTCCTAAAATTTTCTCAAAATCTTTCAGATTCTTTCTCGAAAATTTTGGAAATCTTCTGGAATCTTTTAAAATGTTTTGAAATATTCTCCTAAAATTAATTTAAAAAAAATTAATTTATATTCTCCCAGAAATTTTTAAAGAAATTCAGTTTATTATCTTGGAACATTACAACATTCTTAAATAAATAGTTTATAAGTTTATTTGTTTTCAAGTTTATATAAATATAATTTTCCTGAGATTCTTGAGAAAATTCGAAAATATTTTCAAAGATTTTATATTGAAAATTTCTAAAATTCATAAATATCTTCTAAACTAACTCGAATTATTCCTAAAATTTTGTCAAAATCTTTCAGATTCTTTCGCGAAAATTTTGGAAATCTTTTGGAATCTTTCAAAATGTTTTGAAATATTCTCCTAAAATTAATTTAAAAAAAATTAATTTAAATTCTCCCAGGAATTTTTAAAGAAATTTTGTTTAATATCTTGGAACATTACAACATTCTTCATTGAATATTTTCCGAGTTTATTTTTTTTCTCAAGTTTATATAAATATAATTTTCCTGAGATTCTTGAGAAAATTCGAAAAGATTTTCAAAGATTTTAGATTGAAAATTTCCAAAATTCCCAAATATCTTTTTAACTGACTCGAATTATTCCTAAAATAGTCTCAAAATCTTGCGGATTCGTGTTCGACAAGCTTAGATATATTTTGCAATGTTTGAAAATATTTGAAAATATTCTCTTCAAATGAATTTTTCAAAATAAAGCCCATTTCATTTCGAAATTAAAAATCTACATTTTGTTTGAAGTTTTTTAAAATCTTTTCAAATTTGACATAAGAATTTTTCCTTACGTTTTTGAAAAATTCTGCAGAAAGCCTAATTTAATATGATCAACGGGTTATGAATCTAATCATTTTGTCGCTATCTTTTAAAAAATTCGGTTAAAACGTTAAGAACATAATTTTGTCGCCTCTATTGTTGAACAATAATTTACAATTTAAATTTTCTCTTCGAAGAATAAATTTTTACAATGAAAATTACTAATTTGGAAATTGCGATTTACAAAATTTCAGAAAATTCAAAAGAACAAACATAATAAGAGCCACTTAAAATGATATTCACGCAGCGTGTAAATCAATTAGGTATTCAACAAGGAGTGCGAGGTTTTCGAGAATTTCGTTGCACCACTTTTATCACATAGGATGAACAAAATATTAATGATCCTAAATTATACAGCAAATTTTATTTGGATTCGTCGAGATAATGAAAAAAGTTTCAAAAAGTAAGCGTCTATATATTCCGTTTGTAGGTCATCAATCCTGAACTGCTAATTATGATCATATAATCTCTCTGTATCCAGTATCCACTTTGTCAGTTTTAATGATGCTTCATACAGTTTCAGCTAACTAACTAACTAACTAACCGGGAGAAATAGAACCGACAGGTAATTTCACGAAAATCTGTCCGAATTTATGGTCATCTCAATAATCCCATAAAATGTATCCACAGTTTATGTTTTTATTCACAACATTGCAATAATGGAAAATGTGATAAAGTCCTGGATTCTAATTTAATGTTCCAAGTTTACTGCAGGAGATTGGATTTCTTTGCCTCTAACAACATTTTATACTCGCTTTTTGCATTCAGTGTATAGTTTCGTAATAAAGTTGATGTCTTAACACAATTATAAAGAACCATCTTTTACAGAAAATTTCATATTCAGGGCTCCATCCATGTAGACATACTGAAGCTTATGAACTGAAAATAAACTGAAATTATGAACTTAAATTTTTATGACCTAATTAGATATTGCAAAATCATATTTGAAAATAATTTTGGGCTTTTCCGGTCTCATTATTTAAGGTGCTTTAAACGACTCGGGTTTTAGAATAATGCAAAATACGGCTACAAGGAGGAATTGTTTGATGTCATATTTTTAACACATAATCTAAAGGCTTATATGTGTGCATAGCTAGAGCCCTTTTTTCGAAAAATGATCTTGTAGTTGTTTATTTTTTGTTAATTGAAAATATGCTGAATTTTCTGAGCCTGGAAACGGGCAACGCGCCACTAGGGGTGTGCCCATGGTGAACCGAAAACAGGCGCTCAATGTTTTAAAGTGCGTTTCAATTAACAAAAAATGAACAAAAGCAAGACCATTTTTCGAAAAAAGGGCTCTGTTCATGCACATGTATAAGCCTTCAAATTATGTGGTGAAAATATTACATCAAACATTTAATCCTTGTAGCCGTATTTTGTATTATTCTTGAAACCAACTGATTTGAAGCACCTTAAGTTAGTTCAAAATTTTTTGATTGATTGTTTAGATTGTTTTGATAATCAAACGGTTGAATTTTTATTCAAAAATACCAATTTCCGACGAAAAACACTCACATATCCCATTATTGTTCAAATATTGTAAATATTCTTTGAAATATAAGCATTTTTATTAACAATAGTAATTCAAGCAAGAAAAATAATATAGAATAAAAAAATGGCTTAAGATTGTAAGTCTTCCTTTAAACTTAATTTCACTGGTTTAAAATAACCGATTTTCGGTGAGAAATTTCAAAACAACCTGTAACCTAACCTAAAATTGTTCAAAATTGTTCATTTTCTTTAAAATCCAACAATTTGTTATTAGACGTACCTACTGATTTCCGGTATGAAATTAAAAAAAAATTCTTTAAAAATGTAGTTATTTTTGTTTAAAATAAACGATTTATGTCGAAAAGAGTTATAATAACCTTAAATTGTTCCTCAATCGTAAACCTGCTTTGAAATACAATCTTTTTACATTGAAAATACTAATTTCGAAAAAAAATTCGAAATATTGTTTATAATTATTTTTGTTTGAAAATACCAATCTTCGATGAAAAACGCCAACCTAACCTAAAATTGTTCAAAAATTTTGAATCTTTGAAATCTAAAGATTTTTTAAAATTTCACTTTCCGACAAAAAGTATTAATACAATCCAAAAGAGTTCAATTCTTTGAAAACTTATAATTTTATATTATAAATACCAATAAAGTTCCGACGAAAAATACTGCCATAACAACAGAAAATTGTTCAGAATTGTAAATCTTCTTCGAAATCACTTTTGTTTTGATTTTTGTTTAAATAACCAATTTTTGGTGTCGAAAAACGCCAATAAAAACGAAAAACGTTAATTGTTGAAAAATGTTTAATTTTTGAAATCTAATAATTCTTCATTAAAAATACGCACTTTCATTGTAACACGCTAACATAACCTAAAATTGTTAAAAATTGGGTAAGATTCTATATTAAAACTAATAAAAAAAAATTAATTTCTAGCGACAAACTCTGACATCAAACATGTATAAAATTTGCAATAATTTATTAGATAATAATTTGCTACATTCTCCTATTCCCCCTACATTCTCTACTTCCCCTACCTTCACTTCCCCTCACTTCCCATACTTACCCATTTCTCATTTCCCCTAATTCCCTTCCATCATTTTCTACCACTTCTCCTACTTCCCCTCCCCTTATTTCCCCTTACTTCCCCTACTTTTTCTCCCCTTATTTCCCCTTGCTTCCTTTACTTATATTCCCCTCATTTACCCTCACTTCCTCTACTTACACTCCCTCAATTTTCCCCTATTTTCCCTCACTTCCTTCACATTCCCTACTTCCCAACCGCTTATTTTCCCTAACTTTACCTAATTCCCTCCCCTCATTTCCCCTCACGTCCCTTCCCCTTACTTCTTCTTACCCCCCTCACTTCTCATACTTACCCTTTTCTCATTTCCCCTAATTCCCTTCCATCATTTTCTACCACTTCTCCTACTTCCCCTCCCCTCATTTCCCATTACTTGCTCTACTTTTCCTCCCCTTATTTCCCCTTGCTATCCTTACTTTTACTTCCCTCTTTTCCCCTCACTTCCTCTACTTACACTCCCCCTATTTTCCCCTAGTTCCCCTCACTTCCTTCACATTCCCTACTTCCCAACCGCTCATTTTCCCTAACTTTACCTAATTCCTTCCCCTCATTTCCCCTCACTTCCCCTATACCACACTTCATTTTTCCTCACATGTTTTCCCCTCACGTCCCTTCCCCTCATTTCTTCTCGCCCCCCTGGCTTTCCCTACTTCCCCATGGTGCAGCCAATTTAAAGAGACGTTTTTTATTTCTTTTTATTTATTAACAAAAATAAAGACATTTTTTTTTTAGAATTGTACCGGTTTTTAAGAAATATTTGGATTCAATCCAAAATACTTAAAATCAATTATTCAAATATACAGAAAAGTTATATAGTAGATCAGCAATTTTTAAAAAATTTATTGAATTTGTTATAAACAAATAAGTTAGTGAAAATGGATTTTTGGGCATTGGCAGTGATTCGTCAATTGATTCACACTAAATTTGAACAACTTATATACAAAAACATGTTTTTGATCAACTTCATGAAAGATAATAAATAATTTGTTATTTTATAAATAAATTTTATAAACAATTATGCACAGCAGGTATTTGTGATGAAATAAATGAAGTTTTTTCTACTGAAAGAGCCAAAATCATAAGGAAACGTCACATTCTTATCAGATTTAGTCATCCAATAACAATAAATGTTTGTTTAAACCAATTTAATTAACAAATGTACTGTCTGGCTATTTTTATGGGTAAAAATTTTTTCTCGACGTAATAAAGTGCAAATAACTAATTTCTAGACCTTTAGGTTGCTTACATTACAATGAAGAACTTTAATTGTTAACAACAATTGTTTAAACCAATTTTTATCATCTAAGGCAATTTTCAAGAAACAAATTGTGTTTCTTCAATGTATGAGCAGCCTGCTATTTAGTAATGGCTTTGTGTTATTGATCGATAACTGAAAAATGAATTTGTTAATTAATTTTGTTTAAATAATCATCAACTGTTATGGATCGATAATACAAAGCCATTGGTAAATTGCAGGCAGTTAATACATTAAAGAAACATAATTTCTTTTCAATGCCTAAGATGATAAAAATTTGTTTAAACAATTAATGGTAAACATTGAAACTCTTCATTGTAATGTAGGCACCCGGAAGGTCTAGAAAATAGTTATTTGTACTTCATTCTGTCGAAAAATTGCCAGATGGTGATTTTGTTAATTAAATTTGTTTAACCAATCATTCATTGTTATTGGATGACTAAATCTGATAAGAATGTGATGTTTCCTTATAATTGTGGTTGATTCAGTGGAAGAAACTTCATTTATTTCATCACACATACCTGCTGTGTATAATTGTTTATAAAATTCGTTTATGAAATAATAAATTATTTATTATATTTTACGAATTTAATTAAAAATTCCACTCATTCATTTGTTTATAACAAATTCAATAAATTTTTAAACAGTTGTTGAGCTATTAGATAACTTATCTATATAGTTGTTTCATAGCTCAAAGGTACTTCGGATTAAATCCAAGTATTCTTCAGAAGCCGGTACTCTTTAAAACTTTTCTTTTCATTTTTTTAAATAAATTAGGAACAATGTCGAAACTATAAGTTTTTCTGTCCGGGGCTACGAAACCCAAATGTTTCCCAATTCGCATAAGGTTTTCTATCATTTTTCTTATCAGATGGATTATTGTAGATTTAGTTTTCAAAATTTTAAATTTAAGAAATAAAACAAATTTAAGTAACAAAAGGCCAATCAGGTTTTCAACAACAATGATTGCAAGATTTTCGAGACTTATCGATAAACCATATTATTCAGATAGGATTAAAGTGCCCCTCATGAATTGTAATTCGGATTATCCGTTTCTGAGATATCTTAAATATTCAGATATTAATTTGTGTAACACAGGACGATCACCTACACTTTATTCGTATCTGAATTTCATTACAGTTGTAAAAAATAGGCTGATCAATCACATTGATACTTGTTTATGAATTTTATACAATTCTATAACATCAGACGATCACTCACATGATCATTTGTTTCTGAATTTCATTTGAAAACATAAGACGATCAATCACATTGTTACTTGTTTATGAATTTCATATAGTTCTAAGACATAAGGCGATCTATCACATTGTCATTTGTTGCTAAATTGCATGCACTTCTGACATATTTAATTCATTTTTGAATTTCATATAGTTATGAAAACGTAAAACGGTCAATCGCATTGTTATTTGTTTATGAATTTCATACAGTTCTAAAATATAATATATTCACCCACATGATCATTTGTTTATGAATATTTCAGAAGTGCATAAAATTCAGAAAGAAATGACAATGTGAAAGATCGCCTTATATTTTAGAACTACATGACATTTATGAACAAGTAACTATGTGATTGATCGTCTTTTGTTTTAGAACTGAATGAAAATAATAAGCAAATGATCATGTGAGTGACCATATTATATTTTAGAATTGTATGACGTTCATGAACAAGTAACAATGTGATTGATCGATTTACGTTTTCACAACTGTATGAAATTCAGAAAAGAATTAAATATTTTAAAAGTGCATCCAATTTAGAAACAGATAACAATGTGATGGGTCGCCTAATGATTTAGAACTATATGAAATTCATAAACAAGTAACAATGTGATTGATCGTCTCATGGTTTCGAACTGAATGAAATTCATGAACAAATGTTCATGTGGGTGAGCATATTATATTTTGAGAACTGTATAAAATTTATAAACAAGTAACAATGTGATTGATCTCTTATGTTTGAGAACTGAATGAAAATCATAAACAAATGATCATGTGAGTGACCATGTTATATTTTAGAATTTTGTGAGGTTCATAAGCAAGTAACAATGTGATTGATCGTCTTACGTTTTCATTACTGCATGAAATTCAGAAACGAATTGAATATTCCAGAAGTGCATAAAATTCAGAAACAAAAGACAATGTGAAAAATCGACTTATGTTTTGGAACTATATGAAATTTACAAACAAGTAACAATGTGATTGATCGTCTCACGTTTTCCTAACTGTATGAAATTTAGAAACAAATTAAATATTTCAGCAGTGCATCCAATTCAGAAACAGATGACAATGTGATGGACTGCCTACTGATTTAGAACTATATGCAATTCATAAACAAGTAACAATGTGATTGATCTCTTATGTTTTAGAACTGCATGAAATTAATTAACAAATGGTCATGTGAGTCACCATATTATATTTTAGAACCGTATGAAATTCATAAACAAGTAGCAATGTGATTGATCGTCTTACGTTTTCATAACTACGAAATTCAGAAACGAATTAAATACTTCAGAAGTGCATGCAATTCAGAAACAAATGACAATGTGATAGATCGCCTTATGTTTTGGAACTATATGAAATTCATAAACAACTGACAAAGTGATTGATCGTATTATGTTTTTAGAACTGAATAAAATGCATAAACAAATAATCACGTGAGTGACCATATTATATTTTTAGAACTCTATGAAATTCATAAACAAGTAACAATGTGATTGATCGTCTTACGTTTTCATAACTGTATGGAGTTTAGAAACCAATTAAATATTTCAGAAGTGCATACAATTCAGAAACAAATGACAATGTGGAAGATCGCCTCATGTTTTAAAATACATGAAATTTATAAACAAGTAACAATGTGATTGATTGTCTTATGTTTTGGAAGTGAATGAAATTTATAAACAAATGATCATGCTAGTGACCATATTATATTTTAGAATTGTATGAAGTTCATAAACAAGTAACAATGTGCTTGATCGTCTCACGTTTTCATAACTGTATGAAATTCAGAAACGAATGAAATAATTCAGAAGTGCATGCAATTCAGAAACAAATGACAATGTTAAAGATCCCTTATGTTTTAGAACTATATGAAATTTGTAAACTAGTAAAAATGTGATTGATCGTCTTATGTTTTAGAACTGAATGAAATGCATAAACAAATAATCATGTGAGTGACCATATTATATGTTTAGAACTCTATGAAATTCATAAAAAGTACCAATGTGATTGATCGTCTTACGTTTTCATAACTGCATGAAATTCAGAAACGAATTAAATATTTCAGAAGTTCATAAAATGCAGAAACGAATGACAAAATGAAAGATCTCCTTATGTTTTAGATCTATATGAAATTTACAAACAAGTAACAATGTAATTGATCGTCTTATGTTTTAGAACTGAATGCAATTTATAAACAAATAATCATGTGAGTGACCATATTATATTTTTAGAACTCTATGAAATTCATAAACAAATAACAATGTGATTGATCTCTTATGTTTCAGAACTGAACGAAAATCATAAGCAAGTAACAATGTGATTGATCGTCTCACGTTTTCATAACTGTATGAAATTCAGAAACGAATTAAATATTTCAGAAGTGCATACAATTCAGAAATAAATGAAATTGTGAAAGATCGCCTTATGTTTAAGAACTGAATAAAATTCATAAACAAATAAACATGTGAGTGACCATATTATATTTTTAGAACTCTATGAAATTCATAAACAAGTAACGATGTGATTGATCGTATTATGGTTTTGAATTGAATGAAATTCATAAACAAATGATCATGCGATTTACCATGTTATATTTAAGAATTGTATCAGGTTTATTAGCAATGAATAATGTGATTGATCGTCTTACGTTTTCACAACTGGATGAAATTCAGAAACGAATTAAATATTTCAGAAGTACATGCAATTCAGGAACGAACGACAATGTGATGGATCGCCTAATGATTTAGAACTATATGAAATTCATTAACAAGTAACAATGTGATTGATCGTATTATGGTTTCGAACTGAATAAAATTCATAAACAAATGATCGTGTGAGTAACCATATTATATTTTTAGAACTGTATGAAATTTATAAACAAGTAACAATGTGATTGATCGTAATATGTTTTAGAAATAAATGCAATTCATAAACAAATGAACATGTGAGTGACCATATTATATTTTAGAATTACATGAGGTTCATGAGCAAGTAATAATGTGATTGATCGTCTTACATTTTCATAACTGTATGAAATTCAGAAACGAATTTAATATTTCAGAAGTGCATAAAATTGAGAAACAAATGACAACGTGCAAGATCGCCTTATATTTAGGAACTACATGAAATTTATAAACAATTAACAATGTGACTGATCGTCTTGGGTTTTAGTACTGAATGAAAATCATAAACAAATGATCATGTGAGTGATAATATTATATTTTTAGAACTGTATGAGGTTCACAAACAAGTGCAAATGTGATTGATCGTATTATGATTTAGAACTGAATGAAATTCATCAAAAAATGATCATGCGAGTTACCATAATATATTTTTAGAACTCTATGAAATTCATAAACAAGTAACAATGTGATTGATCGTAATATGTTTTAGAACTTAATAAAATTCATAAACAAATGATCATGTGAGTGACTATATTATATTTTAGAATTGTATTAGGTTCATAAACAAGTAACAATGTGATTGATCGTCTCACGTGTTCATAGCTGTATGAAATTCAGAAACGAATTAAATATTTCAGAAGTGCATGCAATTCAGAAACAAATGACATTGTGATATTTCGCCTTATGTTTTGAAACTATGTGAAATTCATAAACAAGTAACAAAGTGATTGATCGTCTCATGTTCTAGAAATAAATGAAATTCAGAAACAAATTACCATGTGAGTGATCGTCTTATATTATAGAACTGTATGAAATTCATAAAAAATGAACAACGTGATTGATTGTCTTATATTGCACAACTGCGTGAAATTCAGAAACATTACAGTGCATTGATTTGAGTGAATGTTTTGTACTATTTTCATTTTTTGAGAATATCTCAAAAACCGTTATAGATATCGCTAAAGTAAGACGATATTCGCAAACTACGTTAAAAATGCATCGACATGACTTGCGGTGCGGGCGGAAAAATCTTTTTCGCCCTTTACAAAATTTTACTCCTCATTATCTGAGTTTCACAATTCAGGCAAACTTTGCTTGATTAAAGCTATTCTTAACCAAATTTAATCCAAAACAATTTCAAAGTGTAACAATTTTCAGTATTCAGTTTCACTGTAAATGATAATGAAAAACTTGAGTCCTTTTCATAATTGCATTTTATGATTTATTGCCAAGAACGGAGGACTTTTTTATAGAGCCTAATAACTTTCTACAGAAGGTGATAAGAAGTTGAGCAATTAGCACTAGGTTTTCTAGGTTTTGCAGCTTTTTTATTTTTCTAATTAGTACCTTAAGAGAAAATTTTCTTTGGCAACAAACAAACATAAAAGTTTATTTCACACAATCTGGTTAAGTTTCTTCATCGATCAAACGAGTGTAGAGAAATGTCCTTCATTTATGGTACAACGTGAGAGTCATTTACTAATTGGCACTCGTTTCCTTTATATCACTAATTTGATGAATCCTTACTCAAGAAAGCAAAATTGATAAAAGAAAGAGTGGTCTTAAGTTATAAAGAAATTGGATTTAAAGATATTTTTTTAGCAGATGTACAGATTGGACTATTTTTACTTTTATTGAGGTAACTCAAGGAGAGTGCTCGAGATAAAACCATCCAAAATTTGAAGCATTAAAAATTCAAGAATCTCACAATTTTCAGTGGTAGGTCTCTGTGATTAATCCACAGATTAATTGAGGTGTTTTTCTGAAATTTTCACTCCTATGATTTTTTAGTCTCAAAATTATCCAAATTTTTATTTATTTTTCGCAGCCTTCACAGTTTTTCTTCTATTTCTTCCTTTTTCTTGTTTTTCACTTAAAGGCGTCCTAAATTAATAGAAGCCAATAAGAAAATCAAACAATTTTCAGTTGAATTTCAATTTTTTAATTCTTTTTGGTTGAAACATCAACAGTGATGTTCAAAATCCTTTTGGGTTGAAAATTCAACTATTTGTTCTTTTTGACTTGACAATTCAACATTTTCTATCACATTATTTTCTTCATTGACTACAAAATCTTACTTCATTGAAAATTCAACTTTTTTGTTGGAAGTTCGTCCCTTGTGTTTAAAAATTCTTCTTTTTGGTTGAAATTTAATCTTTTTTGGTTACAAATGCAACTGTTTGGTTGAAAATTAATATGTTGTGGTTGAGGATTCAACTATTTTGTTAAAAATTTATCTTTTCTGGTAGAATTCAACTGTTTTTGATGGAAAATTATGATATTTGTCGGGTGAAATATCAAGTATGACAATTTTTTTTTTTAGAATTCGTATTTCTTATTCGAAAATTATACTAATTGACTGAAAGTTTGACTACTATCTTGAAAATGTACTTTTTGACTAAAGGTTTATTATTTTAACCGAAAATTTATCTCTTTGGTTGAATATTCAAGTATTTTATCAGAAAATTCAACTATGTGGTTTAAAATTAATTTTTTCACCTGGAAATTTAGCTATTCTATTTTTGGGTTCAAAATTAAATTTTTCTCTAATTGAAAGTTGATGTATTTTGTTGAAAATTCGTCTTTTACAGCAGGTCGTTTTTGGTAGAACATTTAACTTCTTGACTGAGCTTCATATTTTTTTGGTGAAAATTCATGTATCCATTTGAGTTAAAAATTTAACTATTCTGTTGAAATTTTTGTTTAAGTTAGAATTTTTTTAAAATGAAAATTAACCTTTTTCATTTTTGGTAGAAGGTTGATCTTTTTTAGTTCATAATTCAACTGCTTCGTAGGAAAATAATTTTTTTGACTGGAAATTTAACTATTCCAATTTTGGTTGAAAATTTATCTTTTTTAGTTGATGTATTTTCTTAAAAATTATTTTTTTTTTGTAGAATATTAATCTTCTTGATTGAGAATTTATCTTTTTGTTTGAAAATTCATATTTTTTATTGAAAATTCATTTCTTTGGTTAAGAATTTAACCATTTTGTAAAACATGCGTTTTTTTTTGATTTGAAATTAATTTTTCTAACTGAAAATGTAATTATTTTGTTCTTCAATGGAAGTGTATTCTTTTCGGATTAAAGTTCAATTATTTGGTTGAAAATTTAACTATTTTGTTGGTAATTTGTATTTCTTGATCTTAAGAAATAACTTTTTTAACTGAAAATTAACGTGTTCCATTTTTGGTAAAAAAAATATATTTTTCAGTTTAAAATTCAACAATCTGGTTGAAAATTAATTTTTTCGGTTGAACATTTATCATTTTAGTAGAAAATTCATTTATTGGGTTGAAAAGTTAACTATTTTGCTAAAAATGTTTTTTTTTTGGCTCGAAAATAATCTTTTTATACTAAAAATTCAACTATTTGTTTGATGATTAATGTATTGTTATGAAAATTTATTTTTCTGAATAGAAAATATATCTTCTTGGTCGTAAATTCATCCTCAGGGGAAAAAATTGAACTATTTGGTTAAAAATTAATTTTTTTGATTCAAGATTCATCATTTTGGTTCAAAATTCATTCCTTTGGTTTCAAATTTAAGTATTATCTTGAAAATTGAACTATTTCATTCTCAGTTTCCAAATATATCTGTTTAAATGAAAAATTAAACTATTCAGTCTGATTATTTTGTTTTAAATTAATTTGTTCAACTGAAAATTCGAAAATTTAGTTAAAAATGCATCTTTTCGGTTCCAAAAACTATTCGGGTAAAAATTAATTTTTTTGGTTCCAGATTCATCATTTTAGTTCAAAAATAATTTATTTGGTTGAAAATTTAACTATATTCTTGAAAATTCTTTTTTTTTTCAAAATAAATTTTTTACCTGAGTAAAAAGATTAATTAATTTAATTTAATAATTAATTTTTAATATTTAATTTAATATAATAATTAATATTCAATAATTAATTTAATTGATTAAAAAGATTAATTAATCATTAAATTTTTGCTCGCAAATTTTTTTTCTGTACGAAAATTCATCTCTTTGGTTGACGATTCATATATGTTGTTGAAAATGCAGCTTTTTTGGTAAAAAATTAATCTTTTTGGTTGAAAATTCATTGCTTTGGTTGAAAGTTCAACTATTTTCTTGGAAATTCGTTTTTTTTTGTAGAAAATTAATCTTCTGGATTCAAAATTCATCTTTTAGTTTGAAAATTCATATTTTTGGTAGACAGTTCATTTCTTTGGTTGAAAATTTAACTATCTTATAGAAAATGCGTTTTTCTTTGGTTTAAAATTAATTTTTCGGACTGAAAATTCAAGTATTTTATTTTTCATTGGAAATTTATCTTTTATGATTTGAAATTCAATTATTTGGTTGAAAATTCAACTATTTGTTGATAATTCGTATTTATTGATCTGGAGAATTAACTTTTTAACTGAAAAGTAACGTATTCCATTTTTGGTAAAAATTATATTTTTTAGTTAAAAATTCAACCGTTTGGTTAACAGTTCGTCTGTTTTGTTGGAAACTAAATTATCTTGGTTAAAAGTTCAACTTTTTGGTCGATAATTCAACTATTCGGTTGATAATTAATTTTATTCAGCTGAAGATTCATCATTTTAGTTGAAAATTCATTTATTTGGTTGAAGATGTAACTATTTTGCTAAAAATTAATTTTTTTTTGCTTAAGAATTAATTTTTTTTCACTTGAGAATTAATTTTTTATACTGAAAATTTAACTATTTGTTTGCTAATTAATGTATTTTTATGAAAATTTATTTTTCTAAATAGAAAATATATCTTCTTGGTTGAAAATTCATCCTTAAAGACGAAAATTAAACTATTTGGTTAAGAATTCTTTTTTTTTATTCAAGATTTAACATTTTGGTTCCAAATTCATTCCTTTGGTTGCAAATTTAAGTATTATCTTGAAAATTCTGAAAATTGAACTATTCAATTTTCGGTGAAAATTTGAAAATTTAGTTAAAAATGCATCTCTTTGGTTCCAAAAACTATTTGGTTGTGAATTAATTTTATTGGTTTCAGATTCATCATTTTAGTTCAAAAATCATTTATTTGGTTGAAAATTGAACTATTATGTTGAAAATTCTTTTCTTTCTGGTAAAAATAAATTTTTTAACTGAGAATTTAACTATTCAATTTTAGCTTGCAAATTTATTGTATCTGTTCGAAAATTTAACTATGTGGTTGAAAATTCATATATGTTGTTGAAAATGCAGCTTTTTTGGTAGAAAATTAATCTTCTTGGTTGAAAATTCTTTTCTTTAGTTGAAAGTTCACTTTTGGTCTAACAGATGACCTCTAAAGCATTTTTAACTAAAAGTTTCTCGAAACGGAAGTTTTAGTTTTTATATATTTTTGTTTACTCTTTATTAGTAACTAGAAACTTGAGAATATGCCAGGAAACGTGTAAAGTAACAAGTTACTGTTAACAACTATTTAACTTTACTCGAACCATTCTGCTTGTGAATAGTAAAATGTGCCACGTCTGATGAATACATACTGTAACTACTTACTCCAAGGAGAACATTCGACTTCGTGTCAGACCAAGTACATGTGTCTGACGTCTACAGTTAGGAATATTATTTAGATAATCAAACAATATAAAATATCTCTATCTACAAAATATAAGAGAATATTTCACCAAGTTGAACAAATTCTAGTTATATAATAAAAATATATTCATTTTAAAGCCTTTTATCCAACCAACGATTGTTTTCAATGAACAATTAATAATAATCTTCGGATTTATTCATTTATTTTATCCACATTGAAGCTGCCATGTTTCCGCTCGCCTTTCGCGTTTTTTTTTCTTGCAACTTTTTTTCATGTCAATCTGACAGTTTAATTGTACTTGCATGTACGTCAGTTTGATATTTTATAAAAATGTTTTCCCACTGGAAGCAACATGAAGTTATTCCCCTTGCATGGAAATACTTAATCGTTGATTTTTAAGTTACTAATTTTGCATTTTAGATTAAAATGGTTAAATTTTGAAAATGGTAATGCACAATTTAAAAAAATTTGTTACAAAATAGTTTCAAGATCATGATTTGAAAATGCTTACATTTTTAAACGAAGTTTGGAATTTAAAAATTTTTAACGCTTCAAATTTGAATTCTTTAATTTAAAAAAATCCTAATTAGAAAGCATATAATTTTCGAACTTTTTAGAATAATGAAGTGATACTTATTATTAGTTCGAAAAATGTGGTTTGAAATTTTTTTAATTTTTGTTGGTTTCCAATTTCCAACATCGCAATTTTTTTGCTTGAAAATTCATATATTTTGTTAAAAATGCATTTATTTGGTTGCGAATTTAACTATCTTGTAGAAAATTCATTCTTTGTTGTTTAAAAATAAATTTTTTCAACTAAATATTTTACTATTTTATTTTTTGTTAGAAATTATTATTTTTTAGTTAGAAATTCCACAATTCAACTATTTTGTTGAAAATTGCTTTTTGTTGATGTTAAGAATTAATTTTTTTAACTTAAAAACTAACCCATTCCATTTTTGGTGGAAAATTTATCTTTTTTAGTTCACAATTAAAATGTTTGCTTAAAAATTTTTATTTTTTGGTACAAAATTAAACTAATTTGGTATAAAATTCAACTGTTTGGTTGAAAATTAATTTTTTTGGTTGACGATTTATCATTTTAGTTGAAAATTAATTTCTTTGGTTGAAAATTTTTTCAAATGAAAAGTCAACTATTTGCTTGAAAGTTTCATTTACTTTGTTGAAAAATAGTTTGTTGTTTTTATAGAAAATTTATCTTCTTGGTTAAAAATTAATCCTTTTGGTTGAAAATTCAACTATTTTTGTGAAAATCTATTTTTGTTGAGATCAAGAATAATTTTTTTTTTACTGAAAATTAACCCATTCCATTTTTGGTTGAAAATTCGTTTTCTTTAGTTCAAATTTCAACCTTTTGTTTCAAAATTCATCTTTTTTGGTATTATACTCAACTATTTTGGTATGAAGTTCAACTATATGGTTGAAAATTAATTTTGTTGTTGTTGAAGATTTATCATATGAGTTGAAAATTAATTGCTGTGGTTGGCAATTTTTTCAAATGAAAATTCAATTATTTAGTTGAAAGTTTCATGTGCTGTCTTGAAAATTAGATTTTTTTTTCATAGAAAATTTATCTTCTTGGTTGAAAATTAATCCTTTTGGTTGGAAATTCAACTATTTTGTTTAAAATTTGTTTTTGTCGATGTTGAGAGTTAATTTTTTAAACTGAAAATGAATCCTATTTTTGACATTTTAATCTGAAATCATTCAATTCAGAGATTCTTCAGTTAAAAATATCATTGTTAAATTTTGAACGCTTTTAATTAAAAATCATACAATTTCAACTCCTTTCTAATGAAATTGTCTAATTTTCAACATTTTAGTTCGAAATTTTTCAATTTTGAGAGATTCTGATTACAAATTTTATGTCAAATTATTTATTCTCAAAGGCTTTTATTCAGAAATGATACAAATTAGATGACTTTTCTCATCATTCCAAATATTTTACTTTTTGAAAATTTCACCTGATATAAAATAATTTGATTTGGAACTTTTTCAATTCAAAATTGTTCAATATATATTATTTTGAATTTCAAACGCTTTTAATTCGAAATTATTAATTATGGTTTCAAAAAATTATTAAACTTAATATTTAAAAGTTTGATAATGGATTTTCGAAATTGTTTATACTTTTAATGTTAGGTAGAAAAAATTCAGAGACGTGAAAACTAAATATAATAAAATAAAAAAAATATAACATTCAACTATTTGGATGGAAACTTAACTATTTGGTTGAAAAATGGGTCTCTTTTTTGCATGAGAATTAATTTTTTTAACTGAAAATTCAACTATTAAGTTGAAATTTAATATATTTTGTTGAAAATTTATCTTCTTTATTTGAAATTTAATTTTTTTAATTGAAAATTTGACTATATGGTTGAAAATTCAATTATTTGGGTGAAAATTTAACTATTTTTCTGATAATTTGTATTTGTTGATATAAGGAATAACTTTGTCAATAAAAAATTAACGTATCTCATTTTTGGTAAAAAATGTACCTTGCTTAGTTCAAAATTCAACAATTTGGTTGAAAATTCGTCTGTTTTGGTAGAAAATTAATCATCTTGGTTAAGAATTCACTTTTTTGGTCGAAAATTTAACTATTTGGTTGAAAATTACTTTTTTCCGGTTAACATTCATCATTTTAGTTGAAAATTAACTTTTTTGGTCAAAAAGTTAACTATTTTGCTAAGAATTTGTTTTTTTTTTGCTTGAGAATTAATTTCCTAAACTGAAAATGGAACTATTTGTTGGATCATTCATGTATTTTTTTTTTAATTTTATTTTTCTAAGAAAATTTATCTTCTTGGTTGAAAATCATCCTTTCAGTTGAAAATCAACTATTTGGTCAGAAAAAAATTTTTTATTGGTTTAAGATTGATCATTTTGATTTAAAATGCATTTATTCTGTTGAAAATTTAAGTATTATGTTAGAAATTTATCTTTTTCAGTTGAAAATTTAACTATATGGTTAAATATTCATGTATTTCGTTGAAAATGCGTCTTTTTTTGTAGGAAATTAATCTTCTTGGTTGAAAATTCAATTATTTGGTTGAAAATTGAACTATTTTTTGATAATTTGTTTTTGTTGACGGTAAGAATTAACTTTGTTAGCTAAAAATTAACGTATTCCATTTTTGAAAAAAAAGATATCTTACTTAGTTAAAAATTCAACAATTTGGTTGAAAATTCGTCTGCTTTGGTAGAAAATTATGTATCTTGGTTAAAAATTCACATTTTTGGTTGAAAATTTAACTATTTGGTTGAAAATTATTTTTTTTCCGGTTAAGATTCATCATTTTAGTTAAAAATTAACTTTTTTGGTCAAAAAGTTAACTATTTTGCTAAAAATTGGTTTGTTTTTTGCTTGAGAATCATTTTCCTAAACTGATAATAGAACTATTTGTTGGATAATTTATGTATTTTTTTGAAAATTTGTTTTTCTAAAAAAATTTATCTTCTTGGTTGAAAATCATCCTTTCAGTTGAAAATCAACTATTTGGTCAGAAAAAAAATTTTTTATTGGTTTAAGATTTATCATTTTGATTTAAAATGCATTTATTCTGTTGAAAATTTAGGTATTATGTTAAAAATTTATCTTTTTCAGTTGAAAATTTAACTATATGGTTAAATATTCATGTATTTCGTTGAAAATGCGTCTTTTTTTTAACTATTCAACTGGCTGGTTTAAAATTGATTTTTTTTAAATAAAAACTCAACTACTTGGTTGAAAATTCATCTTTTTGGTTGAAAATTTAACTATGGTTTTGAAAAATCGTTGCTTTTCGGACAAAAATTTATTTTTTAAACTGAAAATTCAACTATTCAAGCTGAAAATTCATATGTTTGGTTGGAAATATCACAATTTTTTTGAAATTTTTTTTTTTGCTTGAAAATTATATTTTTAACCAAAGATCTAACTATTCAACTGTTTGGTGGAGAATTTGTCTTTTTTAGTTGAAAATTCTACTACTTGCTTAAAAATTAAATTTACTTTATTACAAACTCATCTATTTGGTTAAAAATTTAAGAAACGTTTTGAAAAATCTTTTTTTTTGTAAAAAAATTATTCCTAACTAAAAATTTAACTATTCAACTGTTTGGTTGAAAATTGATCTTCTATGAATAAAAAATTTAACTACTTGCTTGAAAAGTTATTTATTTTATTCATTTTTTTTTTTGTTAAAAATTTATGTCTTTGGTTGAAAATTTAACTATTTTTTTTCAAATTGTTTGTTTTTTGGTCAAAAATTATGTTTTAACTGAAAATTTTACTATTCAAGTTGAAGATTGTTAATTTTAGTTGAAAATTAATTTTTTAACTAAAGATTCAACTATTCAACTGTTTGGTGAAAAATTGATCTTTTTTAGTTGAAAATTCTACTAATTGCTTGAAAATTTATTTTTTTTGTTAAAAATTCATCTCTTTGGTTGAAAATTTAAATATTTTTTTGAAAAATTGTTCCTTTTTGGCAAAAAATTATGTTTTAACTGAAAATTTTACTATTCAAGTTGAAGATTGTTCATTTTAGTTGAAAATTCATCTCTTCGGTTACAAATTTCACTATTTTCTTGAAAGTTCGTTTTTTTTTTGCTTGACAAATTTTTTTTACCCGAAAATTTATCTATTTGATTATAATCCAGTAGAACTTATTTTAGGAATTGTTTCCCCCTCGAGAAAATTTTATCCTTTCATTTATTTCAGATCATCATATTTTAAATACGCTGCTTAGTGTGGCGGAAAAAAATTTAACTTAAAAAAATAGACCCTGTATGAATCACATATGCATGAGAAAAAATAATGCCGATAAAATTGCCGAACGTTTGACCAGTGACGGGTAAAGCAATTTATGATAACGAATAAAAATTCTGATTTTTCTTCTCAGGGTGGTCATTTTAATCGAGGAAAAAAATTTCCGGTTGTTTCAAGAATCGAAAAAAATTTCCAGTCATATTAAAAAATTCAAACTCTTAAAACTGACTATTTTTTCGTTTGAAGTAAACAATTAACAATTTTTTAATATTTTTAAATTTTTAATTGGAATTTAAAAAAGAACAAAAAAAAACGATTTTTTAAAATAACACTTTGCAATAATAATTTAAAGTTTATTTTTATTAAACTAGCATCTTCAATCGCGCGCGTGCAGTTTTTCGATTTAAAAACAAAAATAATTTTTTGTACAAAATAAAAATTTTGAATAACTTTATTTTTTAGGTTTATTTGTATATTTGTTTTCAGGTTTAATAAATATAATTTTTCTAAGATGCTTAAGAAAATTTAAAAAAAAAAATTGAAAATTGCAGATGCATCAAATTAAAATTTCAATAATAACATTAATTTTCAACCAAGCAGTTGATTTTTTGAACAAAAGATATGAATTCTCAACGAAGAATCAAAATTTAATTTTTTTACCCGAAAATATTAAATTGTATCAAAAAAATTATTTTCAACCAAATAGTTTATTATCGACCAAACAAGTGAAATTTTAACAAATGAGTTTAACTTTAAACAAAAACAGTTAAATTTTCAATAAAAAAGATTAATTTTTAACAAATAAGTATGAAAATTGTATATAAAATTTTAAAAAAAATAATAAAAAATCCTCAATCAAAAACAATTTTAATTTTCAACTAAACAGTTGCAATTTTAATTAAAAAAAGATGAAATTTCTACCGAAAGAGATGAATTTTCAAACAAAAAAAAATCTTTCAGTCTAGAAAAAAAAATTTAGACAAATTATAATTTGGAGAGCTAAATAATTGTTAATAAACAAAATTTTGTCCCTTCCAGGACAGTAAAAATATTAAAAATAGAAAATTTCCCTCTTTCAATTCAGAAAAGAATTGAAAACCGAAATTTCCTCTTTTAAAACTCAATAAAAATGTTTTTAAAAAAATTATCCTTCTTCCAATTTATAAAATATTGAAAACCAAAATTTCCTCCTTCTCAATCAGAAAAAAAAAATTACTCTCTTCCAATTCAGAAAAAAAAAATAATAAATTTTGTCCCTTCCAACTCTATAAAAATCTTAAAAATACAAAATTTCCCTTTTCCAATAAAAAAAAAATCAAACTAAAAATCTCTCCCTAAACTCAATAAAAATTTTAAACAGAAAAAAATGGCCTCTTGCAATTTAGGAAAAATGACAAAAATTTCATCCCTTTTTGCTCAATGAAAATGATAAAAAAAAAACAATATTAAAAATTAAAAATTAATCCTTTTCCAAATCAGAAAAGGATATTCGAAATTTCATCCCTCCCAACTCTATAATAATCTTAAAAATAAAAAATTTCCCTTTTCCAATTCCCTTTTTGCTCAATGAAAATTATTTAAAAAATATAATAAAAATTAAAAATTAACCCTCTTCCAAATCAGAAAAAAATCATCAAAATTTCGTCCCTTCCAACTCTATAAAAATCTTAACAATAAAAAATATTTCCTTTTCCAATTCAGAAAAAAATCTCACTAAAAATCTCCCCCTAAACTCAATAAAAATGTCAACAAGAAAAAAATGACCTCTTGTAATTCAGAAAAAATTAGAAACCAAAATTTCGTCCTTTCCAACAAAATTAAACTATTAAAAATAAAAAATAAACCCTCTTCCTAATCAGAAAAAAGTTACCAAAATTTCGTCCCTTCCAACTCTATAAAAATCTTAAAAATAAAAAATTTCCCTTTTCCAATTCAGAAAAAAATTCAAAGTGAAAATCTCCCCCTAAACTCAATAATAATGTCAAAAAGAAAAAATGACCTCTTGCAATTTAAAAAAATTAGAAAACAAAATTTCGTCCTTTCCAGCAAAATAAAATTATTAAAAATAAAAAATACACCCTCTTCCTAATCAGAAAAAAGTAACCAAAATTTCGTCCCTTCCAAATCTATAAAAATCTTAAAAATAAAAAATTTCCCTCTTCCAATTCAGAAAAAAATTCAAAGTAAAAATCACTCCTAAACTCAATAAAAATGTTAATAAGAAGAAAATGACCTCTTGCAATTCAAAAAAAAATTAAAAACCGAAATTTCGTCCTTTCCAACAAAATAAAATTATTAAAAATTAAAAAATTAACCCTCTTCCTAATCAGAAAAAATTAACCAAAATTTCATCTCTTCCAATTCTATAAAAATCTTAAAAATAACAAATTTCCCTTTTCCAATTCAGAAAAAAATCAAACTAAAAATCTTCCCCTAAACTCAATTAAATGGTTAAAAAGAAAAAAATGGCCTCTTGCAATTCAGAAAAAAAAATGCATCCGTTTTTGCTCAATGAAAACGATAAAAACAAAAAAATATTACAAATTAAAAATTAACCCTCTTCAAAATCAGAAAAAAAATCAAAATTTCGTCCCTTCCAACTGTATAATAATCCTAAAAATAAAAAATCGACCCTCTTTCAATTCATAAAAAAAAAATCTTTCGCTAAACTCAATAAAAATGTTAAAAAGAAAAAACTGGCCTCTTGCAATTCAGGAAAAATGACAAAAATTTAATCCCTTTTTGCTCAATGAAAATGATTAAAAAAAATAGCTGAAAAATTAAAAATTAACCCTCTTCCAAATCAGACAAAAACATTCAACATTTCGTCCCTTTAAACTCTATAAAAATCTCAAAAATAAAAAATTTCCCTTTTCCAATTCAGAAAAAAATGCAAACTAAAAATCTCCCCCTAAGCTCGATAAAAATCTCAAAACGAAACAAATGACCTCTAGCACTTCAGAAAAAATTATTCAAAATGTTGTCCCTTTCAACTCTATAAAAATCTAAACAATAAAAAATTTTCCCTTTTCTAATTCAGAAAAAAAACAACTAAAAATCACTTCTACACTCAATAAAAATGTTAATAAGAAAAAAATGACCTCTTGAAATTCATAAAAAATTAAAAACAAAAATTTCGTCCTTTCTAAAAAAATAAAATTATTAAAAATAAAACATTGACCCTTCTCCTAATCATAAAAAAGTAACCAAAATTCCGTCCCTTCCAACTCTATAAAAATCTTAAAAATAAAAAAATTCCCTTTTCCAATTCAGAAAAAAATCGAAATAAAAATCTTCCCCTAAAGTCAATAAAACTGTTGAAAAGAAAAAAATGACCTCTTGCAATTCAGAAAAAATTAGAAACCAAAATTATGTCCCTCTTTGCTCAATGAAAATGATAAAAACAAAAAACAAAAAATATTAAAAATAAAAAATTTCCCTTTTCAAATTCAGAAAAAAATCAAACTAAAAATCTCCCCCTAAACTCAATAAAACTGTTAAAAAGAAAAAAATGACCTCTTGCAATTCTGAAAAAAATAACAAAAATTTCATCCCTTTCTGCTCAATGGAAATGATAAAAACAAAAAAATATTACAAATTAAAAATTAACCCTCCTCCAAAACAGAAAAGTAATCAAAATTTCGTCCCTTCCAACTCTATAATAATCTTAAAAATACAAAATTTCCCTTTTCCAATCGGGAAAAAAATTCAAACTAAAAATCTTTCCCTGAACTAGATAGAAATTTAAAAAAGAAAAAAATAGCCTCTCGCAATTTAGGAAAAATAACCAAAATTTCACCCCTTTTGCTCAATAAAAATGATAACAACAAAAAAAGAATCTTAAAATTCAGAAAAAAATTACAAGGGAAATTTCGTCCTTTCCAACAAAATAAAAATATTAAAAATTACCTCTCTTCCAAATCAGAACAAAAAATCAAAATTGCGTCTCTTCCAACTCTATAATAATCTTAAAGATAAAAAATTTCCCTTTTCGAATTCAGAAAAAAATTCAAACTAAAAATCTTTCCCTAAACTCAATAAAAATGTCAAAAAGAAAAAAATGACCTCTTGCAATTCAGAAAAAATTACAAAAATGTCGTCCCTTTTTGCTCAATGAAAATGATTAAAAAAATATATTAAAAATTAAAAATTAACCCTCTTCCAAATCAGAAAAATATATTATTTTTTATATAAATATAAAAATATATGTCCCTTTCAACTCTATAAAAATCTGAAAAATAACAAATTTAACTCTTCCAATTCAGAAAAAAATTCAAAATAAAAATCTTTTCCTAAACCCAATAAAAATGTTAAAAAGAAAAGAATGACCTCGTGCAATTCAGAAAAAAATCCAAAAACCAAAATTTCGTCCTTTCCAACAAAATAAAATTATTAAATATAAAAAATTAACCCTCTTCCTAAGCAGAAAAAAATCAAAATTTCTTTCCTTCTAACTTTATAATAATCTTAAAAATAAAAAATTTCCCTTTTCCAATTCAGAAAAAAAATCAAACTAAAAATCTTCTACTAAACTCAATAAAAATGTTAAAAAGAAAAAAAATGGCCTCTTGCAATTCAGAAAAAGTAACCAAAATTTCATCCCTTTTTGCTCAGTCAAAATGATAAAAACAACAAAATATTACAAATTAAAAATTAACCCTCTTCCAAATCAGAAAGAAAATAATCAACATTTTTCTTCTTCCAACTCTGTAATAATCTTAAAACTAGAAAATTCCCCTTTTCCAATTCGGAAAAAAATTCAAACTAAAAATCTCCCCCTAAACTCAATAAAAATATTAAAAAGAAAAAAATGACCTCTTGCAATTCTGAAAGAATTAAGAACCAAAATTTCATCCTTTCCGACAAAATAAAATTATTAAAAATAAAAAATAAACCCTCTTCCTAATCAGAAACAAGTAACCAAAATTTCATCTCTTCAACAAAAAAATATTACAAATTAAAAATGAACCCCCTTCCAAATCAGAAAAAAATAATCGCAATTTCGTCCCTTCCAACTCTATAATAATCTTAAAAATAAAAAATTTCCCTTTTCCAATTGAGAAAAAAATTCAAACTAAAAATCTTTCCCTAAACTCGATAGAAATTTAAAAAAGAAAAAAATGGCCTCTTGCAATTCAGGAAAAATAACCAAAATTTCATCCCTTTTTTCTCAATGAAAATTATAAAAACAAAAAAGGGAATCTTAAAATTCCGAAAAAATTGAAGACTAAAATTTTCTCCCGTACAACTTAATCAAAATGTTAAAAATAAAAAATTATCCTTCTTCCAATTCAGAAAAAAGTAACCAACATTTCGTCCCTTTTAAGTATATAAAAATCTTAAAAATAAAACATTTCCCTTTTCCAATTCGGAAAAAGAATTCAAAATTCCAATTTAAAATTTAAAAAATTTTTTTTTAAAATTCTATTATAGAATTCGAGAAAAAAAATTTTATTTGGAATTTCACCCACCTGTTTTCTTTGTTATACTAAGTTGCGAATAGTTTAGAGCAGGAGATTTTTTTAAAGACTTTGAGTATAAATTCCAAGAGTACATTCTTCCTCTCAACTTTCTTTCGTATATTAATTTTTTTAAATCCGGGTAAGCATAATTCATAACATGGATTTTTTATTTAAAAAAATAAAATTCCATTCTTGAAAAGTTCAAAGGAGAATGCAGAATAAAAGAGAAAATAGTTTTAGGTTTCATTGATTAAGAACATAAAATTTAAACAAAATAAAAATTGAACTGTTTGAATTCGAAAGCCTGAAAATTTATAATTAAAAAAAGGACAATTTTTAAATATTGAATAATATTTGTTTTATTTAAACCATTTTTAATTTTTGAGTGAAGATATTTAATTTTGATATATAAATAACAATTGAAAAATTATTAATTTTAAATGACTTAAAATATAAATAATTGAACTTGAAAGGGTTTACGTATAAAAAAAAATTTGAATTTCACCATTCTGATTTTAAAAGAAAGAAAAGGAATTTTGGTATTTAATTTTTTTTCGAACTGGAAGAGGAACTTTTTTGTTTTTTACATTTTTATTGAATTGAAGGCGAGCAAAAATTTTATTTTCTTCCTGGCTATTTTTCTTTTTAGATTTTTTATTGAGGGAATTTTTTATTGTCAATCTTTTTTCTAAATTGAAAGAGGGTCTTTTTTTATTTTTAACCTTTTTATTGAATTATAAAAAAGGAAATTTTGGTTTCCAATTTTTTGTGAATTAGAAAAAAGATCATTTTTTATTTTTAACATTTTTATTGAGTTGGATGGGAGGAAATTTTGATTTTGGATTTTTTTTCCGAATTGAAAGAGTTTTATTTTTTTAGTTTCAATTTTTTATAAATTCGAAAGGATACATTTTTCATTTTTAATATTTTTATTGAGTTGAAAGAGAGGAATTTTTGGTCTTTTATTTTTTTTTGATTGGAAGAGGGAATTTTTTATAATAATGATTGATAATTACTATTAATCATTAATAATAATTAATAATAGTAATTTTGGTTGATCATTTTTTTTTCTAGATTGCAAGAGGCCATATTTTCTTTTTAGCACTTTCATTGAGTGAAAGGGTGAAATATTATATTTTTAATATTTTTATTGAGTTAGAAGGAAGGAAATTTTGGTTTTTAATTTTTTTTCTGAATTGGAAGCGGGGCATTTTTTATTTTAAACATTTTTATGGAATGGAAATGGACGAAATTTTGGTTATTTATTTGAGAGGAGGAAATTTTGGTTTTCAATTTTTTCAAAATTGGAAGAGGGACATTTTTTAATTTATAAGATTTTATATAGAGTCGTAAGGGACGAAGCTTTTGTTTAATTTTTTGTTCTGAATTGGAAGAGGCCATTTTTTTCGTTTCCATTTTTTCACCCCTTTCAACTCTATAAAAATCTTAAAAATAAAAAATTTCCCTTTTCGAATTCAGAAAAAAAATCAAACTGGAAATCTTCCCCTAAATTCAATAAAAATGTTAAAAAGAACAAAATGGCCTCTTGCGAAAAAGAAAAGATTAAAAACCCAAAATTCGTCCTTTTCAACAAAATAAAATTATTAAAAATTAAAAAATTAACCCTCTTCCAAATCAGAAAAAAGTAAACAAAATTTCGTCCCTTCCAACTCTATAAAAATCTTAAAAATAAAAAATTTCTCTTTTCGAATTCAGAAAAAAAATCAAACTAAAAATCTTCCCCTAAATTCACTAAAAATTTGAAAAAGAATAAATGGTCTTTTTCAATTCACGAAAAATAAGCAAAATTTCACCCCTTTTGCTCAATGAAAATTATAACAACAAAAAGGGAATCTTAAAATTCAGAAAAAATTAAAAACAAAAATTTCGTCCTTTCCAACAAAATAAAAATATAAAAAATTAAAAATTAACTTTCTTCCAAGTCAGAAAAAAAAATATTATTTTCTATTTTTAGCATTTGTATTTAGTTTGAAAGAAGGAAATTTTGGTTTTCAATTTTTTCAAAATTGGAAGAGGGAAATTTTTTAATTGATAAGATTTTTATAGAGTCGTAATTCACGAAGTTTTT
The DNA here is from genome assembly GCA_011634705.1 of Andricus grossulariae. Classification (NCBI taxonomy): domain Eukaryota; kingdom Metazoa; phylum Arthropoda; class Insecta; order Hymenoptera; family Cynipidae; genus Andricus; species Andricus grossulariae. The sequence continues at coordinate 46,228,269 of JAABKJ010007545.1, read as the reverse complement.
GTTAATTTTTTTTCTAAATTGGAAGAGGCCATTTTTTTCTTTAAAATTTTTTTGGAATTGGGAGGGAGAAATTTTGGATTTTTAACATTTTTATTCAGTTGGAAGGGAGGAATTTTTGGACTTTCATTTTTTCTGAATTGGAAAAGGGAACTTTTTTTTACTTTTATGATTTTTATGAACTGGAAAAGGGCGAAATTTTGTTTATTTTATTTTTTTTTTTGTGAATTGGAAGAGGCTAGTTTTTCTTTTTACTATTTTTATTTAGTAAAAGGGCCGAATATTATATTTTTATTATTTTTTCTGAATTGTCGACGGTAATTTTTTATTTAAAAAATTTTTATTTCGTTTGAGTAGAGGAAATTTTGTTTTCCAATATTTTATGAATTGGAAAAAAATCCTTTTCTATTTTGAGCATTTGTATTTAGATGGAAAGAAGGAAATCTTGGTTTTTAATTTTTTCAAAATTGGAAGAGGGGAATTTTTTAATTTATTTATTATTATTATTATTTATTATTTTATTTTTAATTCACAAAGTTTTTGTTAATTTTTTTTCTGAATTGGAAGAGGCCATTTTTTTCTTTTAAATTTGTTCGGAACTGGGAGGGAAAATTTTTGATTTTTAACATTTTTATTGAGTCGGAAGGGAGGAATTTTTGGACTTCAATTTTTTCTGAATTGGAAAAGGGAAATTTTTTAATTTAAAAAATTTTTAAGAACTGGAAAGGACCGAAATTTTATTTATTCAATTTTTTCTGAATTATAAGAGGGAAATTGGTTCCCTTCCTACAGTGGATAATCATTAATTAAGAGCACAAATAAAAGAAAAATAATTAATTTTAATTTTAATTTATAACCACGTATAGTCTCTTACCTACTAATTAAATTAAATTAATTATTTTACATATTTTAGTATTTTTAATTACTGATTATCCACTGTAGGTTGCATTATCCACTCTAGACAGGTTCCCCCATCGAAAAAATTAATCCTTGGCTTTAGAAAATATTTTACAAAGACCAGAATAAATAAGGAATAAAGAATAAATAATAAATAAATAAATAACGATATGTAATTAAATAATTTTTCCTATTACAATAATATTTAAAATAATAATTAAATTAAAGAAGTAATTTTTTATAGTAGAAAGGAATAATAGAATTAATCTTATCGGGAAAAAGTCCCGATATTTAAATTTGTTACTTTATGAAGTGCTCTGCAATAAAAAAAACACTTTATTTTACCCTCTGAAAATTAAAGCTATTATCCCTGGAAAATAGATTATAGATATTGCTCATAAAAGCAATCTAATGTACTTAAATCTCTTTGTCTCAATTCAGTACTTTATTTCAACTGATCTTGAAGAAAAATTTGTTTCCTAAAGTCATTTATTAAAAATTATTTAAAATATTTCTTTTACAATAAAAAATTATTATTATTATTATTGAATATTGTTAAAATATATTATTAAATATGAAATAGTTACTTTTTCAGATTAAAAAATTAATTTTCAACCAAAAAAGAAACGAATTCGGTCAAATAATTTTTTTTTAAAATCTGCTTTGGCCCGGACTCGAACCAGGAACGCCACTATCGATGATTAGAGCTCACAGTGGGGAAAAAATGACTTTTTTGGTTCAAAGTAACGTACAGCCCACAAATATTGACCGATTTAAACAAAAAAAATTCTAAACAAAATCTGAAAAGATTTCCAAAAGAGTTGTCGAGCCTGAATTTTGAATTAAGCTTTCAATTTTTTTATAAATAAACAAATATAACGAAAAAAATGGTCATTTGTTTTATTTGACGTTCCTGGTGCTCGTCAGTAATAGGAAAATTTAAGAAATTGCCCAAGTTTCATAGAGTAACATTTGTTGAAGATGTTTCAATATTATATGATAATTAAAAAAATTATAAACAAATTATTTGTTGAAAGAATGTTTTCTACGACTATCCATAATATTACGTTCTTTTTAAGTTATATTACAAGGAATTTGAATGGAGACAATACTATAATAAAAAAATTTCTTTCAAGATTGAAATTGTTTATATTATAAACAAATTAAATAAACAACATTAATGAGGCATTTTTCGATTTAAAAAATCGTTTTTTTTCTATATCAATTTTTTTAATAAGGAACTTTATGACAATTTTAGCAAAATTCATAATTTGTTGAATAATCTTATGATTTGTAAAAACAAATTTAATAAACAAATGCATTATTGTGGCATCTGTTGACGGAAAAATTCTGAGAAAAATAAACTAAAAGGACTGAGATTGAAAAAAAA